>BMAU01020294.1:577500-967500 GCA_019973935.1 Trichonephila clavipes | reverse complement strand
TTAAAAAAATATTGAAACATTTTTTTTCCTAGCGTTCCAAAGTCTAAAGCGCCCTCTAGCGATGTTTTAGCAGCAATATTGCTCAGAATTTTTTTTATGAAATAATAAATAATAACAATAATTTTGACCAAATCCCAAAGCGTTTCGACAATATTTCCCGTTTTTAAGACCAATTGAAGTTTTGCACCCTAAATTTTGTCGGCGCGTGGAGCCTTAGGAAAGCATTTCCGACCCAGCATTGCCTATATACTTCGAGTCGTCTTGTTGTCCCCTACCTCTCCTAGAAGTTTGTAACATCTTAGCTGAAACACCCTGTATATGTATATATATATGTATATATATATGTATATATATATATGTATATATATATGTATATATATATATGTATATATATATGTATATATATATATGTATATATATATATGTATATATATATATGTATATATATATGTATATATATATGTATATATATACATGTATATATATACATGTATATATATACATGTATATATATACATGTATATATATATATGTATATGTATATATATATGTATATATATACATGTATATATATACATGTATATATATATATGTATATATATATATGTATATATATGTATATATATATGTATATATATATGTATATATATATGTATATATATATGTATATATATATATGTATATATATATATGTATATATATATGTATATATATATATGTATATATATATATGTATATATATATATATATATGTATATACTGTCAGGTCTCTTTTTATGCGGTTTTGAAGTTGTGCGGTTTGTATTCCAAACATTTCTAGATTTTTGTTATTATTATTATTTTTTATACTGAGACGTAGATTGTAGTATTCCGAGAATTTCCGTACCTTTTGGTGCTTACGTCTGTGGCTCGGCTGCGACAGTCTTAGATTCGCATTCGTTATTTCAGTTGTATTTCAGTAGTATACCGATACGATATCATTATTTCGAAATTATGTTATCTCTTAGAGGTGCCTCGTTCATTTTTATAAAAGTTTCACTTTAATAAGTGTGGCGAATTTAAGTTGCAATATAATAAGCAGCAAATTTTGATTTCTGCATTTAAAGTGAGTGTCGTAAAGTTTTATTTTTCATTAGAAAATCGTAAGTGTAATTTTTTTAAATTTCTTTTCTAAGATTTTATTTGGCCCAATGGAGAAAAAAAAACATCAAAGACAGTCAATTTCGTTGGAAACGAAAATTGCAATTTTAGATCGTTTAGGAAAAGGAGAAGGATCTACGGCTATTGGAAAACATTTTAATTTAGGCGAACCTACTGTCAGAGCAATTAAAAAGAATGAAGCTGCAATAAGAAAATCGGTCATTTCTGGTACAAAATTAAGCACCAAATTTGCATCGTACACAAGGGATGTATTATTAGAAAGAACGGAAAGAGCCATCGCCATTTGGATTGAGGAACAAGTTCAAAGAAGGATTCCTGTAAGTGGTTATTTAATCCAAGAAAAAGCTCTCAATGAAACAGTCAGAACCATCAACTTCCACTTCCCAAGCTAGAAAAGAATTTTCAGCTAGCAAAGGATGTCTAAACGGGTTTTTAAAAAGAAATGCACTTCATTATATTAAGATAACAGGGGAGAGTGTGTGTGCGACAGCAGATGAAGGAGCAGCAAAAATATTTCCAGAGGAGCTAGCGAAAATTATTGAAGATGGGGACTATTCTGCCGATCAAGTATTTAACGCTGATGAAACAGGACTTTATTGGAAAAAATTGCCTAATCGTACTTACATCGCAAAGGATGAAAAAACTGCAAGTGGACATAAAGCAAGTAAAGATCGAGTCACCTTATTACTTTGTAGCAATGCATCAGGAGATCGGATGTTGAAACCTCTCTTAATAAATAAATCTCTTAGACCACGCGCCCTTAAAGGTAAAGATTTAAAACAACTGCCCGTGCATTGGATGGCTAACCCGAAAGCCTGAATGACAACAGCTATTTTTACAGAATGGTTCAATAATTGTTTCGTACCAGAAGTGGAAGCCTATATGAAGGAAAAATCTTTGGATTTTAAACTTTTATTAATTGTTGACAATGCAGCAAGTCATCCAGAGTTAGAACATCTAAATGTTCAACTAGTATTTCTTCCGCCCAATACAACAAGCCTTATTCAGGCATTAGATCAAGGCATAAAAAATATTATATTAAGACAACGTACAAATTCATCTTGAATAAACTAGAAAATGAGTCCAAAACAGTGAAAGATGTGTGGAAACAATTTTCTATTTTTGATTGTTTAATTCATGTTGCATCTGCTTCCGCTCAAATAAGACCTACAATTTTAAATGCCTGCTGGAAAAAGATTTGGCCAGCATGTGTGACAGACAATACATCTACTCAAACATCGACACTATCAGATGAAATAATTAATTTGGCACATGAAATTGGAGGAGATGGTTTTAATACCTTCAGCCACAATGATGTAGATAAATTGCTTGTGGGTGATGCATTAAGTGACAATGATATTATTGATTTAACTTTAGATCTATATATAACTGTAGACGGCGTCGTAGGTCTAGAAGGTGATAATGATGAGGAAGAAAAATCAACTCCCCTCACTGGAAAATTAATTCAAGAAGGTCTTCAACTTTGCAGTAAATTAGAAAATCATTTTCTTATTAATGCCCCCAGTTCTGAACGAGCCTCTAAATTACAACGTGAGCTGCAGAACTGCATGTCTGGATATCCTGAACTCTATAAAAAAATAAAAGAATCCTCATCGCAAAGTTTAATTACTGATGACATTGTCAGAAAAGGAAGAACTACACAGAACGAGAATGAAGTTTGTGAAAATCCGTGGCCTTAACCGCAAATATCTATTGCAGAGACAGTCTCTTCTGATGATGAAGGTGATTTGGAACCACTTCGCAAACGGTGCAAACCATTATCAGATAGCGATAATGATTAAAAATATAAAACAATGTGTATTACTTTTCCATAAAATAAAATGAATTAAGGTTTGAATACAAGTTTTTTTTTCTAGCTTTTGTATGAATTTCTTTCAGACATTCGAAGTAATTTATCATGCAGCCTATTTCTTTCCATTTCTGCAATTTTTTTTTATGCGGTTTTAAGTTAATTTTAACTAGTTGTTTTGGTTTTATGCGATTTTAGAAAACTAAGGAACGTATCTCTACTTTTTCCATTCAAGTAATGTCTTTTTTAATGCGATTTTTTTATATACGGTTTTCGGTAGAACGTATCTACGAGACCTGACATAAAACGAGACCTGACTGTATATATATATATATATATATATATGTATATATATATGTATATATATATGTATATATATATATGTATATATATATATATGTGTATATATATATATGTGTATATATATGTGTATATATATGTATATATATGTGTATATATATATGTATATATATATATATATATATATATTACATTTTTTCCAAAAATTATATGTCTTATTTAGGTGCTTTTTGGCAAAGGCCATTCATTCTCTTAGTTCTGATCACTCGAGAGATGAATGGCTTCTTCCGTCTAAATCCTAATTCCGTCTTCTTCCTAATGTCTGAGAATGTGATTTCTTTTTTACTATACTATTTTATTAGAATAAATAATAACAAACAAAAAAATAATCCAACACCATATATAAAATGGAAAATTGCAAGGAAAATCGGTGTCTATTTTGTCACTTAATATCGCGTTTCTGTCATGTATGTACATATTTATATTAATTGTAACTATTTAATAAAAAGTTACAAAAATATAATTTTTCTTTATTGACCTAAGTAGGAATTGACTTAAAAACATTTTTTTATACACTCATGGGCCAAAAAATTAGCGCACCAAGAAATAATTGCGCGATCGTAACGAAACTTGGCATGAAGGTACATGTCGGGGAGATATGCAAATTATTAGAAATGCAGCGTGATTGCGCAGTACGTATAGCCGGTAGAGGGCGTTTAACGTCGTTCTCCGTGTATAAAGCAGGTTACCAAAGCTTGTTTGAGTGTGCTGAATCGTTTACAAAGGAAGAGCCGAGGTAGACATGTCATTACACTGTTTTCGAAAACAATATGAGCAGCTGTCGCAGTTTGAGAGGGGCAGAATCATCGGCATGATGGAAGCTGGGTGAGTAACTGGCAATTAGGCCGCTCTGATTGTGTTGGGAGGAGGTGTTGAGACCAGTGGATCCGAGAGATGTTATTTACACGATGACCAGGCTCAGGACGCCCTCGACAGACCAGTCGTCAAGAAGACCGCCACATCGTAAGAAATACACGCGCACAGCTAACTACTTCATCGGCTGATATCCAGGAACATGCAGCACCTTTATAAGGGCCCCTGTGTCTTCTCGAACCATACGAAGGCTCCTGGCTGAAGGACATTTCGGATCGTGGCGCCCATTACGTGTGCTGCCCTTGACGCCCACCCATCGACGCCTCCGCTTGGAGTGGTGCCGTGCACGAGGAAACTGGACTGTAGCGGAATGGAACCAGGGCGTCTTTAGCGACGAATACAGATTCAATCTCAGCAGTGATGACAATCGTGTTCGTGTGTGGAGACCCCGTGGTGAACGCCTCAATCCTGCCTTTGCTTTACAGCGACACACCGCTCCCACAGCTGGTGTGATGGTATGGGGTGCCATTGTCTTCAGTACACGGTCACCCTTGGTATCGATCCGAGGCACCATGACAGTCCAGTGGTTTGTCCATGACATCCTGCAATCACATGTGTTGTCACTCATGCAACGGCTCCCAGGAGCCATTTTTCAACAAGACAATGCTCGGCCTCACGCGGCAAGGGTGTCACAAGACTGTTTCCGCACTGTTACTATCCTTCCTTGACCTGCCCGATCCCTAGATTTGTCTCCTATCGAGCATATCTAGGTTCATTTGAGACGGCGAGCTGTGCATCCCACGAGTTTGAACGAATTAGAGGCAAAGTTACAGAAAATATGGAATGAAATGTCTCAAGACATCATACAGAACTTGTATGCCTGAATTCCCGAGCGTATCGCATCGTGCATTCGCGCTAGAGGGGATTCAACAGGGTATTAAATCCTCCGCGTTCTTTTGCCTTTTTCTCTGAAAAAATATATAAATTATCCTTTTTCTTTGATTTTCTTATCATTCACTTGTATCCAAGTAGTCATAACATATGTAAAATTTGGTTTCATTTTGACGACTCCTTCTTGTTGCGCTATTTTTTTGTCCATGAGTGTATTACATGTTTTGGAATATCTCACAAAACACATTTAACCATCTATGAAGCTGATAGTATTTCATTTATTTTTACACAGAGCGTATTACATGATTTTTGCGGCGACACTGAAGATAAATGGCCGGATCTTGGCTTGGACGTCAACATTTCAATTCATTAGTAGTTTATATGAATACTTTTTGAATAGATGAATGTCTCCTATTAACAGTTTCAGAAATTGCTCTGAGAGATTTTCCTCTTTTTTTGTTAAAGAGAGAGAGAGATCGATGATGATCTTTCTTTCAGTAATATTGATTTCTTTTCGGTTACCTGTCATGGAATCACAGCAGCATGCAAAATCTCAAAAAAAAAAAAAAAAAAAAAAAAATCCTAAATAAATCTTAATAGAATCATATTGTAATTACTTAAAATCACAATTCGGTGCAATTATCTCACCGTAAAAGATCCTTAAAAGCTCTATTTTATAAGTGTCTGCTGAGTTCTGGCGGGGTGTTTGGTAGTCCATTCTTGTTTTTTCACAATTCTTACTATTAGTTCACACTCTTCTTATATATCATATATATATATTGCTGTTCAAATTTTCAATCGTTAATAAAATATTTTTATTCATCCACTCAAGTTCAAATACATTTTTTTAAACTTGTAGTGGATGACACTTTGTTAATACAGTTTTTTCAAATATTAATTCATTAATTAAATTTAAGTAATGAATAAGTAATAGCAAACAAAAATAATAGTCCCAACACCATAAAAAAGGAAAATCGCTCGCTGTGTCCCTGTAGCACAATGGATAGCGCGCGCGCGCGTTGGACTTCTTATCCAAAGGTCGTAAGTTCGAATCCTACCTGGGATTGCCTAATTTTTGAGAACTTGATATATGACTGAATAAATAATAACCAACAAAAATAATAATCCAACAACATATGTAGAAAGTAAAATGGAAAAGCACTTTCTATTTTGACACTTAATATTGTGATTCTGTTGTGTATATGTTACCGTTAAAGTGTGAAATCCGTTATTTCGTAGAATAACTAGGTACTTCATGAAATAACTAGATAAGTCAGTTAAAATATATAAAATTATTGAATTCTACGATTTAACTAGGTATTCTACAGAATAACGATTACTTGATCGTTAAAGAATAAAATACCGCACTCGAAAGTTCTTTGAACCGATTCTAACTGCTTTGGGAAAGATTTTTCCGATTAAGAACTAGAGATGGCCGAATAAAACGATTGTACTCTAGATATCAGTTCAGTATATGTCAGCGAAAAATAATTTCCATTGAAGCTCAAAATATTGACACAGCACTTCGATCTGTTGCAACAGTTAAAGTTGAGGTACTGGGCAAGGATTTAAAAAGTGCTCGTGTAAAAAAATTGTGTAATATTAAAAGGCGTGCTTCTTTCTAAAAATAATAAGCGGTGCAATCCGAAGTGTTATCACAGCAATCCTTGCTTTAATAAATAATGAAAAGTAAAATAAAGGTATCTCATAAAATTTAAATTAATATTCTCTTGCATTTTTATTTTAAAATGTTTACCCTATGTTTTACTGAGAAACAGTTTTTCTTCTCAGCATGTATTTTTGTTGATAATATTTAAATATAATCTATTTTTGAAATATATATATATATATATATATATATATATATATATATATATTTCATTCTTTGTTCCCCTTTCTGTTTAACTAATGTTATCAGTATGAGTAATAATAAATTATATCTGATTTTCCTTGTTATTTATCTGCAAAAGAGATAAAATTTTATAAAATATCTTTGAAATTTATTTTTATTTTAACGGTCTACCGTTAGTTATTTCATAGACTAACTGGATAAAATATGAAACTTTTCATCTATTATATACTTTAGCTGACTTGTATAGTTATTTCATGAAATACCTAAACTATACACTTTATATATAACGGTAACATATACATATTTATATTAATTATAATTATTTAATAGAAAGTAACTAAAATAAAATTTTTCTTTGTTGAACTAAGTAGGAATTGACTTTATAATTTTTTCTTTTTACATTACTTGGTTATACTAAGGTGGTTTTTCTTGTTGTTTTAAAAAAGTAATTTTGAAGAATCTCTGAGAGGTATGTTTTGATTTTACCATGAACACGTTAGATGATTGCCTGTAAGCAGATTTTCGAAGTCAAGTGTACATAAATCTTACTTTTGATCTAACTAGATGTTGTAAGCCTAATATAGCATTTATAGTTTGTAAGCTTACATTTCACTGTAATTTATTAATTTACAAAAAAAAAAAATAAACAGCCTTTGTGCAAAATAAAGTTATTAATTTGTAACAAATTTTTATTGAGAAAAATAATCCGAAATGGAATCATTTTGTTTTTTTTATAGAAATTAACTAAGGGTATTCGTATTATATTTAACTTATTCTTTTATGGATATATGGAAGTGTATTACAGATAAGTAGTATAAATAAGTATTTTATTGTTAGTGTGCCGCGAAATTTTGAAATTGTTGATGTATACCGCAACAACAACAAAAAAGAAGGTTGAGAATCACTGCATTTAACAAATTCACTTCGCTAGATAGAAAGTAAAATGGTATACCATATATTGTGTGAGCACTTATTTATATGTTCATTAAAAATTACTATTTAAAGCATATTCTCTTCTGTTTTGGTAATGGTGGTTTTTTTAAAGGCAAATATTGCTAAATAAAAAGTTTTTTGCATTTTTTCATTTCTAATGAAATGAATCTCGATTTTAACTTAATCCATACTTTTTTTTTTACTAGTCGAAAGAAAATTGAGTTATATTTTATAATTGCATTGTATAATGAAAAATATACCTAAAAGAAGGAGAAATTACCCACTACCTGTTTTACGTTATTTTTTATTAGTTTCTCCTTTACTCTTTTGTTTCCAGCAAATTGAAAATAAGCTGCCGTGCTTTATTTAGGCTCTTGCACTATTAATAAATGCTCAATGTAATGATTATATATAAATAGTGTTTATATTTTTTATTTACAGGTATCAAGTTGATTACCAAGTTGGAGTTCTCATATCTCGTTCATCTGTGAATATTTTTCAGTGTCACAAGTTATGGATTTTACCTATATTACAAGTAAAATTTCAATCAAATCAATCAACTAAATGTCTTTTCTGATAAATTTATGTATTTACCATAAAATCGTAACAAGTAATTTTTAACACTTTAAAGAAAAGTGAAATAAAGAATTTCATTAAATTAAGTTTTTTTAAAAGTAATGAGATAATGAGGTGCTTCAAATAAAAATACTTTTTGTACTGTGCTTGCATTTTATTGATTAAAAGAAAAATAAATGTTAATTTATTATATATCATATAAGAAACCTGTAATGAAGAAATTCTGGTTAAAAGAATTATCTATGCATATTTTTTTTTTAAATAAAAGTTAAAAAGCTTAGTATTCTGTACCAATATGAGGAAAAAATAATTTTTGCTTTCTTTAGAAATCAAAAAAAAAAAAAAAAAATCGCACAGTAAAACTTGGGTCTTTCATTTCATTTATGCACAAAATATATACTGCCTTTCGATTTTCTATATATGAAAAATTCAACACACAATATAATATATTCAACAATAATTTCAATGTAATTTTGTTAGGTGAATAGAGAAGTTACTGTATATAAATTATTTTAAGTGTATTAATATAAAAAAATATTTTTTTCAGATGATAAATTTACTAATTTTACTTTTGAATGTGTGTTTGCCTTTTATTCCAAGTATATGGATTGTACTTGCTATAATTTTTTATGAAGGACTGCTAGGTGGATGTGCATATGTGAATACTTTTTACAAAATATCACTAGAGGTAAAAAAAAAAAAAATACCTTACTCAAAGTTTATTTCTTTAAAATATATGTGTGTGATTACTATACATGGACTTTTAAATTTTGTGTTTAAAATTTTTTCTTCTAAAACCAAAAAAAATAAATAAATGACCTCTAATAATATTCTTTTTGAAATTGCCTTTTCATAACATGATTAAATTATGCTAAATATTCTGATAAATATATAAACATTTGTTTTGAATATTGACTCATAACAAAAAATTACAAACTAAATTTATTTTGAGCATCCACACACACACACAACTTGTACTTTCAATTTCATTTTGTTTGAACATTGAAAAGTCTGAAAATGTAATCAGAGTATATAAGTTTGTCTCATTTCCCACAAAAAAAAAGTTTAATAGCTTTAAAGTGTGAGGTTAAGAACAAAAGCCTTATAAGTTAAAAATTTTAATGCCTAGTGTTTAAAAGGAGAGATTCACACAGGAATATTGTACATTACAATGAGAATTTGTGAACTGAAGGTTTGACATTTACCCCAGATAATTTAAAAATTCATAGATTTCATCTTTTTCTGAAGAATTATATTAGCTTATAACCAGAGATTGCTATGCTCATCAGTAAAATAATCAGTTCTTCAAAAGAAGAAAAGTCTTTGATTAATGACAAATGAAATTTACACAGCTTTCTATTGATCTGGATTAGCAGGTTGCATTAATTGAATGGTTATGATATTTACACCAGATTTATTTACATTGATATTTAAAATATTTTACGTAAAATGTTAACACTTATTACATTTACGATTTGCATTTTAAATTAATGCTGGAAGTTTTTTTTTTTTAGTGCCAATTAAACGTCTATGGATGGCATGTTCTAACAATGTTCATAGTACAATGCATTCCGAGTATGACCATTCTTCAAGATATGTGTCTTTTCACACTCTTAAGTTTCAGTGTTGAATGGCTTTGGCCATGGATCTCCAAAAATCGAGCGATAAATTCTTAGTTGGTTATAGCTGAAATCTTAACTTTAGCTACTCGTCTCAAATTATCTCAGTTGGGAACGGAAACAATACATGCAGTCACCAGAGATTTGGTGCTAGCCTATTTGAGGTCTCTGGAGTCCTGACCTTACCCACAAAAATTATGAGTGTGGATATATATATATATAATACTACAAACTAACTATATGTCACCCTTGTCAGAATGTGAAAAGAAGAACAAAGGAAAAAAGGTTTGACAGCAGTTAAAGTATGGTTTGCTTCACTAATTAATGTATATTTTTCTAATAGCTTAAGTGTCATTTTCAAAGTTATGCTTTTAAATATTAGTTAGAAATAGTTTACTAAATCATTCCAGCTTCATGTTCTTTCTCTCTTGTCTAGCTAGCATTAGTTCATTTTACTTTGCCTAATTTGTGATCTTGTGCTTTGTTTATTATAGAATCATGAAGATAAAGAATTTTCTATGGGTGTTGCTTCCCTTGGAGATTCTATAGGTATAGCTCTGGCTGGTATAACAGCGTTACCTGTCCATGATGCCTTATGTAAACTACAATCATTTTCATCTTGATGAAATTTATTATTTAACTGAGCTTATTCCAATAAATTTCTATTTACTTTCAGCCAGTGTCAATCACTACATCATCACATGTTTGAAAAATGGGATTAAAAATTATTTAACATATTTACAAAATATGATATATAAAGTAATATTAAGTAAAAAATATATTTGCTTCTGAAAATTAAACAAGCATGCCAGTTGTAACTTTTTAACACCACAACCCGAATTATTTATTGTGACTAGAAAAATAATTCCTTGTTGCTACACAAGATCTGTGTACATGATTTAATGCAAAAAAAAAAATTAAAGAATATCATTTTTCAAAATGCCTTGAATAAATACATGCCATATGTAAAAGTTGATAATTCCTTTTAAACTAGTGCCCAAAGGATTATGAGTCTCATGTGGAAATAATCAAAAGCAGTCATTTCTCATAATTTGTAACTTAACATAAGAAAAAGTAATCTTTATAGGTTAAATTGAACATAGAAACCTGACAAATGTAAAAACTCATAAATCCATTTATTTTTGTAATTAAGAATGTCTAGTTCATTTCAAATACAGCCAAACTTATTTGCATAACTGGATATTATGCATGGTCCATATAAAGAGTAAGATTTACAAAAATATCAATATTTACTTACTGTATCATCAAAACAAAATGTAGCTAATACTTTTTGGATCTTTATATTGGACATGGAAAAGACAACAGAAATGTTTACAATTCTAATATACTAGAGTTGTCTTCCCTGTGCAAAGAAGGGTTAAGGAATATATTTTAAGACATCAATCCAATATCATCTCTTAGGGAATTATATTTTTCTATGAATATTTAAGACCATATATATTGAAGAAAGTGCTTTCGATTTAGGAATAATAGAAGTTATTCCAGCTTTCAAGTATTAGCAAATTATTTATTATTTACGGTAGTTTATAATATATTTTTTCTTCCTTTCCAAAAAAAATTTTTTTAATACTTTTCTTTATGTAGAACATTTATTTCTTATTGAAAACCAAATGGGAAGAAGTTCAAATTCAAATTGGTTGACTTAAAAGTATTTTGATTATATATATAACTAATTTAAAGTAATGTTAAACTCCAGAACTATAGGAAGTAGTGTGCGTATCTGGAGGACAGAACCCGCAACCTTTGGTTCCATAAGCATGTAACATACCGTTGGACCAAAATGATCACTTCAATCCAGAGGTTGTTACTGCCTTATAGATGATACTGCTACACATTTTTCCATCTATAAACTAATAATTAATAAATTTCCTCCTGCTCTCACTCAATTAACTCCTATCTCGTTAACAGGTCTTTCCAAGTACGTGTTAATGATTCTCTAACACCTTTAGGATAAATTATGGGGTCCCCCAGGGTAGTTAACTCGGACCCTTATTATTCAATATTTATATTAATGACATGCACACTCACCCTCAAATTAGCACTAACATCTATGAAGATGACACTGTCACACTTGCAACTTATAAAAATCACAAAACTATCACTTTGGCACTTAATCATCTATACCTCTTACAAAATTTCTTTGACAGGTGGAAAATTAAAATTAATGTAGATAAAACAGTCACGGTACTTTTCACCAGAAGGAAAACTCAAACAACACCACCCACGCTCTACTCCACACAACTACAATGGTCTCAGAGCACTAAATACCTTGGCCTGATTCTTGATAAAAAAAACTCACTTCGAAACTACCCCTAACTCACAAACGCGATAAATTCCGGAAAGCTCTTAGAGCACTCTACCCCTTAATTGGCCGGAATTCTGAATTAAATATGTATAATAAGATACTTCTCTACATTGCCGTTTTGAGCCCAATAATTGCTTACGGCTCGCCTGTGTGGGGCTATGAAGCAGATACTAACTTAAATATTCTCGAGGTTACTCAGAACTCGTTGATTAGAAATATTGTTAAAGCAGATTGGTATACCAACAACTCAGTTATTTATAATGACATTAAACTTCTTCCTTTTAAAAATTATATTCAAAAACTGGCTATTTCATTTTTTAATAATCTTCCAAACACTGACAATGTCAATGTTCAAAATCTTAATAACTACATCCCAGAGCCAGATATTAAAAGACCTAGGAGGATTCTCCTAGATTCTTATAACCCCCCTAACATTTATAATTTAGTCACTCTCCATGTCGCGAGTGACCACAGTAATTTCTAAGTTTTTTCTTCTCTATTTTTTATCCTTCCTTTAATTTCTCAATTCCCACAGAGGCTAGATTTCTAGACCCTCCCCACTGCCAAGTTCCAATGTTTGAGTGCAACCAATAGAGTGTCTACTCCCCAAGACCTATCAGCCAATGACGTTCATTTCTCTTGAACGACCAAAGTGAAAATTTTCCAACTCCGAGAACTGCCGAAACCGTTACTGAAACCACGCCTCCTTGCCACATCCTCCGAACCAATCAGGAGACACTCACTCATCAAGGCCCATCCACATCAGGCTACATCTAACATTTTCGATATGGGATGGAGGAACGATACGCGTTCTATTTCCCAGTGACGAACAGCGACATTCTTCCACCAGTGAGTGGGTGAATAGGCGAAAGAACAATATAGTTGTTATGGCGAGCGTGTTGGAGGAGTTGTGTAAAGTGAGTCTGATGACTTTGCTGCTTCAAGTGAGTCTGACGAAATTACTGTGTCAAGTTAGTCTGACAAGTTTGTTTTGCTACACAAAGTGAGTCTGGTGAGTTTTTGTTTGCTCTTTTTGTGGGTAGATAGCGCCACGACAGATCAGAGAGCCTTTTCTAAATTCAGACAAGGTCAAAGTAGTGCTGATCCGAAGGACAAAACCTGTGACCTTCAGTTCTGCAAGCACGTAACATACCACAGGACTAAAATGATCATTCAGGAGATTGTTACTTGCTTATATAAATTATACTGACACATATGCATTCAATAGCAAGTATTTCAAAGGAAGTTAGTTATAAAATATAAATATTTGAATTATCAATCATATTTCTTAACTGCTAACTTGAACAGATACATAGAACAGTTTTCAAATTATTTCTTAACAATCGCAACAAAAAAGTACTGCTAATACTCAAGTTAGAACCATAATTTACACATTTAAATGGATATCAAATTTTAAACTTCAAACTAATTAAAAATTTTCTTCTATGATCTAGAACAATCAAACTGTTGGATATTAAAATGAAAATTTATTGATTTTTTTATACAAAAACCAATTTACAAAAAAGGTTTCTTTACATGACTTCCGACGATTCTTTACAACATTCATGGTAAATTACAAGTCTTCACAACACCAAAATAGTCACGCAAAATGAACTATACAATTTATGCAGTAATGAACTGATGCACAAAACGAAAATAACGCGACTCTTAAAAATAATTCTAAATTTACTTCATTTAGTTTTCATTATTGTTTACGTTGTGATATACATTTTATAAAACTTTTGTATGATAAAACTATTTCATAACTCACTTTTACAAACTACATCTCGCACACACATACAAACTTTTCGTTTCAAGAACCATGAAATAGGTTAAATGGATACAGTAAAACCTGTAAAAGACAAACCTCAATTTCGTAACAAATATGAACAAATTATAAACTATATTTATCTCATCTAAAATTCAAGAAATCTAAAGGAAAAGAGATAACTATTAAATACTTCTGAAATAAGTTAACTTGTAACAAAAGAAAAGTTGTTTTTATAAATTAATCTTTGGTATATAACTATATAGAAGGAAAAAATACCTAATAAATGCAACTTTGATAATGAACATTTACAGCTAAAATAATTCAAAAGCAGGAAGTATGTTTCTCCCTTATATTTACAATTCAATCAAGCATATATGAGAAAATTAAATGTTAAAATGAAACTAGCCATTTTCTTAAAATGTTTTATAGCTACAAAAACAAATGAAAGCACATTTAAAAAATGTAATTATACTGCATAACCAATTGAGATATATATACATATAGTATTGAAGTATTATACTTTAATTCTAATTTATGAATTATATTTAAAGCAGCAAAACAAAAAAGGAGCTAATGCACATCTTATAAGGGGGAGAAAATTTCTATGAGCAGCATTTGAAATGTAACAAGATCACATCTACATATCTGATATAAAGTAGTACACGTAACAAAGAAATTCTGAAAAATTTTAAGTCGTCCTCCGATTCATCTTATACAGGTTAAACTGTATTTTGATTTGCACATCATATAAATATTTTTACAAGCATTCCACACAATTTGAAGGCAAATATCAATGTATTTTCATTTCTTAATCAGATGAAATTAAAACTCACACTTATAAGCACTATGAACGGATAATCTTTAATAATATATCAGTGCCTGTAACAGTAGTGTATATATAATTGTGAAATTGAAAACATTCAGTAAGCTAATGTCAAATAATTTAAAGAAATATAAATAAGCAAGTAAAGTAAAAAAATTTATTTTCAGATATTTGGTGCTATTCGTAGTATGCAAATTATATATTTCACATATAACACAAAATTCATTACAAACATTATATAACAGTATGAATGACTAGATTTGATTTTTTCAATGACAGCAATATTTTACGATTAGGTAATTATAACAGACATCATATTATATCAATGCAATAGAAATGGTGATTGACTATTCATCTGGCATGTACTTCCATTATGATACAAGGCATGGACACATTTTAAATAAAACCATACATAAGAATTTACATTAAGTATTGTGAGTACAAAATTTTTATGTCACAGCAGAATACATTTATTTAAACTATTGTTCTAAATTCTTATTTTACTTAGTTGAATGTCAGCATAAAACTATATCACAAAATAGTATGATTAATTTCTGTAGCCATTTCATATAACGTAATTGCAGCAGAAGAAATGACTAAAAGAGTAATTGTGCATTCAGCTACGAAAAAAAAATCTGAACATTTCACTAAATCTTAATAATTCGAAAATGCAAGACACACAAGATAAACTATCAGTTTTTAAAAGTATATTCTCAACAGTTAAGTTAAAGCATGCTTGTATACATTACATAAATGCACCATTTATCACAGTATTCCCCCTTTTTTTCTGCCAGAATACTGATATTCAGTAAGAAAAAGTATACACATTTTTTTTTGAATTGTCAAGTTATCAAATTTTAAAATATATCAACTGATTGTAAATTCATATTGAGCATACAGTTATCATCATTGAACATAGGGGAAGAAAAGCAATTATATAGGCAACAAAAGACACCATAAATATCAAATGTTTGATTAACTACAAATATTAATTCTAAATAATCCATCATTAAAGAATTATCTTATTGCAGAGCTTACTCTTACTTCAGAGCAAAATCTTTAAAGATGAAGAGCACATTAAGTTACATCATGAGAAACAAGCCAATTGCATATAACTTTTTCAGTGACTCAATGGCTTGAAGATGCATCATAACATTAAGACTTGAGATTCAAAAGTATTCAAAACAGTAATCTGACTAGTGAAAATAATGTTCATGTGAGCGATACCCTTCAATAAAGAAACTTTGCTTTATAGTATTCTATGAGTATTATATCCGATATGTTCCATTTGAAAATGTATACTTAAAATATATTTTGGTTGCAACAAAAAAAAAACAGCTGTGCTCATACAAGGAACCATGGGTATCGGTAACTTTTCACTTTTTTACACATCACTAAAAAAAGCAGCCATTCTGTACAGATAACCGAATTCACATACTACATATTTTAATGACAATTTTACGTACACAAAACAAGTTAGGAAGCTGTAAAGACGATAGTGCAGATTTTCTTTTTTAAACCTTTGTACAAAACAAATTTACATAATTGAATCAAATGTACACAAAATTTATTCCACTTACATAATGTGACGTTTTTTTCACACATGCAGACAGATCAGTTTCGAGACCATTTTGACTAATATTGAAAGAAAAATTATGTTAGTGCTTTGACTGCTTTAAGGAACTCAGACTGACTGTGCTTGCATACCATGGAGTGATAAGACCATATCTGGTAATGAGCTAATCCACCAATATTTTTACACAGATCTGGATACTGCAAGCAATATATATCATTGCAATTTGATAGGAAAAGACGCATCTTTTACTTTCTCAAATATTGCTCATTTTGAAAAATGACCACACAATGGCACTGTATTTAAATGTAAATAAAAATATTGTGATTTAAGACACATGACAAAACATAAAACTTTCTTTTGACAGTTCTTAATGCCACACATTCATACTTGTTACATAACACTAGTGTATACTATATACTGAGTCATCTACATACATGAGTAAATGGCCTATCAGGAGGCAATGATTAAATAATATATGGTGAGCTTTTATGTCATATTAAAGCACATGAAATGATTAAACCACTGATATGGCTTCTTCACTGAGGTGAAAGGACTATGGGCTTTGTGTACAAGTAAATAGGCATACAATACTTGTTGGTTTATTTGCTCTACAGCAATAGCAAATGAAAATTTCTTGGCCGGTTTCTCCTTTGAACATCACCAGCAATATTCTTTAACAGAGTAATCATTTGCCATGGCAACAATTTCTTGAACAAATCTTATACGAAATCATTCACAAAACCATGGTTGTCACAGAGAATAAAATCATATTTAGAGTATGCTAATCATACCATCACAACTTCTTCTTCACCACAGAAAAGAAAACGAAACTGATCAATCATAGTTTGCACAGAGTCTTCTAAATGAGGCCTCATTCTTTCAAACATCATCATATCACTGAATTCTAAAGGAAGGAGTGTTGGCCACCAACAAATTGCTAAATTTTTACTGTCCATGCTGTTTAGTCGGCAGTTATCAGCAACCCTAAAATGAAAAGATACACATTCAAACTAATACTCCCCTTAAAATAAATTAGACAAAAGTTGGCATAATTTTACGAAAACAAATAAATATGTACCGAACACAAGAATGAGGTTTATATTCATTATTTTTACACAACAATGTTTACCTCGTAAGTGTATTTCTTAAAAAAATTCAGATTCGGCACAGTTCATCCTTATCACAAAATAAGTATATTCAAAAAACTACCCCCCCCCCATAATGACCTAATCCTACAAAAATATCAATTTCATCGATTCAAACTTCGTTCTAACTGCATCAAAACAATATGGGGAATGATGCCACCCAAATTTATTTAAAGTTAACTACTACAAAAGCAGAGATCTTACTTTTGCACTAATAGTTCTTAAATTTCATTGCATAAGTATTTCTTAAACGTATATTAATAATTTTAAAGAGAGCCTATATGAATGAATACTCATGACAATATGCTATAGATGTTTTTGAGTAAACTTAAGCTTTAGGCGAGTTTGTAACAAAATTATACATTTATGCAAGAGATGTTTTACTTTGGTTAATCTTATTTTATCAGTAGGTAAATTAATCCCAATTTTACAGCTAAAATACAAGCATTGGAATCCACAAACGATCTCAAGTGAAAAAGAATTTCAATAAATTCCAAGTTGTCAACTTCTAGTAAATTTAGAAGTAGCATTACATTTTCCCAGCACTAATTGTCAAATAACTGTCAACCAAAATTCAACATTATATTTTACATTCTTTTATCTTGACACATAATTATAAATGAAAATAATGCTTACTTAACAAAATGCTGAAAGACAAATTTCAAAATTTCAAAGTTACATGATGGGAGCTTTTTCAGAAGATCCCTTAAAGTGAAAAGTCTACAGCTCTTATCCTGTATTCCCGAAGAAGAATATGAAGCACCTAAAATGAACAAAATTAATTTATTGTATTATATTTCTATGAGAAGTAATTTTAGGATAAAAGAAAAAGACAAAGAGTTTTTTTTATTTACCAGATATTTCAGTAAGTTCATTCATTAAACATGGCGGGATCAAAGGCGGAAGTCTCTTAGAAAAGAAGTCTTTTAAAGCTGTAGCAACTGCATTCACAGGAATATCAAGTTCTCTGATAGAAATTGAAGGATCTAGCAAAAAAAATTATAATATACTCTTAAAAATATTAACAGTTCTATAAAAATTATTGGCTTCTATAATTATCACCTAAAAATAGTGACATGGGGGGAGATGCATATATATATACTGAACATAGAAATTTTATAGTATAATATAAATCAGAACATTTTAATTCAACCAGATAATCTAAAACATTTAATAAAATAATAAAGTTTATATATATGACAAATTTTCGAATGTCTGTATACACATTAAAAGACTACTGATACAAAAGGCAAAGAATTGAATAACAAATGCTACACATGAATGTGAAAACTTCCTTTAATAGAAAAATAAACAGATAATTTTAAAAAAAATAATAACTTCCATAACAAGTAACTCATTGTTTTGAAATTTAGGAAGCCATATTTCATTAATTTCAACTAAAATACATTCCACCTCTAACTCAAGTGCTCAATGTATACAATGGTTGCCAAAAATTGCAGATGTTTTGAAATTTGTGAACGTGTAATTTCTTTGAATGCTATAAAAATGGAACTTCTTGGGTGAAAAATGCAAATATGCATGCATGAATATTCAGAGTTAAATTGAGACAAAATAAATGGAACTCAAATACTACTAACATTTAAAAGGTTACAGTAAATCTATTCTCAATGAAACAAAAATTAAATTACGTTAAAATGCCAACAGCTAGGATAACTGTACTGCCACACAAAGAATGTGGAAATCTATTTATTGCTTGAGTACGCAAATATTGGTTTACATTACAAGGAAACAAAATTGGTAAAAATAAAACATATAGAGAAAAGGGAGGAAAGTATTAAATCTGTTAATGTAATGAAGAAAAAAATGACAAAAAAGTCTAGAAATCCTAATAAATCTGAAATAATTTAAAAGCAGTTAGTGCTTGTGCCAGAACAATAAGATTATCAAATTTTTGCCTTAAGAAACGTTTTCTTAATTTACTACAATGTGAAATCGGTAAGGGAAAGGAAATACTGACTTATGGCCAATGAAAACAAGATTATTTTGCCGACAGAAGAATATCCATTTTGGAAAACGAAAATCGAAATTACATGCAATGTAGAGTCGGACAGGAGTTACATACAGACTGTTTTTAGCTGAATATCAAGCATCCAATTTAGAAAAGAGATACAGGCAGGTATATCAGTAAATGATGTAGTCTGACAAGCAAACTAAAAGGGAGAAAAGAAAGTACACAGATACAATTCTCGGACCAAAAATACTACCTTCCATTTGTGACCTATTTCCCCCCAAATGATTCAAGTTTTCCAAAGATTCAGTTTCTTGTCATGCAGTTAAGATATGTAAGGAATGATTTATTACTGAAAAAATTCAAAATTACTGGATAGTCAAGAAAAAACTCTTGCCTTAAACCTTACAGAAGATCTGCAGCTCTAGTAAAAATGTTTCATAAAAGCACAATAAATCCATTAAAAGATAGTGAACACAGTCTATAATTCCATGTCAACATGTAATAACAAAACAAAAACATCAAAGTACTTGGTATAGCAATGAGACAATGCTATGATGCAGTAATAAAGAGAAAAAGGATAGTTCACTAAGCACTGAATTTCATACAGTGGTATAGTTTATGATGTGACTTTAATATTAAAAAAGATTAATTGCTATTTTTTAAAGGTATCTAAATTTTGTTTTTTCTTCCTTCAACCTACCATTAAATGATATATAAATATTAGCATTACATTAAATAGCTCATTTTCAGTAAGCATGTGCAATTAAAAAATAAAAATATCAATGTCCACAACTTAAGCCATCATGAAAACAAGCAAAATATTTTCAAGTAAGGAAAATCATTTTTCATGTAATGATATGCATACAATTAATAACCTGACTTTCAAGAAGACAAAGAAATCTATCTGAACAATACCCCTTTTTTAAAAAATGAAGCTGCAAAATGTTTACAAATTAAAAGGAGAGGGGAGGGGGTACAAATATATAATTTAAAATAATCACTTAAATAGCAAAAAAAGTAAAAAAAAAAAATTATATTCCCTTAAATTTTCTGGAACTAACTTATTTCATATAAAAATAGCATTGGCAGTGATATTAAACTGATAGCACTAATTTTCTGAACTCTACTTTAAAAAATTATAGACATAAAAAATTTAATATCACAGATCAACTTCTAATGGAACATAAATTTTCTATTGAACTATACATTAAAAAATGACAAATATATGAATGATAAAAATGTATCGAAAATTTCAGTGACTTCAGTATCAAAATAGATATTTTTCAGAACATGAAAACAGCTTACTATGTTCTTCAGAAGTACTTTAATTTTAATAAATATAATAATTCAAATAAGCTATGTACCTTATTTACCTATTCTCTGGAAATACAACTAAAATAACATAATTAAAATTATCTTTAAACAAATGCATAAGTTGGAGTTTTCTAGGTAAATAATTTAACTACCAGAGAACAAAAATTAAAAAATTACCTTCATCAAATTTCTGAAACAGTAGATCAACATGAGCTCTGTTTCCTGGAACACGATAAATTCCTTCAGAATCCAAACCTTCTTCTTCTATAAATTTAATGCACTTTTCTACAAACAAAGGGGTGGGATTGTCTTCTGACTGCATAAAGTCTTCAACACCTTGAAGTTGCTGAGTTATAGTGCCACTTTTACCCTGAGCTGCTTTCTTTTTCTTTTTCTCAGTTAGCCGCTTTTGTCTCTCCTGAAAGAAAACAGCACATTTTAAACATGGAAAAATCATTTTTATCAGTTTTGGTGTAAACATTGAGTACTTCACAAAAGCCTTAAACTGCAAGGGGGGATTTGGCCACAAGTTGCAATAAAGAAAAGCAACATACAAGAAACAAAATTACATTACAACCAGACTTAATAAGTAATCATGGAATATTCTTTCTCAAAAATTAGAAATTAAATAAAACCAAAATGTAATAAACCATTTTTCACACTACTAAATGTAAATATTTGATTTAATAATGAATAAAAAGGCTAGATTGAAATATTAGATTAGCAAAAAACATTTTTTAAACTTCTGGAATAGAAATTAGCAAATAGTACTCTCAAGAGAAACCAGCATTTGTAGCAAAAGCAAAAATTTTAAAACCTTAATTGTCTCATAAGAAACTTCTTTAAATTTGAGAAATGTTGTAAGTAATGTGTAATACGTAAAATTATCGTAAATTTATCGTGTCTTAAATTTTTAAAAGGAAGTGTAAATGTGTCCCATCACTAAACTTCATCTTGCAAAACATCAAGCAAATGACCTTGCTCACACTGCTTTCCTTCAGAAGGATAAATCCACTACGATAAAAAGAATAATTTTGTACACAAATATTAGTCCCAGATATTTAGGGAAAGGTCATTCCAAACAGATTTTCTAAAAATTACTAGCCCATTATCAGCATTTCCTAAACAAGAGGCAAGTATTTACTATTTTGTTTCAATATGACCTATTTTAATTGACAGTACCACCAAGAAACCAAAATACATTAACTTGGCTACAAAACCTTCCAATAAAGTATTCCGAAAAGCATTAGTAGCTTCTATAAAAAGTATACTTATAATTAAGCAATTATGAAAACCATAATAAATGAACTCTGCTACTTTTGACAGTCGATGCATTATGTTTCAGATTTGAACATCTCACTGCTTTGAAATGAAAATATTCCAGGCTCTGCAATTTTGATTCAGGCAATTCAGAAGCATATTTTCAATTTACTAAGGTAGGGAGATGGAACAATAAGCTTTAGAGCACTCTGGACTCAAAGTCACATTTTAAAAATAATTTTCCATGATATTACTAACAAATCATTATTAGAGGGTAAAGTTTATGAATATGTTAAAAGAATGTGATTTGTAATATAGGGTGTTTTTTTGAGAGGTATAGAACCTTAAATTGCAATAAAACAACAATGTATTATTCCATTGACATGAATTTTTTTTTATTCCAAAGATAATCTTGTGGCATTATATCTTAAATATGATTTCTGGCATATGACTGCCACGGCTGGCTTGGATGTAGTCCAATCTGGACGTACAATTTTCGAAGACTTTTTCCAACATTTGTGGCCGTATATCGGCAATAACACGACGAATGTTGTCTTCCAAATGGTCAAGCGTTTGTGGCTTATCCGCATAGACCAATGACTTTACATAGCCCCACAGAAAATAGTCTAGCAGTGTTAAATCACAAGATCTTGGAGGCCAATTCACAGGTCCAAAACGTGAAATTAGGCGGTCACCAAATGTGTCTTTCAATAAATCGATTGTGGCACGAGCTGTGTGACATGTTGCGCCGTCTTGTTGGAACCACAGCTCCTGGACATCATGATTGTTCAATTCAGGAATGAAAAAGTTAGTAATCATGGCTCTATACCGACTATAACGTTGTGGCCTTCATCGTTTTTGAAGAAGTACGGACCAATGATTTCACCAGCCCATAAAGCGCACCAAACAGTCAGTTTTTCTGGATGTAACGGTGTTACGACGTACACTTGTGGATTAGCTTCACTCCAAATGCGGCAGTTTTGTTTGTTGACGTAGCCATTCAACCAGAAGTGCGCTTCATCGCTAAACAAAATTCGCTTATGAAGTTATCGAAAATTGGACGTCCAGATTGGACTACATCCGAGCCAGCCGTGGCTGTCATATGCCAGAAATCATATTTAAAATTTAATGCCACAAGATTATCTTTCGAATAAAAAAAAAATCATGTCAATCGAATAATACATCGTTGTTTTATTGCAATTTAAAGTTCTATACCTCTAAAAAAACACCCTTTATAATCTATAAGCTTTTGATGTACTCCATAATTTCTAAAGGATTGGTAGACTCCTAATTCAGTTATATAATTGTTTAAAATATACTGCATTAAGCCTTTCACACTAATTATTACTTACTTCTTCTTTTAATCTCCTTTTTTCTTGCTTTTCATCTTCCCTACTTTTCTTTCTATCTTCCTTCTTTTTAGCTGTCTTGTCATTTTCTGTTTTCCCCTAGAAAAAAAAAAAATCCACAGTAAAAAAAAATATTGTCTAGTTACTGATAATGTAAAAAAAAATGTATTAAAAACAAATATCAAATCCATGCTTACATTTAAAACTGAGAAACCACTAATTTAGAAGATAGTTTGCAATAGAGATTTGAAATCAATTTTAATATAAATAAAAAATGGCCCTTATAAAGACTGGTTTTTTAAAATTTAAAAGATAGCATAGATAATATCAAAATTCTGAACTCTAATTATCTGAATTGAAATTATATTTTAATGGGTAAATCAATATTTATATTTCAAAAAATTCAATAATGAGCAAAAAGTATCCTAATAAAAATTAAGTTTAGAGTGAAGCGGGATGGAAAGAAACTAAATTAGATTTGACTATGGACAGCAAAAGATATGAACTGTTTACTTCAATTTTGTATTCAAATGAGGAAACACTGATTATCTTTGCACTAGAGAAACATGTGAGGTTACTTGCAACAAACATTGTAACTTTAAACCGTAGTCCAGAAACAAATGACACTTCTTAGGTGGTACATAAATTTCTCTTACAAACTTTCACACAATTCCACTGAAAAATTTTCGACCTCATTTCATTTAATGAGCAATAACCTTTATTATTAGACACAATTAATCATTAGTAGAATCGGGCCTGGAACACGAGTTAAAACACAACAATCAGTTTTACAAAAATAAACATTAATATATATAAATATTTATATTAGTAATTTTATTCCCTAAAAAGATTGCTTTAATAATACTAATTTCTGATTATCACAAATTATTCATCCCCCAAAAAATATTTGGATAAATGAAGAGGGAAAGAAAGTAAGTAAAAGAGGCAACAGATGTAGGCACATTTAAATTCTTCTTTCCTTTTACTTATTATTAGTTAACTGTGCCAGTTTAACTCCTAGTGTATGTAATTAAATACTTAGCACAATTCAGTGACAATAACTTAATTTTAAATTGAATCAAATATTGCATGCATAATAACTTAAGGACCAAAATTTCTTATAATCTCAGTTTGGTAATATTACTGCCCTACATAAACATAACGTTACCAATCTCATCAAATAATTCCAAAGATAAATATGTAATATGTTAAGATTTTAAAAATTCTGCGATCCTTGACAACAAGAAATTATAAATCAAGAAAAAATTCAGTTTCTAAGAAAAATCAATATATTTTTTATTAGAATAAAAGTTAAAACATTTTAATAGATAAATTTATTTTCACAGAACATAACAGCAAAATTTTTGAAAAATGAAACCAAATATTGTAGAAATACAACACTTACTCGGGCAGTAGTAGAACTATCTCTTGGTGATGCAACTTCATAGCTTGAATCCTCTTCTTGAGGTGGAACTGAAGCAAGGGTTTGTTCCAATTTTAATTTTGCTACAATTTTTAAATATTATTTCAATCAATATTAAAGCAAAAATATTTTATCATGCAAGGTATCACAAAATTTAACAAATTTCACCTGAATCACAAGCTCGTTCTGTAAAGAGAATAATCCAATAAAAAAATAAATTTGAATATTTTTTTTCAATAAATAAAGCTTAAAAACACTTATGGGTTAATCTTAATTATTCTGAGAAACACATTATTGGACCATTATAAATATTTAAACCAAACTTCCGCAACAATTATTGAACATTTTGAATACATATATATAAAAGGCTTATACATCCCATACACAGAGAATAACTTCTTATATTCAATTTTTTTTTCTTAAAGGTGTTTTGTAAAAAAGAATTATCAGTTAATAAAGCAATCTAACAAGAAATGGGGATAAAAAAAACCAAATTTCTGTGTTGCATAAAATTCAAATAAATGAAGAAATTTTTTAAAATATCTCAATCTAATTGACCTATATTAAAACTTATTTGCATATTGATCATTGTGAGAAATGTAGCATGACCTACTTGTTACAATCTCAAAAAAATAATTGAACAAATTAAAATATGATATGAAATACAAATCCTTTTCATAACTGCTTCATTTAATTTGATCAGTGTTTCTCAACCTTTGTGCCACAGCAAGCCAAGGTGCCACGAGAGACTGTCAAATGTGTCTCAAAGGTTTTGACAAATTTGAATTTCAAGGATTTTGTAACTTATAAATACTGTTTCTAATTACCTCAATAGTTTCTTTAAAAAAATCTTTTTTTTTTAATTTAGTTTTTCCATATTTTCATTGGTTATTATTTTTACCCAATTGTAATTGAATTTGATTCCTAATGGCTCTTTCTTAAAATCAAGATTTGTGAAATAAATGTTTTTATATTTAATTAATGCGATTGCATTGGGCATTTCGAATTACACATCAATGAACTGGTCACTTAAGATTAATGAATTGTTAGATATTAGAGCAACAGCACAGCTCAATACTTGAATTCAATTTGTTTATGATTAAAATTTTTTGAATGAGTATCTTTTTATAGAACAGATTTCAAAAGCATGATGGCATGAAAAAACCTATTTGAGCTTTTACAATAAAATATTTCAAACTTCAATTTTCTATGGAAAAAACTGTTGATGTTTGCAAACAAATGCCCTTCAATTCTGGTAAACAAAAACAATTTTTAACATTAACATGCAAATAAATCCAAATACTAGTACGTGATTCAAAGAGAACGTTTCAAAATCTTTAGAAACATGTTGATTTATATGAAACAATTCATAAAAGTGGTCAATTTCATCAAAAGTTGATCACTTAAATTCCAAATTATCTCTCGACTGCGTAGAACAATATAGATTCTTACTATAAAACTCTTATATCACACTAAAATTAGGAAAGGTTTTGAAAGGACTCACATTTCTGACAGCAGAGATGACTGTTCTTGAAGGAAATATATTTATCAAATTAAACTTTGATTTGTCTGCGACTTGCTTAGAAAACTTAACTCTCTAAATTTAATTCTTCAAGGTCCACCCGAGAATAGTGTCATCAAAAATGAAGTCATTAAAAGAAAATTTACACTGTGGAAATTGAAAATGCATAAAAACTTTTGTCAAAAATAAATAAAAATATCAGACATATTTCTAACCTCAGTTAAGGGCTATACTTTTTTTTTTTTTGTAATTTGAAAGACCAAATGTAACAAAAGAAAAAAAAACAGGTCACTGATTAGAAAAATAGCAAGTTTTACTGTTTAATGTTCTTAAGAAAAATATTTGATGGCTTTGGGCTATCTGTCAATAATGTGTACACTGTGAATAGTTTGAAAGCCGTAAAAGTTATTCTGGGTTCTGTGCATTTCAATTTCCAGCAGAGACAGAAATTCAAACTAAAAAAGACTTGAAAATCAAAGATGAAATGTGAATTTGTTTTGAGACTTTAAATTTGATTTTGATTTTTTTTTAAGAAGAAATTTTTAAAAAATATCACAAATTTTAAAATGCACTTGGGGAGGGTAAAAAAGGAAATGGCAAATGCAGCTAGGAATAAGAAACAAAATCAACCATAACATAATTTTCCAAATTGTTATTCCCAACGGAACTGAATTTTTAAATGAAATTATTAAATCTATGAAACAAATAAGCATTGTTTTTTAAAATGCAAATAACATTATACTTCATATTTCTTACCTGGTCAAGACAGAAAAACCAAAATGCTTTGTTTTATAATTAGTTAAAAAGCTTCTATGAATTTTCAAAGATTGTATTTAGAGGAGGTAGAGAATTTTGTATTTAAAACCTCTGAACTAAATCTAACATTTTTCAGAGCATTCATTATACATCAATTTCTATAACAAAAAATATCACGTCTCCTAAAGTACTCAGAACACAATTTTGTTGTATGTGCTACACTAACAGGTTCAATGCCATTATCAAATCAAAGAGAATAATGTGTATAATTAAGTGGAAATACTTTGATTCATAAACAGAAGATTTATGCACACAAATAAGAAAGGACAAATAAATGATAAATATACAAGAATGATCAGGCAATAAAATGATGAAACTGGTTGACTGATTTTATGGTTGTAACTGCCCCATTTGGCATACCTGCATGAAACTTTTGTGGACTTAATAACCAAACTTAATGAGAACAATTATTAAAATATACTTCTGATTTAGGGCACAAAGAAACTGTAAGATTTGACAAGGAGAGACAAGAACAAAAGATCATTACAACACTTATATCACTAGTTAATGGTGCTTATGAAAACAAATCTATGTCATAAAGAAAAAATCAATTCAGTGCCATAAGGTCAATAAGGGGAAGGAAGACTATAAAAAAAATTCCTGTAGAGATTCATATGCATCAAAATTATCATATTTAATTTAAATGGCTCTTTATATCTAGCTTTGATTAATAAAATTAGCTAATCCACAATTTAAAGACTAAAAATGTTTTAGATGCTGTTTATATTCATCTCACAGCAATAAAAGCAGGTTAATAGCTATTTACATTACATAGAAAAAAACTCCCAATTTCTAATTGTTACTAATATGTTATTAAGCAAATTTTAAAATTTTTACAGCTTCAAAATACCTGGAATATTGCAGAGAAAAATAAATAGAAATAAATTTACAGTAATTTAGAATGTGTAAAATCCACAATTCAATGCAAGATTGTACATGACCTTCATTTTAGGAAAAAATATATTACAACTGTATCTGAGATATTTGACATATGACAACTGCATCTCTTACTGATAAATATTTCCATTAAATCATAAAATTGCCCTTTCAAAAATTGATCACTTCTTTCCTAATGAATAAGATAGGAAATATATCAAAGTAAATCTTCCCCCTCCCCTCTTCTAAAAGTGACTCATTAAGATTAATTGCACTACAGAGCATGAATTATTGTAACTCAATCTAAAAGCAGATATTTTGCTTTAAGAATAAAGTATTTTTATTTCTTCCTACAGTTACATTTCAGAAGTATGAATATAAAGTTTTATTGTAACTGAAGGGAAAACACTGAACTCCTTCATACAAGAAATGAGAATTATTAAAAAAGTCCTCCCCACAGCTTTCTTTTTAAAAAATGAATAGCAAATTTTTAGACATTTTATTACTTTTTAAGTTTCATGTTTATTAATTATTAAAGATGTTCAAAATTATAACTTTTTTCCATGTTTGTCAGTTATTATATGAGGAAGAATTAATCCAAAAACCCAGATATTTTAAAATTCTGCATAAAAAGAGTTTTCTTCAAATCAAACATAACAAATTTTAAAAAAAGCAAGCAGTGTTTGAAAAAATTTCACCACCAGCTCTCATCCAATAAATAATAAAACCTGAACACCACAAGAGTCACATACCTCAAACCACTTGCTAGAATAAATAACAAACAAAAACTCAATTTATCGAAAATTACATAACTGAGTAAATTTCATAATTCTTATTAGCACAAAGGGCACTCTATGGTTTATTTTTCATTAAATAGTAATAGTTTTTCCCTTTGAGCTGCACAAACTCCTTAGTTCATCACAAATAATATTAAGATTTTTAAATAGAATCTATAAAACAGTAAAAAAAAATTTTTGAATAAAAATTTTTAACAGATCCAAAAGAAAATGACAATACAAACAAATACAACACACATACAACACAATTAAAAGCCCATCTATAAACATTGGCTTTTCCTTTTACACATGCTAATCACACATACCAATAGTTTTCTGACATAATGTACTATAGAACTTCGATCTTACAACAGATTTCGAACATTTTTGGACAAAACCAATCACAAAAAAGTACACCAATTAAGTTATCAAATATAATATCTTGCCTTTAAAACTTTTATAATATGTTCAAAAATCCTAAATGTGGATGCTAACTGCTAATTTATTAAAGACATAATTTTCTTATAGTTTCAAAAAAATAGTTATTTTTATTTTTAAAAAAAAACTCAAAATGGAAACTATGAACAAAGGATATTTTATAATTATCCACACACTCCTTTATTCACAAAACAATAATGTACATTAACACTTTTAATCAAATTATGAGAAACCTTTTCTTAAATCTTAATGTCTCTGCTTATACCTCACAAAATATTTGTTCCAACCACAAAAGATCTCTAGTTCTGATGTATAGCAATGTAATACTTAAGCTTAATTATAAGCTGTTCAAATACCAAAAAAAATATAGAACTCTAAGAGCATTTCTCATACACTGAATGCATAACCACATTTCAAAAGAATTCATCAACAAAAAGAATAACAAGCTGATCTTGATAATTGTGTGTAAAACGAGTTTTCAGACATAATAGTTGTACTACGCAACAACACAATCTTGGTAAACCATAAAAATAGATGTGATCATTCCAATACATCGAAAGTCCAACAGATTCCTTTTCCCCAGAGACACCAGAAAAAAATGGTGCTTTCATAAAGGGAATACTTGATATGGAATCTATTCAGATCATGTAATTGTGTATGAAATCTAACACTGCATAACCTATGCAGTTTAAGAGAATTTTTAGTGTGTGTGTGATTCCTACGACCTTCAAAGACTCATCAGAAATGAGAATGTCAAGAAGTATGAATGCTTTCTCATTTGAAAAGCTAGCCAAAGAAGAAAAAGCAAAGGTCAAAGGAAAGAAAGAGAAATAGGAGAAACTTACATGAAGGAGAGAAGAGATCACTATCAGAAGTTAGTGCACTAAATTGAAGTGAATCTCCTAAAGGAGGAGGAGGATGCGGTTGTGCCTTTTCCGATTGTTGTGGCTGCTGAAGTTGCTGACCTTGTTGCTTTCTACGGCGCAAGCGAAAGGAGCGCTTGTGTTTGTATTTCAGACGCTGATTGGTTTTGTATCGTGGATCATCCTCTTCGGATAAATCACTGCCTTCAGAGGGTGAATTGTTTCCACTTCCACGAACTGAAATCATATCAAACTCATCTCAAAGCAGTCTACTATATTCACTACCTAAGAATTTCTCAAGAACGATTTATAACCACAGCATCAAGCTTAAAATGAAAAGCACTTTGTCTTTTCAATTAACTCTGAGACATTCATAATTGCTACTTAAGTTATGAAAAGGAAGCAACTACACCATTTTTCTCTCAAGAATTTAAAATAAATATTCTGAGAAATAAAAACTGCAAAACTTGGGGCTGTTTTCTTTCCAGACTACATTAGACTATTAACACATACTACATCCAATTTATTATATCTAAACAAGCAAGGGGGTTATCACCTATTATCTTAGATACGCCTGGCATTTGAAGAAATTTATAATCAATATAATTATATATTTTCTTTAAAAAAAATTGCCAGGAATAATATTTAGCCTTATATTGATTCAATTACTGTCATGATTTTGTATATGTATATATTATATTATGTATATATATTTGCATATATACTATACAAAACTGATTATACAACACATTAAAAAATATCAAAAACAAGTAGAACTACAAAGGTAAAGTACTGCTATTTCAGTAAAAAAAAATCAAAATACATCTTGTTTAAAAAAAAAGTAAAATTTAAATATGCTTTAACCACAAAAATTACATTTAAAAAAAAAAAGAGTGACATAAATTAAATCTTTTAATATCATGAAGCAAACCAATAAGGACAAAAAATGTTAGAAATTTCACACATACACACACATTCATGTATTCCAGATTTTTAAAAAAAATGGTTTCTTTAAAGCGTTAAACAGAAAAATTCCAAATACATGTTTCAAACTTTATTAATAAGAAATAAAACAAACTACTAATTATTTTTGATGTACAGCATACAAAGAATGAAAGGCATGCAAAAAATTCAAAAAGAATCATCACAGAAAATAGGGTAAAGGCATTAATTTTTAAGAGTGCAAGCTGTAAAAAATGTCAAAAGCAAGAACAAAAAGAAGTTACAAGATAGATAAGCTAACTAGAAAAATATCTATGGTGCTTGTAATTTGTTATGGGATTCACTGATACTGCATGCAGTGTGAGGTTTTCAAAATAAACCATGCAGTAAAATGTTGTGAATTAGTGCTTTGGGACAGTAAAATACCTTTGTCTAGTGGATCAAGAGATTGAGCAGTCACAATCCTCTGACCCCCAGGAAATGGTGGGAGTGGAGGTGGCGGTCCCTCAAAAGAAGGGATCCGGGGAGGAGCTACAGGTATGCCACGCTTTTTACGAGTTTTCTTGTGTAAAGTAGGTTTACGATTTGCTTTAGTATAAACTTCCCTTTGCCTGCGTTCCAGTGAACTCCACTCACTTTCAGAATCAGAGCCTAACAGTGAAGAATATAAGCAAAAGCTTTTACAATTTTGTGCATCTCAACAGCAAAGCAAGAAAAGAGTAACAGCTCTTTAAAAGCAACTTATGATTTAAAAACCAACATTTACCTTTTAGATTCTCATAATTTATTAAATTTCTAGAAAATATATTAATTTATCTTTAATGAATTTAAATATGTGCAAACAGAACTACAAAAGGAAAAATTTGCCTTCATTTTCTTTAAACAATCTAAAAATATTAATATTTAATCATAAAATACCAATCAATAATTTATATTACAAAACTGATTAACATAATTTATATTTAGAATGCAAGTTTTATTACTTCACACATATTTAAGATAGATCTTTTAAGAGAACATATCTTTTTTAATTTCCATCAATTGTCAAATATTTATACAGAAGAGAAAATTACATCAAAACAAGGTCATTTATTAAAAGAAATTGCACTGAAATCTGATCAAACTTTCTCTCTGTAATGGATTTTTTTAAAAAAAAACTCCCAATACTCCATGGTTCCATGCTATTTAAGGTACATATATCACACCAGAGATCACTATTCGAATTTTCTATTAAAATATATTGAAAATATTTTAATGCATATTATTTAAAGTACATCTCTAAACATTTAATAATACATTGATATAAAGGACTTAAAAATTAAAAAAGTATCAATCAATATTTTGATCAATGAAATGACTTACCACGATCAAATGCCTCTCTATTTCCATGCCTCCTTGTCAATGATCGAATCCTGTGAGGCTTACTGTCGGGTAAAGCATTATGAACAACCGCATATTCGTATTCATTCCGGTCAGCAGAAAACAAATGTACTGCATCCTATGATGAATAAAAGTTTTTGGTCAAAGCATCTTCAGTAACAACTTTCTGGACAGGGCATTCAAAGAAATCTCGAAACCATAGCAGCATTTGTTCAAATAAAAACAAAATTAAACAAAAATCGCAGAACGATGTACCTTTACTTGAGCATATTCATTCCCTAGATCCATACTTTCAGGGGTGGCCAGAGGAGCATGCATTAAACCAACTTTAGGCAGAGTAGCTCCCGATTTATGAGAAGTTAAATTTATTCTTCCTATAGCATCAGTTAAATGTCCATATTGTTTAAGGTCTATTTTCTTAGGCTAAAAAAAATAATAATAATCGTAAAAATACAAATAATTAAGAGAAAAATTTGATTTTAATTCGGTTTTGAATCAAAGCTTCCAGAAAATAAAATTTTAATTAAAAAAAATAAAATAAAACATAAAAAATTCGGCATTGTTAGTTTAATTTCTTTCTTTACTTTTATTGCCAAACCAGAAATAAACAAAATGAACACAAAAAAATTTAACTTATTTTAAAAAACTAAAAATGCATGCAATTTAAATAAGTGTAGTTGACTAATCTGCAAATTAAATTTGGTTGGTTCTGTGCAACCCTATGGCCTGCCACCTTTATAAGAAATAAAGGACTCCTAAAATTCAGACAGATACTTAAAAAACTAAGATTCGGATAAACATTTTTAACACAAGAGCAAAAACATGGCAAATCAAATTCAGTATCTAATAGTACAGACTAGCTAAGAATAAATATTTGTTCACAAAATTATTTTCTAAATATCATATATTATACTACAATAAAATACTAAATCACACTTTTCAAAATATTTCAGCATAATACACTGCTGTTTGTAAATCATCAGAATCATCAGAATTAAATGAACTTTGCAGCAAATATCAACTATAGGATGTTACATAAAATAGTAGTTTCAAAGCCACCGTGCATGTGTGGCATGTGCAGCGCCCTCTGAACTGATGCTGAAAGCATATAAATAGAGGACTGTAGCGGGACGTTGAAAATAGTCAATGATTATTTGTTAATAGTGAATGCTTAGTGAGACCTAATTATGACTTCACGACAAAATAAGGAGAAATTCCAACAACTTGCGGAGTTTGAATGGTTGAGGATTATCGGCCATTGTGAAGGAAGGACCAACGGACCAATGAGCAGCAAGCAACTCAAAAAACTGGCAGTGAATATAACAGAAGGTGACGTCGCCATGCAACGATCTACACCTGCTCTGCATGGCGGTGAATGACCGTACAACTTCATCCAAGCAGTTGGCAGCACGTTGGTCTATTGCTACAGGTGTACTAATGTCGGTTTCATCAACGTCTGCTGCATCGTGGATTGTGTGCAAGGGTACTTTTATACAGGATCCCCCTCACGGCAAACAATCATGGCTGCATCTGCAATGGGCTCATGAGCACAGAGCTGAGCAAGCTGATTGTCACCAAGTTGTCTTATCAGATAAATCATGCTTCAATTTGTGGGGCCATGATGGCAACATTCGTGTTAGACGCTATGCTGGTGAACGCTGCCTTCCAGAGTGTGTTAACCGGTGGCACAGTGGCCTAACACCCGAAGATATGGTTTGGGATGCAATTCCATATCATAGACGATATATTTGCCCCAAATTGAGGGTAATCTCAATAGCAGCAAGTACATCCATAAAGTGCTCTCTACAGCCCAAATTCGTTCCCTTCCTTTAAGGCATCCCTGGAGCTATCTTTCAGCAGGATAATGAACGCCCACAGGTTGCAAAGACTGTTCAGCCCAACACATGCAACTTCTTCCTTGGCCTGCTTATTCGCCAGTTATGTCGCCTATTGAGCATGTGAAGGATTTGATTCGTCGGTGTCTCACTCGTGATCCACGCCCTGTAGTTTCAAAAGGCAACCTTTTGCGCCGCATACAAGCAATATGGAATTCTTTTCCACAAGCACATTCAAAATCTGTTTGACTTGTATAGTAGCACTTATTGCAGTGTGTTGTGGCTACACCAAATGCTGATTTCAGACACTTAATATTGTTTTTTGCTTTGAAAATTTTGTCATTTATTTGTACTAATACAAGTCGTCTGTGCATTCAATTACATTTATAATTCTGATTATTCCTTCATGGTGTTGCATTTTTTACTAACAGCAGTTTACATTGATAAATAAATTCTACAAATGAAGGAAATGTTTAACATAAGAATTTCGAACATCATAGTAATAAAAAAATCATCCTTTCTAAATCAAGAATAGTAAAAACTTTTCTCCCAACAGAAATATAAACCAAACAAATAACAAATATTACATATATACGGAAACAAAGTTTTAACTTCACAAATTAATGTACTATAATTAACAGTGTTGGATGAAAAAATAACATAGAGCAGAGTTAATTTCAAGGGAAACATGGCGGTATAACACAACAATCAATTAAAAAAAAAATTTTTACTCAGGAATTTGTAGTGTATGAATAGAGATATTTCTATGAGTAAATTTTAATTTGATGTATTCTGTAATTTATACTTTCAGAAATAATACAAGAATTAATTTCAGTAGCAGTTCAAATGCATCGTTCCTGTTAGTGTAACATGAAGTATTGTTAAGGGGGGGAAATTAGAAGCATTTCAATACATTTAAAAAATATGTTTTCAACATTAAATAAATTTCAGGTATTAATTGCATCATAAAAAATGTTTATAAAATATTTCTATATCTTCAATGTTTGAATTACACTGGTGAAAAAAAGGCAGGGACAGATTAAAAAATAATAAAAATGTACACCTATATACAAATAGGGTATCAGATGATCGCTAAGCTCCTCATGGACACCTCTGCCAAGCAGTGACCTGTTACGGTGTAAGTAAGTGGCGCTGGCTGTGATCACTTTTGTTTCGAGTACCTCACTTACTCACAGAAGCTTGTAGCTTAAGGATGCCTTGTAACATAGTAGCTTAGCCAAATCCTTGTTGTTGTTTTTTAAATTTCTTTATTTACCCATCGTTAATATGGCCAGCCATTGCCTAGATCAGGGGTGTCCAACCCAAATGACCTTGCAGGCCACTTCAAAAAAACGTAACAATCTCTCAGGCCGCACATAAGAATATGTAATTTTTATGTTAGATTTGGAAACAAAAAAAAAATTTATTGGATGGAAAATTTAAAACAATGAATTATTTTTACTGTTTTCATTATTTTTCATGTATACAGACATAGATAACATAATAATGTTTATATAATAAGGCACTGATCAAATACTGTTTAAAATATTACAGTTGCCATTTTCTTGAAAATTACGGTGTTCCTATTGCATTGATCCTTCGTTACTCATTGTTGAAATTTGATAGTGCTGTCATTCACAAACGATTAAGTATAACATTGCCCTTTATCTTAACCGTCCTGAATATTTTTTTTAAACTTTAAAAAACCTCTGATTGCCTCTTGCTTTTTGGGCCCTCTAAATAGAAAAGAAGAAATGAAGGTTGCACACATAGAGAATCATGTACCATCCATAGTAAAGGATATGCATAATGCAATTCAGAATTTATTAAAAAAGTAATTTATTGTAGAAAAATCAAATGTAACTGTTTGATAAAATATAAATCTAGTTTAATCTTAAGGACATTTCTATTATCAAAAAGGATTTATTTTAAAACAGGTAACAGGCAAATACATTGTAGATATATAAATTTCCCCTCAAATAAATTTCAAAATGAAAAAACTTTAAAAATCTGATACTTAAAAATTTTTAAAAAGAGACGGCGGGCCACAACTTACGTACTGGCAGGCCACTGGACACCCCAGGCATAGATGATGAACAAGATGGCAGATAGTCGGAAAACTCGAGGTGAGTCAATCAAAGGCTACATGCTGTAGGGACCTTAGGGCTTCGAGAAATGTGGTGTCCACTCAAAGGAAACAAGTTACAGAGATAGGAACATTGGCTCCACCGACGTGGTCAAAGCCACAAAAAGGCAACACTAGCACAAGACCATTATTTCAGACAACTAACTAAAACTGGAAGGGTCCCTGACAGCAACACAACTGTCTGGAAACCTATATAATACAATAGGAACATCCTTTTCACAGTCACACACAGACTTAATGCAGGTGGCCTGTATGCCAGGCACCCTGCATAGTCTGCATCCCTTTGACTGAGAATCACATTAAAGACAATCTAGCATGGTGCCGAAAACACCTGTCTGGGGCAGGGGATGATTGGGGAGGGTTCTCTTCAGTGACAAATTGTGATTGTCTGGACAGTTACTCAAAAAGTGTTTCCTTCTGGAGTAGATATCAACCCTCTAACACTGTAGAAAAGGGCCACTATGGTCGAGGTGGTTTGGGCAGGCATCATGGCAGACAGGCAGGCATATTGACCTTCATGAGTTTGATAAGAGGTATGACAGGTCAAGGATACCTAGACAAGATCCTTGCACCCTATGTCAACTTTTTCCGTGGAGCACATGAAACGAATTTCATCTTTATGAACGATAACGCATGGCCACAGAGTTCAGTTGGTAGACGAATACTTCCAATCGAAGGATAGTCAGTGATAGTAGTGGCCTGCAACGTCCCCTGACCTTAGTCTCATCGGACACATAAGGGACATCCTAGGATGCTTAGCTCCAAAGATCATCAATGAGTTCAAGAGTACCTTAGTGCAAGAGTGGAAGTGGTCGCCACAGGGGTTGCTTTGGGTCCTGGTAAACGGTATGAAACAGAGATGTAAGAGTTGTAAAGCTGTTAGACGCGATCGCACACCCTATTACAAATGTTTTTCTCAGAATAACAGAGTATTGGTCAGCTGCTGTGCCCATTCTTGTTTTCCCATATATGGGTCTAATATCGGAAGATATTTTGGCCTGGTTTGGATTTATTTGCTTTGAAAGTCTTTCTTTCTATAGCAAAATAATATATATATATATATATATATATTGCCTCTTTAATTGTTTTCACCAGAGCATTTCAGAATTATAAGATAGTAGACTTGGCAGTCAAAAAATTGTATTCATTCTGTTAATAAACAAATAAAATAACAAGTTTTTAAAAGTACAACTTAAATTCTTCTAAAAACACAGGAAAACGTTTAAATTTTATTCCCCTAATGCAAGAAAATCTAATTTAATATCATTTACAATCAGAAATCCAAGAAATGTAATTATTGTTGGATGTTATCCAACAATTATAAAAAAAATACCTGCATCATACACACAAATTCATAAATTCTCTATTATGACTATTTTTAAATAAAATTATAAGCTATAGAGAAATTACTCAAAAACTAATAATTAACAAGAATGGCAAGAACAATCAGTAGATAGAAAAATTTTATTCAATGTAACATATGAAACCTAAGTATTAACCATATAATCTACTACATATACCTAATTAAGGAAAGTCACTTTCCATTTATTACGATAGAAAACGTTAAACACTTTATGTCAGCCATTCTCAAACTGGGGTGTGTAATAACCCTATGTGGGGGCACAAGCATATTGAAAAGTCAAAAATAACATTTTAAATTATTAATTTACTGAAGGAAAGGATTAATTTATACCAAAGTACATTCCAACATAATAAAAAGGAAAATATACAATTACACTTATATAATATACTTATAAGTGTACCAGTACTCTCAAATGCATTTGATAATTTATAAATACTAAATTAAGAAAAAGTTTGATAATTGCTAGTGACTCCCATGAGCTAGTGGTCTTGCAGAAGTTTTTCAAAAGAAGGTTTAATATTAGAAATTAACCATCCGAAAGGTTGCAATGAGAATGCCAGATGTGATGGGTATAAGATAGTGAACAACAAAGACAAGACTTTCTCTAATGACTTTAAAAAATGGATGCTTGAGAAAATAAATATTTAATTTAATCAAAAATTATTTTACAGTTTGTTCCATTTTAAAAAGTTTGAAAAGCAAAGTATAATACTTATCCTATTACTTAAAAGTAATTTATTGTATCTATTACTAAACAGTAAAAAATACAAAATTTAACACTTATCTCAATAATTTGTATGGTTTATAATAGTAGTCATATTGTAGCATTGCTGTTATTGCATTAAATACATTATTTTTAAGAGGAGTGTTGAAAATTATGATTGAAAATTGGATCGCAAATATTGAAAGTTTGAGAAACAAAGTCCAGTACAAGTAGAAATATTTACTTTCATAAATTTAAGTAACTAATAAGACAATCTTAAGTGTTAGTAACCTGTAGACTTTCAATGAGATAAAGTAAAAGCAAAGTTTCTTTCATTAATTTATCATTATTGCAACATACTTTAATGTTAGAAATAAAACACAAGTTACCATAAACTTACAATATTTGCTTTTTCTTTGCCACTCATTTTTCAAATCTTTGTATAATATGAAAACAATCAATATAAACAAAGAAAAAAGTAAATAAGTTATGCAGGCTCTTTAGAAGTCAGTATTCGAATAGCAAATAGGGGGAAAAAGTATTTTGGAGATAAATGAATAGCTCAACAAAACAGTAAATAATTACACCCAATGCTCTATAACCTTGAAATTTTTAATCAAATACTTGTAAAATACAAATCTCGAATAAGATTTTGCTTTTGTTTTTAATCTTAAAATATTTGAAGTCTCAGAAAATTATAGAACTTTTTTTTTCTCTACAATTTGATTTCAGCTCTTTTTAAATTTAAAATCTAGTTACAAAATCTTAACCACTAAATTAACTAGCTCTAACTTAAATAATTTAAGAATAAGGTTGTACATACAGAATCATTAATAAGAGTTAATTTAAATTTCATAAATCATTAATAAAGAGCTCATTCAAATTCATAAAACACACATCAACTACAACAAAAAACACATTAACATACAAAAAGAAAAATAAATCTTTACATATACTTCAATTTTAAGGAATTATTTTCATATATGAATGCTTCAATGAAAGCATTAAAATACTTCAGAATACAAAATATAACATTTTTCACATGCTTTACATTATAATGATTCAAAAGCAAGATTTTACCAAATTTATCAAGTGTTCAAGTCACACATCTTTTCAATCAACATTAATGTTAAGAAAACAAGCAATTAATAGCGTTAAAGTATTTATTTACACTTTGCAATGACTAATCAGTTTAATTTCATGCCTAATATGAGAAGTGCAGAATATTCTTCAAAAATAGTTTTAATTCTTACAAAAAGTTAATATGTGGATTGAAAATTTTATAAGAAAAATTTACCACAATAACCAGAAAAAAATATGCAGTGATTTATTTTTATTTCTGGATCCCTAAAATTTGAATAGTTATATACTAGCCTTTAAAAAGTCCACATTGCAAAACTAAATGCCAATTGTAGAATTTTTAAAATTATCTATTTAGAACAGTAAAATGATGGGTAGAAAGTCTATCATGAATTACAATTAAGAATGAACAATATTAGCTCTGATACTTTTGGCTAAAACATGTATTCTTAATTTCTCAGTAACTCAATTTTTCCTCTGATTTTTTTTTTTTTTACCAAAATTTGTTTTTTAATTAAACTGATTTCTCGTTCAATTGAGAAGTCCAAGAAACTGAGTTTTCCACTTGTTTCTTCAAAAAAAAGTTACAAATTCACTTTTGTCTTTTTCCTAAAATAATATTTACATTTTTCAAAAAGAAAAATAAATTACATATGAAAGCATATGATGCAACTGTGAGAAGCAATTCACATACACAGAAGTGTTATAAAATAGTCATAAGAGTCTGTGTTTTAAGGCTATCTTCGGTAAAAGTACGAGAGCTTGAACTAAACGTGAAGCACATTTTCAGACAGAAAAATGCCTCAATTTCCATGGAAATTTGCAGTATTATAGCTCATACCAATATTAACAATATAGTGTTTTTAAAAATTTCAAAATATTCCATGAATGCTTTCTTTTTTTCATTATTATACATGAATGCATAGCTCATTTAACATAATGATATAGGAGAAAAAACGCAAAACACATTTTATTCCAGAAAAAATGAATCAACTCGGTTAAAAGTGGGAAGTATGATAAAAGACTCTGCTCTCTACAGGAAAAGGAAGACAGAATATAATATTAATTTTTCATTTCATTTTTTTCTGAAAAAAATGTTCCAAATTCAGGTCCTATTCTTCAACATTAACCGAAGACAGCCTTAAGAATATATTACAACAGGGTGTCTCTTAAAGAAAAAAGTAGTTGGATCTAGGGAGTGTTCTCTAGACAGCTGCCAAGATCATTCAATCAAAACATTTAATAAGTATGGATTAATGTAGAATGTTCCCTTGAGTTACTTTTATGAGAAGGAAAATTCAAATAAAAGCTCTTTCTTTGAAAAACATACATTTATATAATACATGATGAAATGACAAAAGGCATCTCAATTGCAAATATGCAAACAATAAGAGAATAATAATATTTTGGTTAAATTTGTAGAACAGACAATTTTGGTAGTCAAGACGGATTTTTAAGCTGTAATGATTGATATTGAGAGAAGGGGAGGATTATATAGGATCAAACAAAAAGTAAAAATGGAATAAACTCGCCTATTATAAAATTTTCATTCTTAATATTTTTAATGTAAATTCCAAACTTCACACAAAATACATCAGTTTTAACCTATAAAAAATAGCTAATAATGAATTAAATGTAAATGTAATTAATCTTAAGGCAAAATTTTAATCTATATTAGCTAAATATAAATAAAGTAAAAGACTAACTTCACAAAAAATAGATGAAGAGAAAAATGGAAATTACATATGAAAAGCATATTATAAATGTTGCATTTCAACTAATACTTAACAGTTGCTTTAAACTCAACATTAATTCATTAACAATACCTTAATATTTCATTGTATATACTTTAAAATCTTTCACAGTACACTAATGAAAAACAGAGTTATTTTGCATAAAATACTTTACATCACAATATATATCTAAAAGGATTAATTTAAATTTGGTATAAACAGTACAGAAAGAATACATTCCTCAAGAAAAAGAATATTGGAAAACAAAATTCTATAAGACTACATTTGATGCCTTTTAATTCCTTTCTTCCTCAATGGCACGACAGCACAGGATGGGCCTTGGACTTCCTAAGAATTCCATTTTAGGCTGTCCTGTTCATGGCTTGACTTTTCCAGTTTCTGACATTAATAGTTCTTAGATCTTTCTCTAGGCAATCAATTAACCGGAGGTTTGGTCTTCCTCTTATACGAGTACCATATGGTATGCCCAATTTTTGTAATTGGATTGTCATCCAATTTTATCAGGTGTCCTGCTCATTTTAACCTTTGTATTGATATGAATTAAACAACATCTAGTTCCTTAAAAATTTTATGAATTTCTAAATTTGTTCTTCTCCAAATCTTATCACATTTTAAGCATCCCAAATTTTTTCTTCGGCAAGAGTCTTTTAGTCTCCATCAGTAACTGCTCACGCTTCTTAGCATATGTGAGAATGGGCCTTATCAGTGATTTGAAAATGAGTAGTTTTGTTTTTCTGCTGATGAAATTCGATTTTAAATATTTTTATTATTAATACAAAAAACAGTTACCAGCAGTGACTCTATTGCGAACGTCTAGGGTTATGTCATTGAATGTGTTCAATCCAGAGCCTAAATATCTGAAACAATTGACAGCTTCAAATCTGCATTCTTCTATCCTTTTAAATACTAACAGATAATTTAAATACATTTATTTTCGATGTTAATTTAATTTAGATTTCAAACCACTCTATTATTTAATTTTTTCTTACCAAGTGTAGTAGGGAAGATTTACTTCTAACACACACACAACACAAATAGAAACCTCTTCCCCATCATAAAAATTTACTTCACACACAAAAATGTAAGTAAAATATGCATCTAAGATACTTACAACCTTTAAAAATTTTAAAAGGAAAAGCAAATAATACCTTTGGCTTTCCAGGCTTAGGCTTTGTGGGAGGAGGCACCTTTTGTCTATCAGCATGGTAAGTATGATACATTTCATTTTCAGGCCAATCATCACGATTCCTCATCTCATGACCAAACAATCGATTTTCCACCCATCCTATTGAATGAGGGAAAACTGAATTATGTACATATATAATTTGTGTGGTTATAATGTTATTAATATGATACGTAGTATATTTCTAAATAAACTATTGCACATGAAGTGAAAATGATACCCTCCCCACTTTAGTTTATTAATACACACAAACAAAGTATCAAAAAAATAAGTTATATAATTGTTTTGTTTTTTTAATTCTATGAATGGACTAAAAAAAAATACCAAACTTTTTAAATACCACTATTCAAGTATACATATATATATATATATACATACATACATAAATTTATTAGTACCTATACATCATACATAATGATAAATCTAAAATTTTCGAATATATCACTTACACAAACCACTATAACTTAGTACTACAGAAAAACTTTTTAACTTACACCCATTACACAGCAGGAATCTCACCAAACAAGTCAAAGTAAAAAAAATTTAATTTATATCAAAACATGTATTAAAATACAGCTGAAATAGGCTATTAATAAAGCAACATTATTAAGTGTTGGAATATTGAAAAAAAAGGCACTAAAAGGAAACTAATTACACACAATGTCACTGAAGTTATTGTTTGTCTAAATTTCCTCCAAGGAATTAGGAGCTGATATAACAAAATATAAGTAAAACAATATCATTACTTTAAGTCATTCTGTTAGAACTGTTTAAATATTGTCCCCACAGGAGAAATAGTCGATAGTTCAAAATCAATTTTCTGACAGCAAGTGTGCTAACACTAAAATTAGCTCACAAAGGTGACAAGTAATTGCCACCACTTGAATCATTACATGCTCATAAAAAGAAAATGATATCCTCTGATTATTTTCAGAATGGTACCAACTCTGATACCACATACATAAATTTCTCAAAACTGTTTATATTTTCACTACAGCAAATTATGTGTCTTCCTACATTAAAAAATGCATAAAATGCTATAAAAACAAGGTAATTCAATATGAAATGCATATTTTAAAAATAGTAAAAACATTGGCATGCCTCAATTGAAGTCAGCTGAAGATTTTAAACTTTGAAAAAAATCATCCATCATAATTACAAGTATTTAAGTTGAGAGGGGGAGAAGAGATACTGAAATTTTGTGTCATGTGTAGTACACTCAAGTTAAATGCTTATAATTAAAGTGAATCCCATAACTAAATCCAATTTAAATTATTACAACACAAATGAGAAAATCTTCTGGCATGTAAATTTCTATTAAGCAGCATACAGAGTAAACTGGTCACATAAATATATGCAAGATCAATACATCTAGTAAAGACTGTATAGTATAATGTTCTACAATAAAGAATTTGGTCACAAATGATATTCATTGGCTTTCAGTACAGAAAAAGAAATGATAATTGTCAGGGAAGGACTAACTTTTTAACCATGATTCTAAAATAATGAAATAATGTATTACATAGATCCAAAAACAACATTAAGCTGCATGTCTAGAACACTTATAATAAAATCAAACAGAAATAGATTAACAAAAATGAAATTTTCAGATTGTGAGTTATGAGCTGAATATAAAAAGCCACCTTAAGTTTTAAAATGAATAAATTCACTGAATAATAAATTTAAAAGCAAACGTGTAAAACACATGCTTTGTTTCTGTGTATGTGATTCAGCTCAGGATTTTGTTACTAAATAAAGAAAAGTAATAAGTTTTACTTAGATGATTTTCAGAACCCCTGGATTTACATAATTCTATACCAGTCTAGCATACAACAGTAATTAAAACTAAACAAACAAAATCAATAATCTTCAAATGCCATGTGTATTAACAAAAATTTAAATAATCACCAACAATTTAGAATACTTCAAAAAAAATTCATTTGAAAATAATTTTAATATATATATACATGTGTGTGCGTAATAATTTAAATTGATATCTACTCGTAATATTCAAATATCCTTTATTTATAACATCTAATTCATAAATCTAAATACCCCTTTCAAAATCTGTCTCAATTTATCTTTTACTAAAGCATTAAAAACATTATGTTGATAAATTTATTACTATTCTTTAGACCTTGAATTTTTTTATAGATTTATTGGCGATTCCAAGAAATACAAGATGACTACCTGTTTTCATGCCCCTTTCTAAAAGGGATTAATATTCCCTAAACAATGATGTCATTTCTATAAACTAATTAATCCCATCGTTTAAACACGCGACCGTATTTTAAACTAATCACCTCTAATCAAATAAAAATTTCATGGGCATATATATATATATATATATTAATATATATCATTTATATATATATAAACGATTTATGTGTGTGTGTGTATTTCTAAAATTTCATAGTAAAAATGTTGAAATACTTAAATAAAAAAATTCTATTGGTTATTAAGCAAGAGTTAACATATAACAGGGGGAAAAATATTAAAATTCACATCTAATTGTCAACTTATTGGGGGAAATATACAATGAATATATTTTAATGAAATACAGAATTTTAAAAAAAAATTCATACCAAGTATTACAATACCATAAATAAGATATTTTTATCAAACAGTAATCACTTATCCTGCTTAACGCTATCAATTAGCTTCATAATTTGCAAATAAAAAAGGAAATTTGAATTTTAGAAAAATGTTTCATTTCAAGGTCTCTAATATAGCATGAAAAAAGCGTCCCGTTCTACTTTTATAATATTTTAGATCAGTACAAGTTATAATTCTATTTTAACAACAATAAAAGAACCTCTTAATTATACCTTAAACAAAAAAATTTCATTAAAAAAATCAAGTAAAAGAGAAAAATAAGGAAACTTTTTACTACAAGTGATGAAATTGGACAAATTAGGAAAAAAAAGTTACATTTTTTAGAGCTTAAATTTTCATACTAGTTTGAAAATTGCCAATTATTTTCTTGAATTTTCTTTAATACAATGATTTGTTAAAGACAGTTTAAGATGAGAGACTGAAGCCTTTGTGTTATAAATAAAATTTCAAAATAAAACAGAAAGATACTTTTAGAATTAATGAGAATGCGCAATTAACAGAGCTAATACATCATTGTTTTATTGCAATTTAAAGTTCTATACCTGTAAAAAACACCCTATATATACTAGCTGCATGGCCCGGCGTTGCACAGGCTATCTCTACTTTAATATATATATAAATTTTCCCTTTCTTTCACAAAATCAGAACTTCTATTACTCATTTTCAAAATGACTTCCATCCCCCCCTCCACCACTTAACCCAGCGTTGCTCAGGATTTCTCTTTTTCTCATGACACCAGCATTTCTGTGTGTGTGTACGCGCACAATGTGAGTGTGATTTCTAAAATTATGTCAAAAAATTTCCCTTTTTTGAAATTTTGTTCCATTCCACTTATCACTAATTTAAGACAGGTTTCTTTCCCCTCTCTATAGCCCGAACACAGTTTTTTTTAGTGTAAAATTATTGTTCTATCTTCTCCTCCTTCTCACAGATAAGATATAGCTTCAAATTTCGTTGTATGACTTATAAAAAAGAAATATTGCGTTAGAATTAAAAAATTATTAATGTGAAGCAATAAATAGAAAACGATTCTGATGCTAAGAGGAAAACAAAAAACGTTCATCATTTTTTTTAATAGTTAGTTTCTAAGAATCTAAAGTAATAAAATAGGTTTCAGATATTCATGAATCAATCAATCGTTACATATAGTTAACTTAAAATGTCTCTAAAATGTATTTTGATCCAAAATAATAGACGATGTACTTTTTAATTAACAAAGAATTCCTTTAGTAATGAAATAATAGAAATAATCCTTTTAAAAAAAACATATATATTAATAAAATTCAAATTTCAATAAGAAATAAATAAAATAAAAATTTACAGATAGCTATGAAATGATTGCTTTTTTCTGAACGTTTGATTAAACATATAAATATATATAAGTTAGGAAAAAAAAACAGTATGGGGGAAAGCCTAGATATATATATTTATATACATGTACTGAAAAAAACATTAAAAAAAACCGATCTGATAAAAACATTTTGATATCTTATTTTAATTTTAACCTTTTTCATTCCACAAAAAATATTTTAAAATTTAAGAAGTAATGTAATGTGAAATTGAATGTCTCTTCCCCTTCAGTTATGAACCTTGGAACTACCGTTTTATAAAGCAACGGGTTTAACAACCGCGCCATGCCTTCATGAGGGAAGAGCAGTCAAAATACCTTTAAAATATTGGAAGATTTTTTCAATTTCTCATTTCGTTTTTTGTTAAAAAAAATTTTTCAGGCTTCATTTTTAAGTTAATGCTTTTAAACTTCATATATAGATTGCAAACAGCTGTAATTTTTAAACAGAAAACTTTAAAAAAGTTAGAATTAAAAAATTATTAATGTGAAGCAATAAAAAGAAAACGATTCTGATGGTAAGAATAAAACAAAAAACGTTAATAATAGGCAATGTACTTTTTTAATTAACAAAGAATTAATTTATTTCATTTTAATTTTAACCTTTTTCATTCCAGTAAAAAAATTTTCAAATGATCTTTCCGATTCTCTGCAGCTATGTGATTTTAAGGTCTTAACAGTCGTTTCAGAGCGTGCGTTTATTAACATAAAAAAAAATATATTGCATTAGAATTAAAAATTATTAATGTGAAGCAATAAAAAGAAAATGATTCTGATGCTAAGAGTAAAACAAAAAATGTTAATCATTTTTTTAATAATAGTTAGTTTCTAAGAATCTAAAATAATAAAATAGATTTAAGATTTTCATGAATCAATCAATCGTTACATATAATTAGCAAAGAACTAATTTATTTCATTTTAATTTTAACCTTTTTCATTCCACTAAAAAAATCCTTAATTTAAGTCTCTGCAGATGGCGCCACATGCATAATAAAATACAAATTACGCGTTTTAAAGTTTTTAATTAATATCTTTTTAACTAACTGGAATATCGGAATATAAATGGTCAAAACGGATTCCTGGGATCATTCCCGAAATTTTGGTGCCTTCAGCTAGTTTCTGCATCTTGTGGTTCGTGAGAAAATTGGGCGACATGCCATACCTACATAGATACGTTTTTGTTTACCAACGAATTTTAATAGATTAGATATAAATATATATATATATACACACAAAAATACAGATAAAATATAATTTAGTCACTGCCAAATGAAATTAACATTTTTTTTAAAAAAATTGTCAAAATTTATTAAAAATCATTAACGCACAAAGATGTAAATAATGGTTTCAATAAGAACTTTTTAAAAAATAAAATCTTAAAATGTATAAAAAAGTTGATATTTTTTATTAAATAAATACTACATTTTAGAGAGACGAAATAAAGAAAATTTCAAAGATTCACCATTCTAAATACCTTACTGTTTTTCTTGTAAAAGAGATACATTATCAAGTAATATTCCATTTAAAAAAAATTATGGAAAATAACTTCATTTGCAATTCTAATGCAAATGCGATATCCAAGCACAGAAATTGCAAAAGAAGTTAAGATTGGATTAGGTTATGTTGTTAATTTCTAATAGAATATTTTGTTTAAAAAAATTATGACTGTAGATACAAAATTATTTAAAATTTCAATATTAATAATTAAAGTAAACAAAAATGCATAATTTAAACACAAAATACTAAAAAATACTAAATAATTTAATTAAAATATTTTAATACTAAAAAATTCCTTTTGTAGTATAATAAATATATACTAAAATACATGATTCACAAATATATATATATAACTTTTGTTTTCTCCCTTCCAAAATTACATACAAAATGTATGCACCTAATGTTTGAAGGAGAGAAACAAGGGAATCATTATCCAAAAGGCTGATTTAAAGGACAATGTTTCTCATAATGAGTAACCAAGAGATGTCCTTGAGTGGACTAGTTACATTAGTCCATGTTTTATCCAGGGGTTCCACGAGTCACAAAAAGTTGAAAAGAAAGTTTTAAATTTGTATGCAAAATGAATTCATGTTCTATATGTATAACCACAAGTATCTAAAACTCATCCCAGTCATTAAAACTGAAAAATTTATATATAAATTTTAGCTTTATTTTGTAACACTTTTTAAATTTTTAATATAGTATAGTAAAATAATATTAAAATGCACATTTTTTTTACTATGCTACCAACTAAATTATGAATATTCTGTTTGTTATTCTGGGTCTCAAAAAATAATTTTATAGTCGTTAGAACAATGGTTGGAAGAACTAGTTTTCTATTGGAAAATGCTCTTTTTTTTTCATTTGTGAGGGGGCATACATTATAAACGAGTTAAAAACATAAGTGGGAACAACTTATACTAACATATCAACAGGTTTGACGTTAAAATCTAAATTGAAGCAAAAACAGCTTCAAAACTTTAGGCTACAAATTCATACAAAATACACAGGATTTCTCACACATAGCTATAAACACTTTAATACCGTTCAGAACAATGTATTTAAATGAAAAATATTTATCAACGTCTGATTGGTTACAAAGATAAAATATAAAAACTAAACAAACACAGATTATGAAATGTGAATGCAGATAATTTTAATAGACCTAGACTTCAACCATTTGTGTGAAAAAAATTGCAAGCACATATCCCAATTACCAAATAAAATGCATGGGTATGTGACACTTGGATTCCCTAATTATTATTAATTACTGTAAAATCCAATGTATAACGGACATTGCTGTACAACGCACAGCTATACATTCAAGCTGCATTTTTTAGCTTTGAGATATATTCACCGTATAACACACCTTTTTTTTGTGATGAAACTTGAAATGTATGTGTGCTTTTCTCTTATGTTTTGAAGTCATTTAATCGAGGCAGTATCCCAGGCTTTTGAAAAAATAGTATACTTCTAGAACTACAGCCCATTAAGATCACAAAGTATGTCATTTCTTTTAAATAAATAGTATTCCGATGTATGTAGATGTTTTAATTTTTTTGTGCTCATCTCCTTTATTTTTTATTCTCACATTTTTATACCCGACGTATAATGCGCACTCGTAAATTTCGATCATATTTTTTGTGCTAAAAGTGCACATTACATGTCTGATTTTACAGTATATAAAAAATACATTAAAATCTTTTAATAGCAAATACAACACTTTTTTGTCTTTTCATTAAGTACCTATAACATGTTAATCTACTTTAATTATTTTCAGATATATTCTTTTAAGTGTGTATATTTGAAATGAGGTTCCCGGAAAATACCTTGTAATTCTAAGGCTTCCATAATTCGAAAAAGTTTGAAGACCACTAGTCTACATCACCGATCTGATCTATTCTCAAACAAAAGAACATTAAGGAGACAAGATGCTTCACAAAGGGAGTAACAGGGATATATACACAATGGTTACAATTTGCAACCACAATGTTGAAAGGTTGCTTCCCATATGGACACACACACAAAAAAAAAAGGGAGTTGCACAGTGACACTATGAATGAAATAATTTGTAAGGAGACAAACATAATTTTTGCAAATATTGTTAAAAAAATGCAGAATCATCAATAATCTAAGAAATATTTTAGGAAAGCCAAGACTGGTTCAGCATCTACAGCCCAACAAAGCATGATCAAAACAGCACGTTCTGACAGGAAATCTGCACAAAAACTGCACCAGTAACCTAAAGAATCTAGTAAATTCTGAGGGTAACCCAGAATGATGGGATTTGAATAGTGATGAAACAGGTTCTTCTGAGGAAAAATGTCAAATTGAACCTATGTAACAGAAGAAATAAAGCATAAAATTATTGAAGAGTATCGTCCAGCTACAAACCATACAAGACTATCTTTGCTGCCAGCGTAAAAATGAACTACTTATTTACCGTTCAGAAACTCCTTCAGCCTTCAAGAAATGTTAAGTCCAAAAGAGCTACTTAAATGTGATGCAAGGTGTTTATTAACATCACACTATAAAGCAACAGAAAGCTATTGGAAATGGAACTCAAAATTTTGAACAGTGTACATGTGACAAGGATGACACCTGAGTTGGCACCCCTCTCTGAACTTCCACACCATGTCAATGGGAGAACTTAAGAGCTTCAACAGATTTAACATGCATCAACCCATCAACACAGTGGGTCTCCAGCAGCACTAAGGCTCAAACTCATGATACACCGGCATGGCATTTTGTATGTGTGAATCCCGCTTCAATTGATCAAATATAAATAATTTCAATTTCTTGTTTTCTGTAAATCAAATTTATAATCCAGGTCAGTTCATTCTGTGTGATAGGAAAAAAAGATTTTTTTTTCATGCTCCTTAACAGTGCATATATAATTTTCTTAAAATGAATGTCACACATAAAATCTTTTGAGTACTTTTTTTTGGCATAAAACATTCTGGGATGGAAAAATTATTTCATTTATCTAATGTTTTGAATGGCAAGTGAGCTTCTGGAATGAATTGTATACACTAAAAGCATGATTCCAAGAAATATATTTTGGCCCGTTTTAGTACTAAAATTCAGTAACATATTACTGGTGTATTATCTTTTTAAATCAGATTTCAAAGTATAAAAGACATGACACAGAATGATTAAAAGAGACTGCAGAGAAAAAAAAGAAATTCTACTGCAGGTGAATTTTACCACTACTCAATGTGTTATACAATCCAAATTTCCAACATAGAATCAATAAATCCCCAATAATAGAATAAGAGTAATTCAAACACAACCCAAACCAATTAAGATATTTTAAAAGAAAATTAATATCTGAACAGCACATCAATAATATTTGAACACATACATGAATATCAATTTTAAAAAGACTCATAATTATGTATTATGTGTTTATGCATAATACTTAAATATTTCTTTCACTTCTTTCAGGCATTTTAAATTAAAAAGACAAAAAAATGGGTTGCTTAAATATGATTAAAAAGATAGTTAAAAACTATAAAAAACTTGTTACATTCCTCAAATTAATAAGCCGACAGTCAACCATGAGATAACTAGTAATTTGCATTATCTAAAACACCAACAACAAGTTACCTCAAAGTTTATTTGCCATATTTGAGCAGCTACAATGCAATCTGCACTATCAGAGCAAATATGAATTTTGTAATGTCTGTATAGTAAATTATTTGTAAATAATTGCTTTTTATACTAAAATTCTGAAAAGGACAGTGGAAGTCAACGTTTTAAATCCCCCCAAAAAGCAATTCAAATAGTGTTACAGCTCATTTTATAATGTTTAGACAAACATTATCAGGGCCATGGGTAGCCTAGTGGTCACAGCATCGGACTCCAGACTCGAAGGCCTGGGATCGAAGCACGATGCCACCAAATACCCTCAGAGTACACACAAGAGTAAGTGCTCGCTAAATCAGAGGGTCTAATAGTCTTGTAGTTGGTCACAGCAGAAACCATGGGTGCAGGGAGCTGGAGAATATTTCCCTCCCCTTCAGTTCCATGCCTAAATTGTGGAGGTGGAGATAGGCAGTGTCACCATTTATCGTAAGGAAGTCCAGCCTGTCTCAGTGTCAGGCAACTTTCATTCTTTCTCTATGGGAAGGACATGACAACAGCAGCAGCAATTATCAATTCAGTGCTAATTATTCGAGCAATATTTAAATTTTTATGGGGAAAAAACATAACAGCTTGTATTGCAATTAACTGTAATGTACACATACTCAACATTTAGAATTCTCATGATTAATCCATCAGAATCATGAAGGGGAGACTAATGACTACACTATCCAAAAAAAAACCTCACTATTTAAAAAACATGTTTTGACACAATTTACAGTCATTCACTTTCACTATCAATTTACGTTATGGGCTAATGAATTATTCATTAAAAACTTTCATAGTAAATTAATCTTATTAAATAGTTTTAAAAGGGCAAAAGCATTTTATTTTTCAAAATACATGGTAACTTTTTTTTTTCAATTTTAAAGATTTAATGCCTATTATACACAGCTGAATTTCAAAGAAAAAAAGAAATTACACTAAAACTGCAAAAAGTTATAGTGCAAGCGAATTCCACCCTTATTAATACTGATTTATATTAAAAATAAATAAGAGAAAATTAAAGTATGTTTACTCCCAATACTATTGAAACTAAATGAAACTAAAAAAATATTTTCTCATAATATTTATAGGTAGTAAATACCTGTTTCTCGATTAAGAGACTCCGGCGATTCCCCTTCCTCTGCTGCATGTAAAGTAGCAAATTTAATACATTTAAATTTTTAAAAAAATCGTTATTTAAATTCAAATTTTAAATTTTCCAATAAAAATTTATCAAAAAAAGTACACAAAAGGCAAAACTAATCCTGAAAGCTTGAAACATTTTTAAACACTACTTTAATTCAAGGAGGCCCTTTACTTAACTTTACTTTGAATTATGAAAGAATAAGTAATCGCTAAACTGGACTTAATCAAATAGACGAATTCTAACATGAAGTTCAATAAAAAAATGACTAGGTAGTATGAAATAAAAAAAAAGGTTTAAAAAATGAAGGATACTAAATATACATAAAATTAAATTTTTAGTGGATGATTAGCCTGTATATATGTGTGCAATGATGTGCTTAATACAAATTAGAAAGTTAAAAAGTACCAATAAATTCATTAAATATTTGGTACACACTAATATGACAATGTATTAGAAAAATAAGAACTCTTAAATTTGAAATTAGAAGTATTTTACCTCTCATTAATAGCCAAACAAAAATAATAATACTGAAAGGCAGACAGATAGTATAAATATCACTGGTTTACCTATTGAATGATCGATTCAAACATAAGAATTTTTACTTCTCTGCTTTCAAAACTGATATATTAATATGGATTGCAACATGTATTGTACATGAAAATTTTAAACATATCAACAGCTCTTTTTTTTTAAAAGTCAAGCTGAACTTAATTGTTCAGCTAACCTAAAATTTTTTTTAAAGAGGATGAAGGGAAATAGGAATGGGTTTGTATACTTCAACACAAATTTTAAAAACATTTTACATTTTTAATGACTACAATTACTCAAAAAAATTATAAAAATCAAACTTGAACTGAAGATTTAAATTAATATACTGAACTAGAGTAAAAAAAAGGTGTGTATTTTGGAACAATATCAATATAAAGAACAAAATAAATGCATTCAAAAGTTTAATTTGTATGCAAATAATTCCCCTTGCTCTTCGACAATTCAATTTTCTTGTATAGCCATGCATAAAATTTCCTTTAATACATGAATGCATATATATTTTCAGTTTGAATAAAAAAATACTCTTGAATTTTAAAAGATTTTACAAAAAGGTGTGAATTTATCGACTGATAAGTACCTATTTGCACAATTATAAAACCAAAAACACAAAGGCAAAAATTTTGATGCCATAACAAATAGAATGCCCTGCTAACACAAGTTCTATTATTTTACATATTTCAAAAATGAAGATAAGAAAACCCAGAGAGTTAGGAAAGATAAATTCATAAGACCAGTTTATACACCGATTCAATTCAAAGGTAATAACAGATCTTGCGTTGAACTTAAAATAAAGGAATACCAAAAGAACTTGGTGAAGTCTGAATATTTTTAATTCTGATGGGTAAATAAATATCAATGGCTTAGTGAGAAATTGTGGAAAAAAATTAAAGAAATCAAGAATTTGATTAGAAATTTTTTTTATACCAATTTAAGTACACAGTAACCTTAAATTTCAAAACCCAATTTTTTTTTTTTTTTTTGAAAAATGCTAATATAAAACTTAACACTAAGACAACACATGGATGTTCAGAATTATTAACAGCAATGATTAAACAGAACAAAATTGGAAGGGGAATGTAAAAGAAATGCTGAGATATATTTTTTTAAAATCTTAAGACCGTTTTGGAAGAATAAAAGCCACTGAAAGACTAGAAGAAAGATAATGTCCAAAGAGGGACTAAATGCATAATTAATCTTCCAGTTAATCTAAAATGAAAAAACTTAGAACATTTTTTTCCAAAGAATACTGTGAGATGGTCAACAATTAATTGTATTCCCCAAATATATCTTTCAACAACAACAAAAAAAGCTGTGAAGACAAATATGAATATATGCCTATTTAAATTATCTTCTGTTTAAAAATACTGAATCATAAGAAAAATTCTAATTGGAACTTTAAAAGATCACAATTTAGGAACTTCAAAAGATCACAATTTAGGAACTTCAAAAGATCACAATTTAGTCAAAGAAATTTGAGTATTCCAATTAAAATCAATTATTTTCAGAAAATAGATGTTAATGAGAAAAATATAAAGTATTCTCTGAAAGTTTTCTGCTTTCCTTTAAGTAAATAATTATAAAATTTTTTACCTTATGCAGTAATACCTAAAAATGGATTCCTAAGGAAAATATAAAAAAGTAATTAAAAAATAAAAAACAAGCAAAAGCAAAGGGCACGAGAGAGATTTCTCAAAGTATTCATTTTCAATATATAATTCAATATAATATCACTTTTACACCTCATTTCACATTTACACCTCCACATTATATACCAATATAAGCCCCCTTCAGCACCTCACAAAAATCGATATATATATATTTGAAAACCAAAGGAAAAAAAAAATTTCTCAATAATTACATTACTCTTGCATTATTATATTATGACTTCTTAAGATGAGGAAGTAAGTGTTCTAAAATTTATATAAACCTTTAAATTAAACAAAAACTTTTTGACAAGAACAATTTAAATGATGCAAGCCAGTTTATATATAAGAAGATGCTATGTAAAAGAAAACTTTTTAAATTTTAACTTTTTGAACATTGATAAGTTTGTATAAGTTACGCAAAAGCTGGCATTTTTGTTCTCATGAAACTCTCTCAATAAGGAGAAAAACTACTTGAATCTGGTGCAGTGCTTTGAAAGATTTAAACTTCATTAAGAAAATAACTCATAAGAACATTAACTCAAAAGAAAAACCAAAAATCATACCTGCCAACTATAAAAAATGACAGTGAACAATAGCAGTAATCAACATTTTTGAAATTTAAAAAATAATGCAAAGAAAATTTTTCAATAAAGATATTTTGATAAGAAAATTAGAGAAAACTATATTTTAGTACTGACAAGATTTATATCTCGTATACTATGTTAAATTTGCTGGGGAAAAGCGCCTACGGCGCTGGCAACCGCGACCATCTAATTTTAGTGTTTATATAAAATTTTAAAGGCATGTATATAGTTAGTTTCATACAAGAAAGAATTGAATTTACAATAATGATATTTAATTATATTTATTATTTAACAACTTTTAGATTACGTTTATAAAAAAAATTTTTGCAAACAGAAGTTAGCGACCAAGTTAGCGGAAGATGATGTCAAGACTACAATCAAGTAAAAACCAACGATTACATTAATGATTTAAAGAGTGTTTGAGTTTTCTTTATTGTGCAAAAATTAGGAAGAATTATCGGTAGAATCATTTCATCTTTTAAAGGTAAAGAAACAAATGTAAAGGCTTTTCTGACAACAAACAAATTAAATAACATGAGCACAATACATATCTTTTTATATTTTATTTTCTTCCCCCTTGCTCTCTTTAGATAGGTAACTCCATTCCCCCCCCCCTTGTATTACTGCAACACTATCTACCATATTTTTTTATTTGATTCATAATGATTTGGCAAATATTTTTTCCAGAAGAATTTCCTATCTAATTTGGAAATTTAAAAAAAAACCACTTAAAATTAAAATTTTTTGCAAGATCAAAGTGATCACAGTGACATATAATTTGTAGCATCAACTGGCATCAGATGCTACTGTAAAAAGACATTGATTCATGCATTTAACCATATACTTTTTCTAATTAAAAGCTAGTTCACTAATCACACATATCCTTTAGTCCTTTCCTATGCACACCACTTCATAATATCAGATTTGGGAAATATTTTCCATAATGAGGATTTGTGCAATCGGCTGCAGTCAATGATACATTATGATCTACAAGAAAAGATACAAACAATACTTCAGACCTTATAACAATTTATTGAACATTTACCTTGAAAAGCAAACCAGTTTTAAGATACTGCTACTCAATTTCTTATTTTGCAATATACTTTGGAATTTTCTCAAGATGGGCAAAATATTAACCATTGTAAGAAATGCATGTCACCATGACATATTTCACAAAATGCATACTTTTCCCTTTTGGAATGGGGTAACTCTACAAGATTCCTTCTTATAATATTCTTCACAAATTTAAAAGCATATTTTGCCTTTGTTAAACATCATGGAAAAAAGAACAATCGACAAAAACTAATTACTGTCATATGAAATACAAAGATACAAGCACATTCTAAACACAAAATGAGTTGAATTTTAAAAGAATGCTGCAGAGGAAGGGGGAAATATTAATTCTTTGCTTAACAAAACCACTCCTACGAGTCAGTTAGGAATCAATAACTAATAAAATATGATATACAGGAGCTGAAAAGCATAAATTTTATGCACAAAGCTTAATAGTTGGCAGGTATGAGCAATATAGGGACATTGCATTCATGGTAATAACAGAAATACTAAGAGAAAAAGTTCCACTTAATTTACAGTAAAACAGAATGTAAATTTTTCCACAAATACTCAATGGTATGTTAACTGAAAAAATTAACTGAAACCTACCAATTTGCAATAAATTAAGGTTCAAAATAATAACAAAGAAAAATCATGACAAGCAACAAAATATGGCAATTAAACTTCCATTCCTATTTAAGATAAACTGAAACCTACTAATTTTAAACAAAGCGCAATACTCTTTAAAGGAAAACAGAGATTACAGAATAAAAGCTTCAAAGTGTACGCTACATTATAAAAAATTTATTTACAAAAATGATTTCCTTCACATTCAAAATGAAAGCAACAGAAGTCCGAGTATTTAAAAAGCATACATAGTACCAAGTCATAAAACCTTTGTTAACAAATTATATATATAACGTCACAGAAAAATTTCCTTTATGAACAGACTATTCAAATGATATATATGCCCAGATTATGGAAAGGACATAAAATCACCACAATGCAGTGAAATATTGAAAACTACTTCTCTGCAAAATCCAGATAAAAAGGGGGGTGTCTTAAGGAGAAAGGGAAAATAGCATACAAATATGACAACAAAAATAAAAGAGTTGCCCACAAAATAATCGTTACATATTTATCTGAATATACCCAGATAATTTAAGAGTATTTTAAGACAGGAGGGTGAAGTTTTTACTAAAACAGTAACTTAAAATGAATATAAAAAGGGTACGGACAGTAAAAAATAAAATCACAGAGAAAGACTTTTTAAAAAAAATGAAACTAGAAGAAATAACATTTTACAGCACAACATACAAACAAGCATTTCAATGCAAAATGAGAAAGAGAACATTTAAATTTTTAAAACAAAAAAAAAAGGTTCAACATATTATGACACAGATAATAGATAAAGATAAAATCTTTCATACACTGTAACCAAAAATCAATGCATAGAAAAAATCCAGCTTTTCAATGACATGACTATTTATAGTAGAACAATCTTTAAAATGTGTATTCATGTTTTACACAGCACTCCTATAAACCAGATTTTGAAATGTAAAATCTCGATCATACAAGCAATATTTTTTTATAATTCAACAAATCATTAATACAATATTCAAATGTGAAGAATTAAATTAGATTTTAATTAATAGGTTTAAACACAAAGAAATTTTAACAGGAAACAATTGATATTTAATCTGCCTGTTCATTAAAAAAATTGAACCATTTTTTTAATAATCCAGTTACTCAAATTTTAATTCATATTTTTCAATTGTTTTAATTTAACATGTATTTAATGAAAGAGGTTTAACAATACAAGACAAATGCAGATTTGATAATTATATTTTTTCAAAATAAACTCATTTGCCAAGATTTAAGAAAGAATTAAATATTAAACTGATGCAAGCAACATTTTTCATTTCATTATGAATCAATATCTTATCAAATTGCAATTCTTTCTCAGAAAATAAAGTTTTAACATTAATTTTTAAAATTAGTTTAAAATTCATCATAAATTAATTTATTTAAAAATTTTAATCAATTATAATTTTAGTTTATGGAAGTGCTATTGAGTATAAAACATGTTTTAATAATTAAATTAGAGCATGAGTTTTAATTATGAGAGACACAGAAAAATAGTATAAGAGGAATGTTTACTTATAAACAATTTGCAAAAAATTATGCAAGAAATGAAGTTATCAAAATATTTTTAAGAGTGTATTAATCTTATACTGCCTTTCATTTTAAGTGGGCATTTACATGCAGAGGACAAATTCTTAGCAAATTTTAATTTCATTTAAAATCAACTTTAAAAAGAAAACATTTCCAACTGTTCTACTCACGAAATTATTTAAAGAATGAAGCAAAGCATGCATAACATAGGTAAAATGAAGGATAAAGCAAGATGTTTAAGCATTTTAGTATAACCAAAACTAAATAACCACAGGTTTCCAAAATAGAGAAAAAGAAAAAAAAGGTACAAAAAAGGGGGGAGGAAGGGAAAGAAGCATTGCATAAGATCAAGCACATTTTCACATGACATACATATATACAAACTCATGAAAGAAAACATATAAGGAAAGATAAGAAAAAGTATAGGAATGATAAAGAGTGGGTAGAGTACCCTCGTCCAAGCTTGTTCGAGAAGTATGGTGACCAGCAGTTAAAGATCCCTTCTTCATTCGCGAAGGGGGTAAATCTGGTGGTGCAGGTTCAGGCGGCGGCGGATAGGCCCCATACCCTATATAGTAGCATAATACAAGTTGGAGGAAGAATAACATATTTCTCCTTTTTTCACTACTAACAATTGCAAGAAAAAAGCTCCAAAATAACTCTGAGAAACTTTACAAATCTTTCATATAAAATAAATAAAATTTACTTATCAAGCGTGACAAAAAAAATAACTTTTATAAGAACCAAATGAATATTCTTCCCAACAATTAAATATATCATATCATAAAAACTTTGCCAAATTCATAATAGAAGAATAAAAAAATATCACTTTGACCTGTTTTAAGCAATAACTTGCTTACATTCAAAATATTTATACAGAATTTAGAGAAAGAATGCAGAAATTTTTCAATTTAAAATTTAAAGAGTTCCATCAGATAATTTTATAACAGTAATTAAAGTTTTTAAAATCATTTGAACAAAGTAAAAATTAAATTATTGTACCTTTTTTTAATTAACATATATGGTGATAATGTTTAAATAATTTATGAATATTTTGTTTAATGATGTACATTACACTAACTCTCTTTTTACACAGTTTTGAATAACACTGTCCAAGAAAAGGCTGCTTTTTTACATAGATGATTTCTTCTAAATATAACTTAAGATTGTTTATTATTATAATTATAACTGATTGGTTTTGAGGATGTGTAAAACGAAGACAGCAAAGAATTGATTATTTGATTAAACTAATAAATCACCAAAATATTAATGACCACACTAACAAGGATGAAGGTGAAATTCACATCAATCCAACTGCTGAATTAATTTCAAACAATCTTAAATGTGAGCAAATCTGTCAAAATCATTTTAACCCTTTATCTACCGCATTATGATTTACTGCAGTTTTTTTCATGCAATATTTTTTTTTGAATCCCTACATTGAAAATTAAGGGATATACATAGAAAAAATACTCAACTTTTGGACATTTAATTCGTTAGAGCTATATAATTAATTACATATTAGACTGTAAAATTAATTATATACACTGTTCACTTAATATAAATAGTCACATTGTTTTCTAAGGTCTTCATTAACATACAAAAAATAAGACACTTACCTTTTGACATTAACTAATTTTTTGGAACAAATATGCCAATCCTCTGAATCTACTGAAAACGCCATCAGCGTAAAACGCAATGTTTACTATAAAGCTATTCGGCTTTTCTGCTAAAATACTCATCATAGAACCCATGCTGCCATATATCTTGAAAAAGTGGATTTTAAAGAATATCCCTGCTAAGTATCGTCAGAGTATTCATAAAAATAGTTATTCTATGTAATTTTAAAGTAAGTGGTACTTATAAGTACCGTCGGTAGATAAAGGGTTAAACATTGATCCAAATATAGGATATGCTCTAAAACTCAATGTGATCCACAGACCTTAGTAGTGTTACAGTTATATAAAGAACTTTATAACTAAAAGCAAAATAGTAAATAAAATAATGTTATTACCACAAAACATTTGATCTATTCCAAATGTAATTACCCAACAAAAAACCCTGTGGAATTCAAATATAACAGATATGGTGGATCTTTCTGGTGAGGACAGCAATTTTGATTCATCTTTGCAAGGAGCAAATGTGTTTATTATCAACTAGTAGCGAAAAATAGTTGAATAACATTCTTAATATTTTTAACTTAAAATATTAACTTTAGTTTCGTAATTTTTGCATGAGTTCCTAACTATGTTTTAATTCTTTACTAAATGATGAATGAATTTAAACATTAATGTTAAGCATAGAAATGTAAAAAATATTTTTAAATTAAGTTCAGTTTTCATCACTTACTTTAAATGGTCTTTCAAATTAAAGAAAATTTATTCGTACGGTTTGTCGAATAACCTAAAACACATCTCATTTATTGCTGTACAAGTTGTACTTTTTACAGCATAATTTTCAAAAAAAAAAAAACGTTTCTGCTATGTAAAAAAAGAGTTAGGTGTATATAATACACACTTCAATAATTGTTTCCCAATCATTTAATCCAATTGCACAAAAAAAACAAAAAAAAATATTTTTTTTTTTTTTCAAATTGAAAAGTATTTTATACATTAAAAAACTAGTTTTTTTTTAGTGCAAGCTACACTTACTAAAATTATTTATACCTTAATTCATAAAATATTACTCTACAACAAAGTTATAAAAAAAATTCTTAAATTTAAACAAACTGTCATGATTATTTAACAAAAAAAAGGGGGGGAGAAGAAGAAACCTTCCAATCAAGTTCTCTAAAATAAGTAATTCAGAGCCAAAATACGTAACAAAATAAAATATCCAAAAAATATTAAGTGTGAATGGACTTAATAAAGTTATATATAGCAGAACAAGTTGAATATAATCTAAATCCAAAATAAACAGAATACTCAAACAAAATGTTTTGATATAATGATGTTTTAATTTAAAAATAAAAAAAATTCATTAAATCAGAGTTATCAATGTAAAGGTAATCAATTCCAGAAATAAGAACAGAAAAATCTTGCATACCATAAAAATACTGAATCACTACTTTTCTAAAAAATTTACATATCACTGAATTCTCTTGTATGCAATGTCTGACATCTTAAAACAGAATATAATATGTAGACTTAACTGGTAAAGTTACAAAAATAAAAATTTGACACAGTACATGCAAGTATATCCAATCGTATCAACTTAAAAAAAAATACAACTAATAAATTCATTGCAATAGAAAAATTCAGATATTTTCAATGATGAAGATTTTTCTTCAAAAATAGCTAAAAACTCTACATTGTTTCCAAATGATTAACCTTCAACTTAAATTGGAGGAGAGAATGCCTAGAATGTTTAATTAGGAATAAAATAAAGATACTTCAGTCTCTGAAATAATCTGAAGATGTTTACAAAAATGATTAAAACCCATTAGTAAATCCAATGAATTACATTAATTTAATTGATCCAATAACTTATTTCTACTATCACAAATTCAGTGACTTTTTTTTCTTTTCTTAATATTAAAAGAGAATTAAAAATCAAATATATATATATATATAAGTAATTTTTAATAACTACATGGAGAGAATGATACCTTTTATTTAATGTTGTAACTAGAAAGTATGCTAAAATCAATATCTAAAATTATTACACAATTACATCACATATGCAAAATTTTAAGCATTAACTCAATGTTACAATTCGGAGATACTCAGCACTTACACATAGTTGTGCATTACACTAATACTCGAAAGAGTATTCAAATATGCAAACAGAATATAGTAAGTAACTTGTACACTTCTATAAAATGCTGAAAATTGAAGTAAATAAAAAATGGTTAAGAAAATATGAGGGAAACCTTTTTTTTTATTTAAAAAAAAGCCTAATTTTTTGCAAAACAATTTAAATACACTTCGCTGTAATATCTGAACATAATAAACACATAAAACCTTATTTTTAGAAAAATTTCGTTACATTACCTTTTAACTAATTAACTGACATAATTATTTTAAGTCATTATTAACTAAAATAAACACTGTATTTCATCATATTCTGAGAAAATAAATTATAAAACACAGGTAAATTATTCATACCATATAATAAATCATACTGAATTTTTTAAAAAGTATGTCTTAAAAGCCGATAATAGATTAACATTAATTATGAAATATCACTAGAATAAACAGTCTAATTGTATGCACAAGCACTTATGCATAAATTACAAATTTGTCTTCAAAATATTGCATTGCAAAAAACCAAAGAGGAGGATACAGTTTCAAAGCAGAAAAAGAAACCAATAAAAATAATCAAATGAAAGAAAGAAAAATGTAAAATGAATCAAACAAATAACATCAAACGTGTGACAAAAACTTAACCTATTATTATCTGATATCAAATATCTTTTAAGGTGACCAATATATAACTTTTCATAAATGTTAAAGAAAAGAGAAAATTCTGTAATTACAATGAGAGATTTTAAAAAATTACAGCAACGAAAAATAAAAAAATATCTCCAAAAAATGCAAAACAGCAATACTTAATACATTATTCCTGACAGTTTCAGTAATTTAAATCTCAGCATAGGCTAGCAAATTAAAATCGACAGTCAAAGGTAGAATACTACTAAATGCAATGCAAAGTTTATTTTAGTAAAAATATTTCCAATTCAAACAAAATTAAACAATTCATTACATGAATTATAATAAGTTTGAAAAGGGAAATTTATTACTCTTAACACTTTTCCTTGATAAAATTAAAACTTTTTCTTACTTGTCCCGGTATTTTTTAATTAAATAAATTGTAATGTCAGATGCGTTTGCCACACGTTAGGTAAGATAAATCAAAGATAACAGAAATAATAGAAAACTCGAGCACATGCAAACAAAACATGAAAGTGGGGGAAAAGTAATTGAAAATGTAATGAAAAAAAATCACTTCTTCCTTCAAATAAAATCATGCACAATGCACAAGCAAGATCATGTTAGATGATTCTTAAATCAAGGATGTAAAAATGATAGTAATCACCACTAAGCCCAGAAGATATAGTATCATCATCATCAGTTATGCTATCAGAGCCATCTAAGTCATCAGGTATTCTTGAACCTTGGCCAGAACTAGTATGGCTAAGACTAGGTGCTGATGGCGTAGAAGGCATTCCTATGCCACAAGATTTCAAGCTGTTGGATTTTTTCAATTCATAAGATGGAAAAGGTAAAGCACGTTCTGGAGCTGGAGGTCTTCTTCGACCAGTAGCATATAAAGATGAAGGCAAAGGTAATGGGTGAGGGGGTAGACGAGGAGAATAATGAACCTGGCTATGATAAGAAGGGGGAGGAGATGCATTGCCAGTGAAAGTATCAAGTGTAGGAGGAGGATAAGCAAGATCAATGCCAGAATTAGGATCTCTTTCATGACGAGAAGGAGGCAATGGTGGAGGAGGACCATTGTTGTCACGAGATTTCATAGAAACTGAACGATCCAGAGATTCAGTACTTGGGAATGATTGCCGATATAATTCTGTAAAAAAAACATAGGTAAAAAAATAGAAAAGACAAAAACTCGAGGAGAAACACTATGAAATGGTCATTCAGGCTCCATAACATGTATAAGATACCACAGAATTTTATTTCATATAAACTAATAACAAAGAAATAAATCTTAACTTATAAAATATCTAGCAAAACAAAATTTTATACTTTGATATATGGCTAAACAATTCACTGAAAGCCCAACAATTATGTAAGCATTCTAGTCCAAGAAGTTTTAAAAGGTCTCTCTCCTAATAAATTATGTCATATGTCAATTGTTCGTACTATGTTTTATTAGAATGTGTAGCTAAAACTACCCATGTTTCTCCAAAAGTAAGACCTATTGAAAAAAAACTAAGCCCATGCATGATTGCTCAGGGTGCTTGCAATATAAGCCCTATCACTAAAACAAGCCTCAATTAAGACTGTCAGCCAAAAAGCTACTAGACATTACTATAAAAGATCAATCTAAATTTAAGTAAATCAAAGAAACATTAACACAATATACAAGTATAACTAATGGACTTGGCTATGACTAATTGGTAACTTTGATATTCAATATATGTGTCCAAAAGTACAACATGTACTTGAAATACATTTAATGGGTACTCTTGAGTGCAAGAGCTATTCTTTCAAGTAAAAGAATAGAAATGCTTTAGTTGTTTAAATGTTGCTGATATTCAAGCATTCACTCTTGCAATTCAAGAGCTATTTTTTCAAGTAAAAGAATAGAAATGCTTTAGTTGTTGCTGATATTCAAGCATTCACTCTTGCAATAACACAACAAATTATGTCCTTCAGCATTGTTAAATTTGATACACAATTACGTTTCAGAAGACAACACGGCTTTATTTGAACAAATGTAAAAATGCAAATATGTGATTTTTAAAACATGAATTAATTTTTTAAAAAACACATTGTGCACTTGAAATTAAGATACCCATTGAAAATAAATTCTAAAGTATCTCATTTGAAAAGAAAATTAATACAAAACTAGATCTTATTTTGGGGAAACACAATAATTACAATGTTTTAAAAGTTAAGCAAATGCAGAATTACAAGAATTTAAATAGTTTTGAAAAACATGCAATTCTAAGATTTTTATTTAAAAATCAACAATATATTTCTCATAAGTTTTTGAGGAGTAGGAGAGATATTTTTATTAATGTCACATTTCAAAGCAACGCAAGGAATTTAGGCAACAGACTTCATAATTTTAAGCCATGGTCAAGTGGAGAATTGCAACACCTGACCTGGGACTCCCTATCTTCTTATTTCTACAACATGCCAATAGGAGTAAGAAAAAAACAAGAATTACATTTAGTTGGATTGACATCTATAAAAGAATACCAGGCACAAACATGACTTTGAACATCAATCAGATAACATAGATTAAGAAAAAAAATTTTTAATTTGTGATATTTTACAATTAAAGTTTATTTCACTTTTTTCAACTGAGTGAAAAATTAATGTTAAAGATTAAAAAATAATGAAATTCTTATACAAGGAAAGGAAAACTATTTGTATGAAAACAGCTAACTTTATAAAAGAATAGAATCTAATGTCTAAAAAAGTTTCCACTTTTAATCTTTTTTGTTTAAGATTAAAAATAAAAACACGTGGAGATGCAGTATTCTATCAATAAGCAGCATGATGCCATACTAATTTCGTAGCCTTTTTAAAAACAAAGTGATCATATTATTAAATTTATAATACCATAGTTTAATATCTTATCCAAATTTCTGTATATAGACCGAAAAACCTCAACAGTAGAAATTCTTATTTTATTTGGTCAAGTGTTTGGCATGTTCGATTCATTATTTGAAAAATAAAATTAAAATATGTAGAAATTACTTTTGAAACATACTAATCACAGGGAGAAACAGTTAAAAATAAGTACAATTAAAAAACGGAGGAAAATAATTATGCATACTTTAGATACATAATTGCTGAAAGTAACACAAAATGTTGCATTTTATCATCAGATTATGAATTTTTATTAAATAGAATGCTTGTGAAAAAAGCAACTTGAATAATTTAAAACTTCCACAAAATCATATTTAAGTAAAGAACACTGTCAGAATCCACCCAAATAAATTGTGGTTTAACAAAAAAAAGAAAAGAAAAATCTATAATATTATTTAACTCTTCAAGGTGCAATTAAATGCTTGGTGGTACACAACCTCATGAATAAAGGTCAAAATCTACATTAATTCTATTCTGAAAATCATTAATGCACCTATCTCAACATGCACACACATATTTCAAATATAAGAAATACATAAAATATCAATATGCTGAAAATGTTAAAAAAGCATATTCATGGTCATAAGAATTAGGTTTTGAAATTATTAAAAAGTTGATATGATTACATGTCTGTCTTCATATATTTTTCAGGGGGGAGGGCTTTGAGGATCTTGGAACAAACTGTTATCATATGACAACAAATTTTTAAATTTAATTAAAATAAAATTCCTCCTCTCCCCGTTCATGCTGCACAGAATCACTTTACAAACCACCTTATCATAAGTTCAACTAACTGTAGTAAACTACTGACTTAACAACAGTCTTTCAATTCTTCCAAATCAAATATACACAATGTAAGTTCATCCATAGATTCACTACCTACACATTCCAATTTAGTGATAATTTACTTTTTACACAATAGAAGAAAAATATGACCCCCCCACACACACACTTTAAATAAGAATTTTTCAAGGAGGGCAATTACGATTTTTCACTTCGAACAGATATTATTTTTTCCCCTCTAACTTACAATGCATAAAAATATTTAATTTTCTAGGAAATACTTCATTCCCCCTCCCCTTAAACACATCACAGTTTTCAGGATTTCAAGTAATATAAGAAATGTTATACATAAAACTGGAGTTTTCTGTTCAATATATTACCACCACCACTTAACTAATGCATTTATTGTGCTTAGACTTAATTAACACAAATATTATTACATTAAATGTATTAATAAAAGTAAAGAACATATACAAACTAAATTAAATACATATGAAGGGCTTAAACAAAAAAATTTTTTCTACAACAATTAAAGTTGTAACTTTACTAGCCAAATGAGTGGTTATAGAAATGAAGTGCTAACTGAAAACTCAGCCCTTATTCCTGAATGTTGTAAACTCCATTCAACAATTAGCTACCTCTACCTGTGAATTAAAAATATTACTATGAATTCAAATCATGAACAATGTTTAAAAAATCAATGAATAAATAATAACTGAAAAATATCTAGAAAGAATACATACATCTGTCAACCAAAGGATAAAAATTACATCAACAATGAGTAAATAATAAATCAAAAATACTCAAGGAACTTTTTAGTTCACAATTTTTAAAAAACTAGATTATTTTCCATTTGTAAATAATTTGTTTTGTTCTTTATCAAATTAAAGAATAACATTTTATAATTTGAACCGAACTCTATATAAAGATTGCAAAGTTTATTGTTACCTGCTTGCAGACTTCTTCTGTTTTTAATCTGACTTGGTTTTACCAAATGTTCTCCATTTTCTTGGTTAAAAACACTAGCATATAGATCACTATCATCACTTGGACTTAAAGGAGGACCATCAATAAAACCAGTAGGGGAAATTGAACCATCATCTGGTCCATGACCACTTTCTACTGGAAGTTGTTCATAAAGACCTTCAGAGTCTCCACTGTCCAAAAATTAATAAAATGTAATCAACTGTTTAACTAAAACCTTTTATTTATAAAACAATTATTGAAATATGAATTTAATTTAAATTAAAATTGTTATTAAAAAAACAACAATAGGGAGAACGTACAATACACACAAATGGTACACCTCGGTTCACACGAAACTTTATCACCGACAATTATTATACAGCTACATTCATTCATTCTGTGTTTCTATATACTTTCAACATGCTAACATCAGATAAAAGATAACTTATACACTGATATTTTTAAAATCTAAAGAATAAAATTCCTCATCCAATCAAGCATTTTTATAAAATTTTGTAGTAAGCTGCATTAAGATATCTTTGTATGCATCTTCACAATTTCTAAAATGGTTCACTGACGAAAAAAGTTTTTTTCAATAAATATTTTTAAGTGATTTATATATCTGCATATGCATCATCAGATGACTAAATTCTCCCAATGTAAGAATTACAAGCCTTCCTTTGTATCAAATAAATTCAAATACAAAAGAAAATAACTTATTTCCAGAAAAATAATCAACTGTATTATGCATTGTGATGGAAAGAAAAAATATGCCGAAAAATTATCAATTGCATTACACATCATGATCAGGAAAAAAAAAACTTTGTATCTGCCAAAGTGTGTTTCTGTCTGCCAAACTCAAATGCAAGCCATTTATATAATTTAATAATATGAAGTATAATTGAAGATCGAAGTGCATGTCCCTTCACATTAACAAATAAAAACACTGCAAGCTGTGTGACAGTTTCTTGCATTAATAATTTTGCATTCAATAAAAAATTTTCTTTTAAAACTGTTTAATTTAACTTGATAAAACGTTAACAGTGTGTGTGGGTAATGATTACAGCATAACCAAATTATCAGAATCAAATTATTGTAAACAAAGTTGATTTATGTTTTTCTTTGACTTTCCCTATTTTAATCCAAAAAAGCAGAAAGAGAACCACATCCAATTCACACAAAAATATTTAAAACTTTAAATTTGTTAACACTTTAAATAATGTATGCTTGATATGTATCTTACCCATCCTCTAAAGATCCACTTCTTATATGATATGACTCCTGCCTTGATGGTACAGGAGGTGGCACTGGAGTACGACTACCAATTGAATAATCGGAATCTTCAAGACTGAAAGCCTTTTCAATCTGTGGTTTTCTTTCCCACACTTCTTTGAAAAAAGGTGTATAGAATGCAGCTAATAAAAAATCATTAAATATTAAAACACATGGCTTAAAAAGTACATTAGAATTATAAAATCTAAGATGTTAAGAAAAATGATAGAAACTAGTCATAAATATGAAATACAATGCTGAAAATCATTAAAACTTTTATAATCAACTATAAATTAAGAATATTCAAGAGACATTACATAAAGAAAAAAAATAGTTGACAGTTGAATATTAAACAGTTCATTTGTAATTAGAATTGAGGAATTAAATTAAACCTTAAAATACTAATTACATGAGGAATTAAATTAAGTCTCAAAATACTAATTACAGTCGAACCTCTATATTGCAAATTTTTATATATAGCAAACTTTTTCCTGGAACCTTGAACCTTTCACGATTTTCTTCGTAAAATAATCTCTCTATAGCAAATTGCATTTTCTATATTACAAACGTTTTCTTTTGTGATTCAATATTTATTCGCTCTTTCTTAAAAGTATTTCTGAAAAAGTCAAGAGTTATTCCCCTCTTTAACACATTTTATGGTGATCATAAATCATTAACTGGTTTTATTAGAACCTCAATCACCGAGAGCAATAGTGTTGTGGATGTTTCATGCAAGAAGTGCAACCTTTAATCCCCATTGCCCAGTTCACTAGAAACATCCTCAATATCCTCTTTCGCCCTCAGCGGAGTTGTCCCATATCCCCGTGCTCTAATTATTAAATAATGTATGTTTAATATTATTTGTATGCTTTAAATTATAAAATGTCCTTAAAATTCCTTAATTTTAGTATAAAATTATTTTCTTAATATTGAAAATACAGTGAATTTTTCGACATTCTCTTTTCTTTTTTTCCTTGAAGTTGATCTTTCTTTCTTTTTAGATGAGTAAAATATATAAAATAAACATATATTAACTTTAAAAAAAAGGTGTGAATAATTACTTTTTTTAATACATAGCATTTATGAATTTAAATTTTGTTCTATATGGTTTTTTAAGTATATTAAAATATGAACCTCTGTATAACGAACTTTTTTCTGGGATTAAGCGACTTCATTATATAGAGATCCGTTTGTATTTAAAATTCAAACAACATTTCAATTCAGAAAAGGGACAAAAGAATGAAAAGTCATATGCATACCCTTGCAGATAAAAACTGTATAACAAAAAATGAATGCGTTAAAAATAATTTTTAAACATGGGAAGATAAATATTATTCAAAGTTTTTATTGATGACAGAATCACAGCATTTAAAACAGGGATGAACTAACTATAAACCCCCAGGCCAGATGAAGGCTACCTAGAGGTTCTTATCAAATCCACTAGATTTTTAAAAAAAAATACAAATAAATTTTCAACTAAAATGGTCAGAAAATCTATATGGATGTACACCATTTCTTGTAAGAAAGATAATTTCAATAGAAACTGGAATTTTTTTCATACAAAATATCATAACCAAGATTGATTATTACACATTCAGTATGCACCAAAAATGAAGTTCACTAAAATACATATGTTTGAAATCAGAGTATATGCTCTTTTAAGTTTCAAAAAATTGAAATAAGAAATGCAGAATTAAAATATTTTGTGTAATATATATATATATTGGTCTTTCTTTTTTTAATAATAATTTTCTAATAATCTTCAAAATGTAAGTTTTTGGCCCCTTGTTTGTCTATTTTTAAGCTTTGCTCATCACTTATTTCGAACAAGAGTACCACTAAGAAGCATATATAAGCCGATAGTTTACATTGTTCTGCCAACAGAAAGTCATGCAAAAAATTCAAACAAGCAAATTCTACATGGCTAAGAATGTGTGTGCAAAATTACCACCCATTACTTTCTTTTAATTCGATTTTACATTTCTCAGCAATAAATAATGGCAGAAAAAAGATAACCAAGAAATATGATTTGCCAAGAATGAAAGAAGCAAATTATTGACCAATATCAAAAGCAGAAATCCTGTAAAGTGATTACTGAAAGTAAAACATTGGTTTGCACACTGTCCAGTGTATTATTAACCCCTCACACGCAACCATTTTTCAAATAGGTGCACATAAATATGCTGTGTATGGGGAGGGATTAATAAGTAAATCGTTCACTAAAATAAATAAATTCTCCGCAAACACTCGATTATTTTATTAGATTCCAAAGCCTTGGCAATAAATAGCTTTACTGATAGCAATGCAATTCAAAGGATTGAACTTAAAGAGTATATATACACTTGCAATGGTTGAGGGGTTAATTGCAATCAATCTGATTGATATCAAAGAGCCAACTGCTTGGCAGATAATATGTGGTGGATAATCAATACTAAGCAATAATGATTGAAAATAAAGTAAATCGTCGTAATCCAGCCTAAGAGAAAACAAACATCTTGAATATGGAAAGCTTAATCAATTCCACATGTACAATGAGATAAGAGTTAGCTCAAAGAGAAAACTCAAAGAAATAGTTAAAAGAGTTGTAGTTGAAACTCAATGAAAAATTGGACTGCAATTTACCAAGACTGAACCACTATTCAATAAAAAAAAAATTACGTTAGACAAGTCCAGATTTCTTTCTCTTCTAACACGAAGGTTACATCAGGATTAGAAGAGAAATACATGAGAAGCATTAGACCCATAGAATACAATTCACTTCATACAAGTCCTTGTTATTTATAATCTGAAGACGCTTCTGCTCACACACTTATAGTTCAACAATATGCCACTGAAAAATGAAATCTCCTAGGTGTATAGATTGAGCAACCATCTTATTCCTTGAATTGATTATTCCTTTTCTGAAGGCAATGACATTTTTCAAGACTGCAATAATGCTAGAGTTCAACAAGTTTGTAATGTAAAAAGTGGGTTCCAAGAAAGTTATGGTTCTTTCACACTTGATATGACCTCTACAGTCTTGAACTTAAGTCTCATTAAGAATTTCCAGGATGTACTTGAGAGGGTATTAAGGAATAATAGAAGTCTCCCATCATCCATTCAAGATATCAGCGAAAAAAATATACTATAATGGTCAAAAATGTCAAGATACTGCAGAGTCCTTCTTTGCATATCTAAATATAAGGACTTTGTTAATGCCCATATTAAAATTTAATTCTTCATGTAGGTATCATTGCTTTGTAACCTATTCACTAAGGATAAATAAATTTTTAATAATTGTTTTCAAAATTTAATATCTTCAGCTGTACGAACTAAAAACTGTTGCCTACACTAGATGTTACAACTGTATCCCTATTCTATGTTTGATGAGACTTCATTTTTCACAAGTTTTTGTTGAAAAAATTTCAATTTTTAGAAGCACTATTATAGGTTCTAAAGAAATTCAAATGAACTGATATTTATTAAAAGATTTATATTGTATGCAATCCACATCATTAGCACAGACTTAAAAGAAACCAAAATCGTTTGATATTCCACTCAACAATTTCTAAGTGGATTGAAATCCAACTATGTAGCTTTGTAATAATACAGTAAATTTACAGCTTGCCTTATTGAGATTTCATTGCAGTAAATATGTATATAACAATTGCTGATCATAATTTTAAGTTCCAAGCATAAGGATAATAAAACTAAAAAATTGAACAACTAAAAAATTTCAATCATGAAAATTAAACCATGAAGTAGATAATATATCTCATTAATAAAACTTTGTGTTTGAAACAAAGTTAATGTTTCATATTTATAGTAACACTTCCGTTTGAATGAAGACTTGACTTTGATTTTGTTTCCAAGTGACCTACACTGGTGAAAACAATTACAGGAAGGAACGGGTTTTATTTTTTTAAGGAATGAAATAATTAATGCCTATATGCAAATCAGGTATCAGGTGATAGAGATTTTCGACATCTCTGCCATGCAAAGACCTGTGGCAGGAAGGAAGTGGTGCCATGATTGACTTTGTGTATAAGTACCTTATTTACTCGCAAAAGCTTGTATCATGAGGACATTTTAAAATATCGTAGCTTAGACCAATTCTAGTATTTTGAATTTCTTTGTTTGCCCATCGTTAACATGGTCTATCTTCAACATTTAGATGATGCCACAGGATGGTGGATAGTTGGAATACTCGAGGCGGGCAAATCACAAGCTGCTTGTTGAGATCTTAGGGTTTTCAGAAATGTGTCAATTCTGTGAAACAGTTCATAGAACAGTGGCCCACTAACCTACCCAAAGTCGCAGAAGGGCAACAACACCAATTCAAAACCATTGTTTAGACTTCTAGCTAAAACGAGATAGGTCTGTGACAGCGACACAACTGTCTGGCAACCTGTATAATACAATAGGAACATCCTTTTCACAGATAACAGTCACACAGACTTAATGCAGGGGCCTGTATGCCAGGCACCCTGCATAGTCTGCATCCCTTTGACTGAGAATCACATAAAAGACAATCTAGCATGGCGCCGAAAACACCTGTCTGGGGCAGGGGATGATTGGGGAGGGTTCTCTTCTATCATGAGTCGTGGTTTAGTCTGGATAGTGACTCAGGGGACGCATTCTCATCTGGAGACAGTCCGAGGGTGGGAGTCAATATCGGCCCTCGTAACATTGTCGAAAAGGCCCATAATGGTCGAAGTAATATGATGGCTTAGACAAACATCAAGGTAATGCAGCATACCAACCTTCATATATTCTATAGAGATACTCTTGATAGGTCAGTGATACAGGGACAAGATCCTTTATCTTTATGAATGTTAATGTATGCTCACACAGGGTTCAGTTGGAGGATGAATACCTCCACTTGGAGGATATTTAACAATTGAAGTGGCCTGAGATGTCCCCTGATCTTTATCCATTCAAACATATCAGGGATGTCCTTGGACGCTCAATAGCAGCTCCAATGACCATCGATGAGCTCAAAAGTACCTTGAAGTAAGAATGGGTGCGGTTGCCACAGGGGTTGATAAGGACCCTGGTAAACAGTATAAAACACTGATGTAAGAGTTGTGTAGCTATTAGAGGCAATCACACACCCTATTTGACATGTTTTTCTGACTTACAGAGTGTCAGTCAGCTGCTGTGCTGGACAAGTCAGTTTCCTTACTTAGGGTGCAGGTTGTGCCCATTTTTGTTTTCCCACATATTGGTCGTACATTGGATGAGATTTTGACCAGCTTTGGTTTTATTTGCTTTTATGGTTTTCTTTTAAATACAAAAAAATCATTTGACACTTCAATAGTTTTCACCGGTGTATTTACTTTTAAGTTTTCTTTTAACCATACCAAAAAAGATTTAAATACTCATTTAAAAACACTAGACTGCATAAAGAAAAAAAAAGAAAGCTCAGAAATTTTTAGTTCCTTCATAATGTGAAGGTAAAGAAAAAAATTACATGGCAAAAAATATAACAGCAAAATAAAGACTTCTTTAAAGAAAAACAAAGATTGCTTTTTTTAAAAATTCTTGATAAAGGAAAAGTACTTTTTTGTTGGCTTGTTGAGCTAGAAGTCATGAAGTGAGCTTGCAATTTATCTGCAACAGCATTTCCTTCCGTAATTAATTGGTGAGACAGATCGCTAGAGAAAAAGGCATTAGCACTTCCTGTTTCAGTGACAGCTAAAATCTGTATTGGAATGTTTGGTATATTCATGGAAAATGCACTGTAAAAAGATTTTTAAAAGAGCATATTAAATATACTTTAAAGCATAACATATTTCAAAACAATAAACAAAAAGTAAAAACAAAAGAATAATTTAAGAAATATAAGTGCAGCAGAATTAGTAAATTAATTTTTGTAATAAATTCAATCTTGGGTAATCTTAAAGTTACAAGACTATCCTTTCAAAATAGTAATTTACAAAATAACACTGTAAATTAAATAAGAGGAGTTCACAACATTGTCTTCCTTCCTCTTTCTTCGAGTATTTTTGCTTGAAAGATATGAAAGATAGTTAAAAATTAGTTTTACCCATAAAACTGTACCTGCTCCACTGTTATTATCTGTAATCACTAACCGTAACCGTTACAAATAAAAAATGAATATCAATTCGCACTCGTACGAAATCAACAGCAAAAAGCAAAATTGATTTGATTTTTTTAACACCAAATTTTTAATATATTGTTTTTATATAAGTTAATTTTTCATAGCAATGGGCACTGACAAAGCTACTTAAAAAGGCTCAGTGGCCTACTGGTTGAGTACTGCTGAGCTAATTCTTAAACATTATTCTGTTTCTCATTACTCGCAGCAATTCAAATAGGCTGTTATAAGGTAATTACAAAATCATATGAAATAATTCAAAAAATGCACTGTTTCCAATCAAATCTCAAATTTTCTCAATTTTTATAAGTTTAAAACAAAGAATTGTTAAATACATAAATTGCTTTCAAAATGACATATTAATTATGAAAGAAATGCAATGAATTACGTATATTTACGAAGATGAAATAATTATCAATAAATATACAGTCCTATCATCAGCCTAAGGAATTATACACAATTAGCATTTTAAAACTTATTAATATTTAACATTGCCAAGATAGTGTTTCTTATTTACAACACTGGCATAATATTTTGAGGAATATAAATTTTTTTTAAAAAAACTTATTTTATAAGAAAAATTTTTATGTACCTAAGAGTAGCTAAGGAGGCTTTCCGCTTTGTAGAATACACTAAAATAAACCCATGTACAAGCTCATCACGATAGGAATTGGCACCATGATAAGACGTCACTCTAACCTCTACACTTCTCTTTGACTCTCCAAGATAAGTTTCTAAAGTTATTGTATGAGGAGTTGTTACAAAACAACATTGGTGACTAAGTAAGGGTCCCAGAACATGATCAACAGAATATGGATCTCCACAGAGCATGCACATAATGATTCTGGAATTAAGGAAAACATTAATTCAAATACCAAAAATAAAAATATATACACACAAAAACATATCTAACCTCTCAAAAATTTTACGAATGTATATATGAATTTAGTTTGAAAATCTTATATTAAGATAAGGAAAGAGGCTGATATAACAAGAATCCATTTGCATTTAAAAGCTTTTCTCACACGCCAATACTAACATACCAAACAAAAAAAATTATAAACTGAACTTTGAAGTTCATATTAATATTTGTTACCTTATGTCAGGGTTGATAGCTTGTTCAGGTAGAGTGTGATATATTTGCAATAATCCAGCTCTCCTTTGAATACTTTCAATCAGTGATTGTAATGCAGTAACGAGACTAGCAACATCAAAACGCTGATCAGCTGAATCATCTGGACAACTCACATCCAAGAATGGACATTGTAAGCTTAAAAAAAATAATTTTAGTCTCAAAATTACATTAGTATAAGAACAAGAGAACATAAAACTATAAAAACAGAAAAGACAATGAAAATACGTTTTGATTGTCACATCTTCACTTTAATTACCTTTTAGCACGATTTTGGCCTTCTTCTCTTAAAAAAATCAGATCTTTTTCATTTATACTGTTATCTGCAGCAAATAAAATTACAATAGGAAGACCATGGAAAGGTAATCTATCTTCTTGTTCTAAATTTGACAGCAAGGTTTTCTCCAAACTATCCCTAATATACTCCAAAGTTTGATGATTTGAATAAACACAAAAACAACCTATAAAAATTAAATGATAAGTTTTAAGGTTGCATTTAAAGAATAAAGAGAATAAAACAGAACATTATAAAGTACAATGTATTTCTTCCATTGATAGAATCCATCTCTTCATACAATATATTTCATTCATCTTATATTAATATCTCAATATTAGTATTAATAACAGTGACAGATTTAAATTTTAACCTCACAACTAAATTTTAAAAAACATACATTTACTAGCAATATTTTTGAGCAGTATATTAGAAAGGAAAAATACAAACTTTTGATACTGATTAAAAGAATATTTAAATAAAACATACATTTCTGCCCCAAACAATTAAGTTTAGAAAAACTAGTATAAAGTGCAAAATAATTACAGTTAAATTATGTAAAAATAACTATTGCAAGCACTACATTGTGTTATGCTCAAAATAAGAAAAGCTATAAAAAAATAAATTATTTTGCTTCTCCAAAAAATGTTCATGTTTAAAAAAATTTAAAAACAAAAAAAAATAAATAAATAAATAAAAAATAATAATAATAATGAGAACACTTTAATGCTAACTTATGAATGCATTATTAATGTGTCCTAGCATGATTAAATAAAAATCCTTCAAATTCTCCAAAAAGACTTTTACCTATTCCAATATTACAATACAATACATTCTTCTGCAATAAAATTTCATAATGGAGAATTACTTTTGTTAAAACTCTAAAGGAAAAATGAGAAAAATAATATTCAAATCCATAATACAATGAAAATTTTCATACCTTAAAATTCATGTTGTTTTTAAAAAGTACAATAAATCTCTCATTTTTTAAAAAAGAAAATGTACAAAAAAAATAAAATAAACACTCAAAATTGCCACTACAAACCAGAGTAGGAAACTAGTACCCATTTAAAAAACATCTTATTTTGTGCAATTGGTCTTTCACTGGATTTAAATCCTGATCTCAACAATAGTTATAAAATAACATAGCCACTTTTAACAAAATAATTTAACATGAAGTAAGGTGGCAAGACAGTTTGAGTGTATAATGTTCTCATTTCCTTCAAAGTGAAAGTACATCTGTCAAGAAAACCTTAATACATGTAGACAAAATTCATTCTAATTCATTGTACTTTTGATGAATTAGGATACACAACTTTACATAAAATTTCTTTAAAGTTATGTATCATTCATAAGCACCAAAAAAAATGTTTGTATTATATCATTTGTTTGTAAGCATAATATATATTCTTGTAACTGCTTACACCCCAGAATCAAAATATTTACAACAAATTAAAAAGTATATTTGAAATAAGATTTGGCTCAGCAGATAATGTAACTGAATTAGCATATGAATTACAACTTAACCGTTTGAGTGCAGGGAAGCGCTATTGAGCTTTGCTTGTCATATGCCAAAAATGCAGAAAAGAGTGATCCCGCTGCTGTTGATTAGTATAATTGTTGCATCAATTGAGGGCAGCTGCATTAATATCAATTGCAGTTTTTATTATTCTCATTGAACACTGTAGTTTCTAATAATTAGAACTAAAATAAAACACAGTGGAAATCAGTAATGCAGTAGAGCTCTGAATTGTGATACGGTAGAAAAATTAGCCAATATAAAAAGATAAAAACCATTTTGACTGCATTTTTTTGTTGGTAAAATAATAATCAGATCGGAAAGGACAAGAGTTAATTTTTAAATCCAATAAAATGTTATACATATATCTCGAAGAAAGACGAGCTTTCAAATACTGAAAGAAAGTTGTTTTTAACAATTTTGTCGGAATGGTACTAAACACTCTTACATAATACATCTAGAAAATTGTCTGGGTATATAATTAACTAGACTGCAATTTACTTCGAAGACTATTGATACTATAGAGGAGGATTGGATAGCAAGGAAAAATACCAGAAGACTACCAATAAGTAAAAAGAAGTTTTCTTCAAAAAAATTGCCTGGGCGAAACTTGCAGCCCTGTAAGGTATGCAGTAAAAAAAAGGGGGGGGGGTAATGGAATTAAACAATCCAACTTAATTTGGGTTTATATAAAAAAGGAATTCATGGAATTTGTGCAGCAAAACATTTTTGTAAATCAAAATTACTTGTTACATAGTAATTAAGAGTTAATTAAACATTTTTATCATTTTCCAAAAAAAAACCAAAGATTTATATATTTATTCCACACTTTTAGCATATATATCAAAAAAATTTTCAGCACTCAAACGGATAAAATTCTAAGATAGATTACCATTTTTTTTTTTCAATGCATTTCAAATTGCTTATCCATCTTTGTCTTACACACTTTAAAGATCCATCCCTTGAAATACATTATAAACCAACAAATCTCTTTGCATATTATTTTCAATTAAAAGTAATTTACTATAAGAAACTGTAGAAATACTAATTGGTACAGTATATTGAAAGCAAAAATACTTTTTTTTAAAAAAAATGATACCTTAAAGTAACTTCTCTAATTAAGTAAGAACTGAAAACTACAGTATTAAAACAATTTAAAAAAAAAATTATAGTAAAAAAAAACTACTATAAACTACAAGTATCATGTTCAGAAGAATTTCATAAAAATCTAAAATATCAGCCTTCAGGTACTAAAATTTTTTTAAAAAAAACTAAATAGCAATTACAAGAAGAAACAGACCTGTTGTTGTAGCTACCCAGGTATGCCAAAAGGGAGAAAAATTTAATTAGCTTTATAATAGTGCCATATATTTTATGTCAAAGATCAGGATAAAAACTCACTTGATAATTTCTAACACTTTAATGGAAAACACAATCACTATCTGATTATAATGAAACATGACATAATTATGTGGGTATATCAGAAACTAAGGTTCCTTACTTTATTCCATCAAATATGTTGCTCACATTATTGCCAATAGATGGCAATCGTGTGTCTCACAGTAGTTAAAAGTTACTCTATATCATTTTTGCCTATACTGAACATTGAAAACGCATTTGGCATACGCGGGTGATCAGCCTAAGAAAATGATCCAATAAGTTTTAAGGAGTATTTCAGGGGTTGGGGGAGGGAGATGCTGCCCTAAAAATGTATCATTTAATTATTGCAGTACATAGCACCACTGAACATCATATAAAAAAAAATAGTATAATGAATTTGAAAATGGAACTGTTGGCATGATGAAGAAAGAACAGGACCACAACTTCAAAGTGAAGACCTTTATTTCATGAAAAAGAAAAACAGATCCAATTCTTCCTTAATTCTTGAATCACTTTGATCTTTTACATGGCAAAAAGATGATATAATTCATTAGCATCCAAAATACTGAAAAATTAGCAATAGGTAGCTTGCCAGAAAATTGATAGAACAGCACACAAGAAATCACTTTCACTGTATCTTCCAACATTCTGAAAGCATGAAAAAAACAATTTTTGATGGGCTAGCGAGTAAAATTGAATTTGATGACTTGAAAGCACTCAAGTTCTCTGTTGCCGAAAAGAAAAATCAAATAAAGTGCAAAAAAGGCATCTAAAAGATAAATGTTTTAGATTAATGGAATGCTTTTGGTAAAATATGTTCCTTACAGTACAACAATTAATGCAGTTTACTATCAGACTATTCTGAAAAATTGAAATTTTTTCCTCACAAATGACCCTAGAGAATTCAGTCACTGCATGACAATGCAAAACCACATGTAACGAGAGAAATCATTTGGACTCCAACCAAAAATAAAATCAAATCCTTTCCACAGTCATGATTTAGCAGCACACACAGATAACTTTTAATTTTTTACACTGATTTAAACATTTTCAAGGCCTAAGTTATCCTTTGGATGATACCTTAAACACCCTATCAAAAAATTTACTTCATTATGAGGACATATTTTTACAACATTCAATACCTTGATTCAATTTTTTATTGAGGCTTTAAATATGCAACTTCATATAGACTAGACTTTGTATATTTAGAACCCTTAAAAAAAATAAGGAACCTTACTTTTAGATAGACCTTTGTATATCAATTGTTCTATTTGGTCTCTGTAACAACTCATAACTTCTGATTATATTTTAAATATAACTACAGTAGAACGTTGTATACCTGAAACAATTGTGTGGGACCGGACACTGTTCACATATGCGATTGTTCAGATAACCGAATGCGATCCATGCAGTACATGAAACTGGACACTATATGAATATTGAAAATCATCACAGGTGGGAAACGTGCTTGAAGAAAAAGCAAAATAGGTACAAAATGTTGCAATTTTACCTTCATTGTGAAAAATAATCCCTTATTTTTTTTTTGCTGTTCTATTGTACATCTTCATTTTTTCACAGCAAGGTCTCTGATTCTCTTGACAGCTGTAGTCGAGTAGGACAGCACTCTAATCGTTGTTCGCACCACTCCATAGCTGTCCCTAACACAGAAAACGTGTCAGCATTTGATGGACCCTTGCAACTTTCATTGTTGTTGTCCTCCTCGTCTTCATCTGTTTCATCGTCGACAGGGTCGCATTCTTCTTGCACGGAAGTCACAATCTCATCATTTAGCATTTGAAATCCACAGTCTTCTGCATCACATGTCATCCAGATGTTTACCAAATCACACAACTGAAATTCCCCAAATATCCCTGACCTTGGGTTTTCCTGCCATTTTTGGCCTCACACGAAACAACTGTCGAGCATTGCACTGTTTGCAAACATATTCATGTACAGTACATGCAGTTAACAAAAGAAAACTGAAAACTAGTCCAGATATTTGACTCTCCGGATAATAAACGTTCAGATAAACGATGTTCTACTGTAATATGAATCTCAGGGATCATTCTCATACTTTAAAAAGCACATTCTTTTGCAAAAAATCAAATTAGTCAAATCTTTCTAGAATTAGTACAATGAATGTGAAAATTAGAATGCAGCTTCCCAGAGCCATATGAATTTCTAATGAGTTTATATATCAAAGCAGTAGAAAATACTTAAGACATTGCTAAAATAAGTTCTAAATAACAAGAACAAAAATCTTTCATACATTAATTTTAGCATTTTAAAATTTTCATACACTTAAAAATGCCTAGAAAGAAACAGAATGCATAGTCACCAAACTGCATAAGAGCAAACTTCATACAATCATCTAGACCAACCCTTATTTTGCAAACTGTAAGTTCTCTATCACACAACTCTTGAATTCGAGGTTACGCTTTTTTAGGAAAGTTAAGTCCTTACAATCCCTTGAGGTTCCTTAGTGGTGTCTTAATTTCCTCCAAAAAGTTTTAGTATTCTTAATCTCAATTTTTACAAATTATTAATATTGCTTATTGTTGGTTTGCAGATCAGCATATTTTAAGCACTTGATATACCAAAAAAAAGTGGGGGGTAGAAAGAAGATACAAAGGAATTACCTTTGACTCCTTATTTACTGTAGACAGGGAGAAGTGTGCTCATTCCTATCAGTTGAAAAATTATAAGACCAGTGATGTTTCTAAATAATCTGCAATGAGATTTTAACCTCTTCATGACAGATGAGTCCTATATGCATCCCCTATTAATGACTTATGTCGCCCATTCAGTAGAGGTTAGCGATGCTGGCTACTGAGCCGTAGGGCCTCGCCCATCCAGTAGAGGTTAGCAATGCTGACTACTGAGCTGTAGGCCCTGGGTTTGAATCACAGAGAAGACACTAATGTTTGTAAATGTATAGTGCCTACTCAGCATGGGGATACTCTAAAGAGCTGTCTAGCCGCAAGTCCTCTCGTGAGGTTGGTGGCTGGGGATGATAGGTGGGAGGCCCCTGACCCTCACCCAGGGCTAACTGAGCTAAATTGTACTGTCACCTGAATGGTGCTCAAGGCTACGGCCAACAACAGGTTTACATCTAGCCCCTTGCCATGATGAATTTTGTAGGCCTCAATCTGACTATATCAAACAGGTGGCATTAGCAACAACAACAGCAACATGAATGACTTTTGAATGTGTGAAACACACGACTTTTTAGACAGATTTTTAGCAGTCCTACATTTATGATAGTGGAATGTTTCGAGACTGGAGAATGTTAACCCACATTTTTCATCCTAGTATTTCTTTTTTTTTTTTTTTTTTTTTGCATTTGTTTCGGGAATGAGAATTGCATGGGAAGAGTAATATACATAAATGGTGCTCACTCTTTAAATGCATCAGTGCTATTTTGTATCATTTTGGGTTTTACGTACACTTCCCTTCCTATTTCCGAAAGCCTTAACTCCAAATTAGTATGGTTTTCTCGCCATTATCTATTATTATATATATATATATATATATATATATATAATCTATAGCTTAAGTAATAATCTAAAATAGTACCAAAAATTTCAACACTAGGGCAACAGTTATTTTCCCCCTAAGGCTTAAGTAACATAAAAACCCTGTAATTTAGGACAAATACTTTTGCTTCTGCTCTGTCCCTAGGAAACATAGCAAACAAAGGCATCCTGTTCTGAAATGGTTAAAGTAAATCATGCAACAGAATGTCTTGATATTTTTTTAAACATTGATTCTTGATTCAGTATTACATTATCTTGGGTGATCTACAGGGCAGAGGCTGGAAAACTCCCTCATGTCATTGGATTGTGCATATGGGTATACACAACAAAATAGGCACTTCTCTTTGTCAAATGTACAGATCCACCTCTTTTGAGGCTTGGCAACATCTTACTTGGTCCAATATAGTTAGTACTGAGCAAAACAATTCTAATTCATGCTTTGAAAACTCAAATAACACAAATCATCAAATACTTATATTCCAACTAAGCTCTCCACTGACCATTGTTAACCCTAACAAATCAGACTATTACTATAACAATCATTTGGTCTTTAAAATTAATGTAGCCATCGTTCAAAAACCTACATCCATTTTTATTTGATTTACAATTACTGCTTCATTTGTTGCTCCCCTTTCTTTTAGCAATGCAGAACATACATGAATAAATAAGATCCAATGAAACAAGGGAAATGTTACCAGACATTGATAATTTGATGATTTAAACTTCAAAAAAGTATAAATCACTGACAAGATATATTGCCTGAAAATGTTTTTGCTTCTTAGCTATTTGACGTTTTAGACTACACGAATTTTATGTATTTGACATTCACACACATTTATTTTGTCATTCTACTTAATTTCAGCACTTATTTTACTAGTATAGCTATAATTATTCTTCAAAATACCTAATATTTAACACTGCCAGATTCAACTTTCTTGGGCTATTAAAATTCACTGTCACTTACTTACTCAATTTTAAAATATAACATTAAGATAAACTTTAAGAATCAAATCTGTTTCTATAATGTACAATCTTTTATGATTTGAAATATTACAAAAATACAGTTTAGAGCTTTTATGAAACACGAAATAATACAATTAAATATACTATGGAAGTGGAGGTGCATGTATACATAGAAAATTATGTCTTGGAAAAAATTAAAAACCATATTAAAATATTTTCATACTAATTCATCAGACGACACTCAATTATCCAAATATTTCTATTTTCCTGACTTCCACATATAAAAAACATACAGGACTGTTATTTCATTTTAATCTTTCAGACTACAATACAATATTTTCCTCGTAAAATCATTGAACTTCCCCCAAATTATTATTACAGCATTCACCCCCCCCCCCTCCTACACACACACACAAAAAATAAAAATCGTAATATAAAATATGGTTCCAAATGATACTGTAACATGTACCATACATAAGGAAATATAAGAATAATGTTAATATATAATTAAAAATTAGCAACATTAACACAAAATAAGTGATAAATTAAAAACATCTGGGTAAATACATAAAAATCTAAATCTGAATTCAAACTCCATCAAAGTGCCTGAATTTTACATAAATTCGAGACATTAGTTGGAATCAATAAAATTATAAGTGTGTGCAACTTATTTCTAGATTTAACATACTAACTTCTGTTCCATTTTCACCCAGTTTTAACATGAGACTGTCAAACTGGATATCATAAGTTTCACAAAGCTAATAAATGTCTAAAAAAGTTAATATATCACCCAAAATTAGTTCTGACATAAGCAAAAATTTTAGATTACAATAATTAGGTATTTTAATTCCAAGACAATTCTAGGAAGCACAAAGTTCACCTAAACAATATTGATGTAAGTGCACTGAACGGCCAACAGGTGCCATAGTAGAGCCATTACCCAAAAGCAATGGAATTATCAGATCAGTGTGTTTGAGAACAATCAAAAATGAAGTTTTAAGACCAATACAATGAATATATCCTTTAGAAGAATTTCATGGTTTGAAGATTTTTCAAATAAGAGAAAACTGTAAAGAACATAACCTTATGTGAAAATACTCATGCTTATGTAAAAAAAAGTTAAAAACAGAAAGATACAATCAACTTCCAAAAACGATTTATACACTTCTTTAAACTTGAAAATTTGTTATTTGTTACTTTTTGCTTGTTAGTATAAATAGTAAATATCAGTTTTATAATATGAATTAATTTACAGTTCTTATATTAAGATGATTCGAGATAACATTAGGTGGGAGTAAATTAATTCTATAACAAAAATTATGTTCACCTGTAATATGTTTAAATAAGAGTCCACTGTTTTTTTAAGTAATTTCAGTATTATTTGCATAAAAAAGTGGAATTATTACAAAAAATTATGATAGTTACATCATGTGAAAAAAAAAGAGATGTGATTCTTTTGGTTTCTAAAATGTAATGACTTTGGAATTACAGATCATGCCTAGTTATGTCAGTTTTACAAATCTCATGCCTGAAACTTATTGTTATCACCCTTGGGCAGCATTTCACTTGTAGTAGCTGTAAACGAGAGATCACAGAACAAATTCCAAAATAAATGGAGACTCATAAGAAATTCATATTAAAATTTTAGGTTCAGAGGACTATTAGAATTATAAAGAGAAAAAAACAGCATAAGTCTAAAAAATCACAACATTTTCATCAAGTGAGTGTTGCACATAGAAAAACATGATATTCCTTGAAATATCTAATAAATCATGGGAAGAAATGAAAGCTTTAATACTTCACAGAGAGAAAATAGAACAGTTCTTAAAAAATTAACTATATTTAATTGATCCATTAGTATAATAAACTAGTTATTTTGGGACATTAAGAAAAATACCTATTTTTAACAGCTGTGATGAAAAAAGCCTTATGACTTTACCTTAATCTTGATAAATGGTGAACAAATGATAACATTTTACAATGAATCATATAAAGTTCCTAATTTTCAATGGCCATGTATTTTATTTCACATAAAAAAGTTGATACACAAAACTTGGCAATTCATGGGAATTTAAAATCTCAAGTTTACTCAACAACAATGGATTATAATAAATTTTTAGCTTTGCTGTTTCTCAACTAGAAGGAATACAGTATTGATCCTATTCTCATATGCATATTTTATCAAATGAGTTGCCTACTATTCTTCAAAGGAAAAATGTCAAATTTGCTTATTGCACAAAGTTCAAAACGATTTCACTATAAAAATGCATGTCATAATAAACTTTTTCTCCACACAACAGTTTGCCAATCAGTTCATAAGGACATAGATAACATGTGACTTTTTCAGGTGGAATACTGTAACTTTAATCTGCTAGAGGTAGTTTTTGCTTCCCCCAACAAGCTAAAATCAGGAAATCAAGTTGTCTTAACTTTGACATGTTTGTACTTGAAATATTGATGATATGAAACATGCAACTTTGTAAATACTGTTTACGTGAATTAAAAAACGTGTACGTGTATTTTAAAATGTCTATGACTCAATGACTTGTAACAGAGTGAGTGAGTGATTTTTAGGTTTTATGCCACAAGAGCGAATTTTGGCTAAGCTGCGCTAAACACGTTTAAAAATTATCAAAGTATAAAATCTTTAAGCAGTTTTATAAAAAACAAGATCAATAATAAAGTATAAAATGTCATATTGCATATAAAAAGTTTAAAAATAAAAAACAAATAGATCTTGGTGTGGATTTCCCCCACCAAGTCCTACAATTGAAATTGTAAAAGGTTTTTTCCCATTTCTTGACAGTGTTAAAATGTGATAATTCATTTCTTCCTCTTCAAACATGTCCTCTTCATCTGAAGTGTCCTGTACAGATGTGCTTTTCTTTAGTTTACGTGGTGTCATCTTTATTTCGATATCTTTACATATGGTTTTAGGACACTTTTTCCTATGAGGTATTAAAGATAGTTTTTGGGCAGCAAATTTTTTGACTGCAATGGCTGCAAATTTAGTAGATATATTGCTTTTAGAAATTTGAAGAAAAGGAGTACCTGTTTCATTATATTTAGGTAGAAGCCGCTTTCTAGATTTCTTTACTATTGCTTGATCCGCTAAGAGTATAGGGATCTTCTGATATTGTAGAAGTTGGAAGGTAATAGGTGTGCTTGAGTGGAAAAAGACTATATGGAAACTAGGAATAGATACATTTCGTCTTGAGAGGGATGAAGCTGGTTGAAGTAATTTTAAAGGTGCACATACTATTTTCCTAATATTTTCACCCGTTTGTGTTGAATCACTTACAGTTAAGGATTTGGCAGCCTGAGCATATGTTTGAGATGGTTGTGCGGCTATTAATTTTCGGGCTTCTACATACATTATATTTTTGTTAGTTTTAATTGATTGTATTTTTTTTACTTGTTTCCATTTAGGGCATAGTTTCGAATCGGAGGAATGAGGCTGTGAACAATTTAACACATTTCTGCTCTTAACTATAATTTGAGGAGGCATGTCCAACAGATGCACATCTAGAGCACGTTAATCGTCCACAGCAAGCAGTTTGAGAGTGTCTGAACCTTTGACACTTAAAACAGAGCAAAGGATTCAGAATATAAGGACGGATTTTACAGTTTAAATAGCCAGCTTTTATAGTTTTTGGTAGTATGGGACTATTAAAAGTTAATATGAAATGTTTTGTCAGTATAACTGAGTTATCTTTTTTATAGTTATTCTTCTGACCTGAATCGCACCCAAATCAGAAAACCCATCGAGGATTTCTGCTTCAGGTGTGGTTAACAGGTCAGGTTCAGATATGACACCATGAGAAGTTTTTAATTAACTATGAGGACTTACTGTTAAAGGACTGTCTAAAAACGTTTTGGCCAATAAAAAAAGATTTAGTCTGTAAAGCAGAGGTAGTTTCTATGAGTAAATCTCCTGATCATAATTTTTTGACGGATTTCGGTTCTCCGCCAATTCCTTGGATGGATTTCTGTATTGCAAACGGTGATAAATGAGACATTTCATTGTTGGGAAGGGATAAAATTAAAAAGCGAGAGTGAGAAGAAATCTTGTCTATATTAGGGTTGGATAAAACAAGGCCTTTACCCGGCACAGCTGCATTGGATCCATAAGCGTGAACTCAACTTCATCCTGGCGTGCCTCCACCCACTATAGAGTCCAACAAGGGAGGCAGTGTGCCGGTCAACTGACATTAATCAGGCATGGCGCTTACCTGGAGTACTCCCAGAATATAGTGCTACAGCATCAGGGCGAGGATCCAACGGGTAAACCCGCCACTCCTTATCTGCAACACTAACCCTACAGCAATGTCTCCGAAGAGACTTATCACCAGCTGATTGACGGGAGCGGGCTCACTCCTGCCACCCGTCTACTGCGAAGCGTGGGCCAAAGGTAATGTAAAGGTATCCCCAGGACCACTTTCATCCTTACAGGACACTGCACCCAGCAAATGTGCGGGTTGGAAATTCAACAGTGTTAATTAAAAACAAAAAAAGACAATACAAAAATCGAAATTATCAAGAAAACATAAAACTAATTCAATGCAATACAAAACGAGAACCAAAGTATGTTATGAATAATCGATAAGTAATCTAATGAAATAAATATATATTAATTTTGTACACGTAAAGGCAACATATTTTAAGCTGTCCTCTAGACGTGAAGAGAAGAAAAGGAAAAATTGAATGACAAGAAGTAGGGTCGAAAATAGAAAAAGATCACTAGGGTAACCAGAGTTTGTGTCACTTGTGTTTACCAAAAGTAAACCCCTTGGGAAATAGGAAAAGATCACAAGGTTACCTTGGGACTGTGACACCCGTACTCACCTGAAGAAGGTGAGCCCCCTGAGGGGGACTTGTAACAGAAATTCAAAGTCTATCATAGAGGGGGGATCTTTTACATTAAGAACTTGAACCTGTGTCACTCCTTCCAAGAAAAGTTTTGATATTTGGAAGTGAATCACATTATATTGATAGCTATATTCAACAGAAGAAAAACGTTATTTATAAAAAAATTTCAAATAAAGAATTGATGTGAAAAATCTCAAATTTAGCATTTATGATTTAAGATTATCTTCGCCTAGTACTAAAAAACAAGATATTTGAATATTTTAATGTTTTGTTTTTCTGTTAGAATTAAAATTCAACATTAATAACAAACTGACAATTTTTGATTACTACAATTATTTATTTTTGAATTTTATTTTACCTTGTATAAAAAATTATATTCTTTACTTACTTTAATACACTATGCTAAAATTTATGCTTATCTTTACCGCAAACCATACTAAAGCACAAAACGGCATATTTTCAGTTTTAAGAATGCAGTGTAATAAATGAATGAAACCAAAAGAGCTCATTTTAACATGGGGATTCTTTTACAAAATGAAAAATGTATCAAATTTTGGATTATGTACTTTGTGATAGAAAAGACAGCCTTAAATTCAGAATATTTAATGTCTAATCTGATCATTCAACATAAAATTCTCAGAAAATATATATCAGAAGCCCTAAGCTCCAAACAGACACACATTTAAACCCTACAACAAAAGAACAGTTAAGTCTCCATTTTAACAGAATTAAACAATAACTCACATATTGTATACAAAGAAATTTAAAACCCTTGTATATTTTTATATTTAATGGTTTAAAAATTATAAAAATATTCAAAAATAACTGCTATTGACATACCATGAGGCAGAAAGTCAGATGTCCTGAATGAATTTTGAGGCAATCCAACATCACCTTCAATAATCCTGAAGTCTAGGGAATACTGAACTTTATCAACTTCAAACATATCATCTGTACATTGTGCCTTTAAAAAAAGAAATATATATATATATATATATATTAAGCACTTTTGAAATTAACGATTATTATTCTAAATGGAAACTACTCATAAAAAGAACCAAATGCAAAAGTTCTTTCGATTTAAAGAAATAGTTTTTTAACATCCAACACTTTAAAATTTAAAATAAACAACATATTAAAAATAATATTTTACCTTAATTATATTAGCCAATTCATCAGCTAAACCACCAGATCCTAAAAGCACTAGGTTAAGTTGATTATTTTCTAATAACCAATGACTATTCCTTTGCCAAGAGAAAGGTCTAAAGCAAAAATAAGAATAAATGTTAATTTTCATAAAAATATTAAATTCAAAACGAAATAGTCTTAATTTATTAACTACTTTTCAAATACCTATGCGCTTTTTGAGCAATGGTTTTTTCAACAAGTGTATCCATGCATTTCAGAGAAGCAGGACAATGTTCTCGTATAGGTCCATGAACAAACCCTAAATGGCGTAGCAACATAAGCATGCGATCTTGGTCCAATCGGTCTAATGTTTTATACCTTTGATGGGAAAAAATCAACACAATTATAAGCAAATTGATGCACTTAAACATGAGAAACAGATTTGGGATTAATTTTAATACGGATATATTGCATAATATATTAAAAGAGATCACAAATTCTCTATGCTTCTTTGTCTATGTTCAAAAATGTATATATAATTGTAATTAGACCTTATAACTAACAATAGCTTCAAATTACTGGAAAAAAAAGGAATACATTCCAAAGAACGAGTGAATAAAAAGTAAAAAACATTCAAAGCTTGCAAGAAAAAAAATGTGCATTGGCATTTATTAACAAGTGTATCAGCAATATAAACAAGTGCTATATGAACATGAGGAAAAAGCAGGATGACAAATTTCATCATAAGTTGTACAAATTTGCATTTTGTGTAAATTATTCAATAACTTGATTTAATTAACTTTATTGGTAAATTCAAAATGTATTTTAAATTCTGAATTGAGAATTTTAAATCTTTTATTAATAATTTTAATTTTTCCCATTTAAAAAAAACCAACAAATTCAGACTATATTACTTAAATCAAATAATATTTTACCTTAAATCTTCTTGTAATTTTTCAGTTATCTTATTAATATCTTCTTGTGTTATTACACTTCCAGGACCAATACTTGTGAAATGGTAAAAAATTTCAGCATTTTCAAGCAGCAGCTCTTGAAAGTTTTGTTTTGCCTTTTCAGTTATTTCTCTTTGATGTTCATCATAAATTTCTAGCAAATCTGGTTCTGAAAGTGATTCATAGCATTCACGGCCCATGAAGAGTACTTGAACTTCAGATAATGGTTTACCAGGGGTAACATAACCAGTTTCTTCCAAAAGTTCTTTAAATTGTTGGCGCATCCTAGAAAATAAAATATTGATAAGATTATTACAAAAATATATATATATATTAACCATATTTAAATATTACAATAATTTCACTTTCAATCTCATTTTCTTAAATCATGTATTGGATTAAAAATATATATAGTAAATATACTAATACATCAGAATATAACATTCAAATGCTGTAAGGTAAGAGCTTTTTTTAAAAAAAAAAATATCAAAAAGAAATGAAAATCAAATTTCTAACATAGAATCTTAAATTTCCAAACAATGACTATAAACTAAAAATTAAAACAGAAAATTTCAATGAACTGCCAATGAAATACCAAACAAAAAAAATAGCCAAATAAAATTTAATCATTTAAAATAATTGAAAAAACATCAAGCAAAAATCACAAATCATTTTAAATCGAAAAGCAATGAAAACAAAATATATGTAACAATAAAAACAGAAGCAAAAATAAGTTTCAGAACAGGGACACAAATCTAAAATTTGTACTTGATTCTATAATCATAGTTATAACCAAAAATATTATTTAATTGAAATGTTGTAAACTAATTAAATTGCACTTACAATGCAAAATATTAATGTAAAAAAATAACTTCATATATAACAGATTTCATCATTTATATACAAGACAGAAATAACATTCCTTCCTTGATGTACGTTAAAAAAAAATTCCCAGAAAGTAACTGGGAAAGTGATTTTACAACTATAATTTCAAAATAAAAAATAATAGATTTTAAAAATACTTAAACATATCAAAGATTAATGGAGATGTTTTTAATAAACATACTCTTTTCTTCGCTCTTCAGCTTCCAAGGCAGCTTTATGTTCCTCAAAGCAAGCTTCAGCTTCTGAAGAATCAAGAATATCAAGAGGTATCCTGGTTTCATTACTATCAACCAAATCACTTTCTTGCCAAGGCTGTTCATCAGGGCTTTCGAGGAAATACTGACTAAAATCTGGGTGTTGTTGAAGTTTGACTCGTACACTCTCCCATTCACTATAATTTCAAAAAATAATGAAGGTCACATTTCTATGATTAATTACTCTAAAATCCAAAGTATAACAAATTTTACAGGTGTACATTATATGCTGGGTATAAAAATGATAGCTTGAAAAATAAAAAGAAATGAGCATAAAAAAATTAGACTTCTATATATATCAAAATATTGTTTATTTAAAAGAAATGACACATATTAAATTAACTTAAAGAGTTGTAGTTCAAGAACTATAATATTTTTTTAAAAGCCTGGGATAATACCTCAAATAAATTACTTTAAAACATAAGAGCATTACATACGTTCATTTCAGGTTTTTCCATAAAAAAGGGGGGTTCACATTATACAGCGAATATATCTAAAAATTAAAAAGTGCAATTTGAAGGTATAGGGCAGGGGTGGCGAACCTTTTTGGATGAATGTGCCATTTTTTCTTAAAAAAATGTTTAATGGGGTAGACGTGCCGTCAAACAATTTTGACTTGTGATTTTGGGAAAATATAATAAAACTAAATACTAACAAAATTCAAAACTCTTTATTTAATATTAAAAATACATTTTGCACTGTATAGCAGTAAGTGTTTTAGATATACATGTAATTCAAAGTAAAGTAACATTAGTGTGACTTCTGTTGTTGCCGATAAGAGGACAAATAACTTACACTAGGATTGTAAGATGTTAATTTCAGCAGAACGCATGATGAATTAGAGTCATCTACTAAATGGTTTCTAAGTGAGTCTTAAATGTTATTTTCATCTCTGAAAATAATGATTCTCAGACATAGGTCGATGAAAATATGATTAAAATAGCATGAAAGATCTTTTTCAAACAGTTAAATGTGTCAAGAATCGAATTCTATATTTCCAAAATTTCGTTACTGGCATGTTTACTTATATTGCTATGCTAATTTTTCTGTTTCTATCAATTCCAACATTTTCCTTGCTTCAATAAATTTTTGTGAATCTATATTGAACTCTATCAATCTAGAAATCAATCAGTTGTATTTCAAATTCTTCAATTTCCATCCAATCGAATTGGGACAAGTTCAGTTTATAAAATAATGTCACATCAGACTATATAATAATTAGGAAATAAGTTCTTCAATAACTTTTTTTTCTGTCTGGTTTTTTCAAGTTTCGAAAGTACTTGTAATTTCTTGTAATAATATCGTTTCTGAAAACATGCAATTTAGCGTTAAAAGCATTGAGATCCCTCTTGAAGATAAATTTTTATTCGTCTTGTGGCTTTGCATTCAATTCTTTAAAATGTTGGCGTATGCCTGTAAAAACGCGACTGATCTCTCGCGTTTGTTCGTAATACTTCATAGTAAACTTCGTTATTTTGAACTAAAATTCAAACTGTTTTGATCGGTGATGTGCCCGAAATATCGTGTCACGTGCCATCATTGTCACGTGTGCCATTGGTTCGCCATCCCTGGTATAGGGGCATGTCATATGCCAGAATTTATGATATACAAAATAAAACTGGTTTCAATGATAATTTTCTTAGAAAGAGAAAATACACTAACTTCAAACTGCATTCAGAAATAGAGAGAGAGCTATAACAGATTTTATTTACTAGTATCATTTATATCAAATATTGATATATCATTTTTATGTTAGCTATCGTTTACAAAATATGGGTATAAAAGATGCCTTAATTAATTCAAAAAAGAAAATAGAAATATTAACATAAATGCATTCAACCTGATTTTACATGTATATGATTGGATGCTTATATTTAACTCAAAAATCTTTTTTTCCCCTTAAAATACTAAAATGCACAAATTTCTTTTTAAAAAAGGCTTTCTGAATATTACAATAATGCTTCCCATATAAAGAGTTAGACCTACTATATATTCAACTAAAGTAAAGGAAAATTGCATAAAATGAATGGAAAGCATCACAATTCACAAAATTTTAAGTAACATTTTCAAAGTAACTTTAGCAGCATTTTAATTTAATTCCTGATTAATGTCATATTAAAACTATACTGCATATTACTAGTAACAGACTTCAATTTCAACTAATAGATGAGCAAATCAGCAAAAAATTATACTTCATTCTAATTACATAGGAGTAAAAGATATTGTTAGATAAAACCCAGACAACTTAACTTGCTTTGTTTTAAGCCAGCGTGACTTTCTTGAAAAGGCTCAAATGTGTCTCAAAGAAAAAATTTTCCTCAAACAAAAATAATAATTCTCAATTATTAAAAGTGATGTGAAGATTTTCTTTTAACTATTACAGGCAATCTCTGGAATGAACTTTAATGTTAAAAGATCAGCTTGGAATCTATGCTTGCCCAAAAATATTTTAAATTTGAAAATTAAGAGAAAAAATCTTACAAAGTTATTTGAATTTAAGATAAATATTTTTTGCAAAAAAAATTTCCTTGCAGGATTGTGCTGATAATATTGTCAACAATAGGTAAATTAGCCTGCAGAATAACTTTTTTAAGTTGGATAAGAAAAAAATTGCAGAATATGACTTGTAGAAGTTAACAATTCAAGTATCCGCTAAGTTTTTTGGAGCTTCATTTTGCCAAATGATAACCATTATATAATGCCTGATTTGTAAAAAATAAATGTTTGACAAAATGTTGCTAGATTTACTGAAATATCTCAATAAAATGTGAACTCATTTTTTGGGTAGAAGCACACATTTTGTGTGTGTATCTAGTTTAATAAAGATTTAATGACTTATTTTTACTACTTTTATATACATAGCTGGAGTAATCTACCTGATCTGAAATTTTCCATTCTCATGAAACAGCAAGCATTTAACATGTCTGATAGTTAATTTTTCGGCTTCTTCTAACAAAATCCATGTGAATCTAATTTAAGCTCTTCCAGTTTAAAGTCATGCAGAAAATTGCATGACCCAAAACTGGACAAATATAATTTCAGATTGTTGCAAGGAACAGAGCTTAGATAAACTATTTATTACTTCTAATACATATTTTTGAAAGAATATACAGCAGAATTTATGCCCACTCACCCAAAATTTTTTTCAAATCCGTGTTGTGATATTATACAACCTCTGACAATAAAGTTCGGTGAATAGTCCTTATCATTAACGCAGACTAAATAGTAACAAAATTTACCTTACTGTCGTCTGAAACAGTCTCCTTCCATAACTATGCAACGGCGAGATCTGTTATACATGTCTTAGAAACTTTGCAAGTCTTACTTTGAGATGGAGTTCAAAAGCCTCATCATGTTTCATTGATGTAAGAAATATCATCAAATCTGTTTCTTTTCGAAGTAAGTTTGAGTTACAGGAATAGTCTGGAAGATTGAGATCTAGCAAGAATGGTGGATGTTCAATTTGTACCACCCCCTTTTTTGCCAGGAACTGTTTGACGGTATTGGCTATGTAAGGGCGAGCACTATCATGAACAAAAACCATGAACCTTTTTGTGCATACTGGGTTCATACCATATCTAGATGTTTCATGAAAGAGATGAAAACTTCCAGTGTACCTTGCAGCATTCATCCTCCAGCTATCATGCACGCAGTTAATTGACGATCTTTCATGATTAACTTACTCACTTTCTCAATGTTTTCGTCACTCACGGAGATCGCCGGTCTCACTACAAGGGTTGTCAGAAACGCTTTTCGGACCTCTCAAAAAAGTTAACTACTCGTACAATTTATGGACGGTAACTGATCCTCATAAACATGTACCAGCATTGAATAAGTTTCTGTTGGGTGTCTTGCCAAACTTACAACAAAACTTTAAATTGATCTTTTGTTCATTAATTTTCCTGTTCTCAATTAAGAATCAATGCACTAAACAAGCACTTTGTAAAACAAGTCTTAAAGAAACACAAACGACGCTCATCTGAACAACAGTGGGAGCAGTTGGTCAACACCTGCCACTACGCATATGCAGCATTTTGTTTCGCCAGTGTTACCAGATTGGCTGTTCTGATTTCATTCACTGAACTTTATTGTCAAAGGTTGTACAGATAAAAAGGAATGTTTTATTCAATATGACACCAACACATTTGGTGTACCAAGACCAAGGGATTTCATTACTTAGATTAATGTCAGGATCTTTTCTTTCATATTTCTGGAACAGGCAACAACTTGTTTTTTCTTAAATTCAGTGCAATTCTCCCCACTAAAAGAGTTCCATACCTTCAACTCTGTAAGGTGTATATTTAGTGCTTGTATGGTTACTGGAGGATTATTGATCTCACTAGTACAGTTTGATTATAAGCACGTATGCAGAGAAACATGTTTTAATGAGTGACTATTGCTCACAGAGGTATTAATGTAATGGTGCAATAAATTTCCTTAAATGACACCTGTTTTAATATTTCTAAAACTGAAATACATGTTACTCAACTTCTACAAAAATATTTCGATATTTCTTAGGTACAAGTTAATTAACACTCTGGCTTGAACACCAATTTTTTGCCGCTCATGAAAACATTCGTCTGACAGACGGGTATGCAAATTTTTTTATTATTATTACCTTAAGGACTGTTTTAAATGTCCTTATCGCTCATGAAATTGAGTAGAATTTTTAATGTTTAAGTCTTTATGAGCCACACTATATTAATATATTTTTATCACAAGAATTGACTGGTATTTTCATAAAATGATTGAAAAATTAAAAATAATAAAAAAGAAAAAAATATGGGAATATAGATACAGATAGACAGTGATAGATAAGAAAAATCGCACATATCGCGAGCTGAGAAAAATCGCCAAGTACCACCACGTGATCCTCTCACTGGGTAGAGTCCAACTGAAGATGCCACGGCAGCCCACCCCAAAAATCACACCAAAGCGTTATTTACAGGCATAAAAAAAAAATCATCCCCATCTGAGAAATAGATATTTGGGTCAGAGGATTAATGAGAAGAATTGTGAAATTTTATTAATGTATAAATCATGCTTGTATACAAGACAAATTTTTTTTAACAATCTAAAACTTTTAGTATATTGAGGAAAACCACTCTAATCGATTTACCTCTACCAAATCCAGATTTGATAGACTCGACAACTCTTAAAAGCTGGCGAGATCTAGAGTACACAGAAAAAAGCTATGTTTCCCTAGGATTAGCATTTGAATTTTTAGATAGGTGCTCAGCCTATTCAAAATTATTTTTTTGTTAAGACTGCTTTATTGTCAAGAGGAATGTGTGTTGATAGCTATTGAATTTGATGGGTTCTTTTCCCAATTTTAATATAAGGATTACTACGTGTTTCCTAAGATTGTGGAAAATTACAGATATCTATGTCAAGATGCTACTAATTGATTATGCAAGTTTTAATACTAATAACTACAAAGGGTGAAAAATTCTAATTTTGATGCACAATTCCAAGAGAAGTGCAGCTCTACCACATCAAATAATTTAAAGACGTAATTAGTAAAAGATCACTTTAAAAAAATCCCACATTCTTTAATATGTGTGTGTGATTGTTTATTATTATTTTTAAAAAGTGGATACAATATATTTTAGTCTTAATATTAGAGTGCATCAGAGAAAATATAGCATAAGTTTCAATCAAGAGACAACTACATAATATGTACTATAGCTTAATAGGTTTCATAAAACCAACCATGACCTTAAAATCTAGCTGAAATAATGACAGTATAAACATGGTATCAGGGGGCAGCACTAATTTATTCTAACCAAAATCATCTGAATATAATATGCTTTTATCGTAATGCCTCTTTGTCTCACAAAAATATCACAATCATATATGACAACTACATCAATGACTATAAACTACCCAACAATGTCTAAATTCACAAACAGGAATTTAACAATATCAACAAAAGCACACCTTTATACACCTTATATTTATGCAATGCATAGCAAATGTGTTATGGGAGCACAATAAAACTATTTACATCATTCAACTGAAAGTCCTTCAACTAAACTTTCTTCACTTAGGAGAATATGCAGCACGCACACAACTCACCTTACTTCAAGTCAATTAAAATACAGTATATGTTGCATTAACTAAAAAACTGGTTTGGCTGGCAAAAGGATATTAATAATAAAAAATATATATACTAATGTAAATAAAGATTATGTGAGCAAAAACATTCAAATACTACATCATTGTTAAAGATATTTGTAAAAAGATTAAACTACAAATGTTTATGAATAAGAAAAAATAAGATATCACTGTAAAATACTTTTTTTCCCCTCATAAAGTCTTTGGTTTTATTTTCTTGTTCTAATGATTATACTAAGAATTGCATATAAATACTGTTAAAGAGGGTTTTACTTTTTATTTGATTCGATTTTATGAGGACATGAGGCAACAAGAAGGCTATAGGCAACAGACCTTGTAATTTTAAGCCATGGTCAAGTGACGAGTACAATACCTATATATCACATTTTTCAAACATCCACAGCATCAAGCTTTAGGGTTTTGAGCCACAATAGATTTAATGTACATTAGCATCTCTACCGGGTGGGTCTTCAGAGGCACTATGTTTTCAATTCACAACAATGACCACTCTGCTACCATGGCCACACCGTTAAAGAAGGATATGATATCACTATTGTAGAGTTACAACACTTATCAAATAATAGTACACAGTATTTTTTTAAAAAATTTTAAAAAATAGACCAAAGTATTTTTGAATGATTTTTCAGGATGATTTCACAATAAAAGCATTTAATTTGGGTTGGCAGTCTAATTTTTATTGGATAATTGGATCTGGTAGACAAAATTTATTATTTTTTTTCTAACTTTTTTAAAAGGTCAAATTTTACAAATGCTAACAATAAAATGTTTAAAAACTTGTACTTACACAGAAAGAGGCTGAATAAAGTATATTAGTATGAAATATATACAGCATATGCTGTTCGTACAACATACAAAAAAAATATTGAATAACGCGTTTATATTTCGGTATTTTTATGGATTTAAGCTTAACTACACAAAACCCTCCTCTGTGAGTGACACTGGTGACAGAAACCTCCAGTCCTGGCAGAACGCACACGCTTGCGTGCTTGCGTCCTTCGTCCCAAAAGGGTTAAGAAATGTTATATCCATCTACCTGACTTAAGTAACAAATATTAAAAGGTAATATCAAATGTAAAAGGAAACATCAAAAATGCAATTTATTATCAGCTAATTTTGTTTTCCGATTTTTCATACAAGGAAACAATTTTTATTTTTAAAGTGGATTTTTTTAAAAAAAATTGAGAATTAAAATAGATTGCAACACTATTAAAACTCAAAAATGACTTTCCAAACAACTTACTTATGAAGAAGAAAAAAATTCTTCATGATTTTTTTTTTAACAAAGCAAAAAAATATAACAAAGTATTTGTGAAAATATAACTTTTATGAATATGAATTAATATAAAATTGTATATTTATTTTATTTTGGAATCTAATTAAAGTTAACATATAAAAAAAATTAAATAATAACATATATGTATTAAATGTAAATTCAGAAAACAAAGAAAAACTTACCCATCACCAATACTGGCTAAATCAGGTAATAATTCACCAAGAACTTCAGGTAATATTCTAATATACATTTGCATTTTCCTACCAATATATTCCTCTTTTAATTTTTTTACATGTCTCCTAAACATTTTTTGGGCAGCATCATGACCAAAGAGTTCACAGTAATGGATGAAATCTTGATTCTGTGCAAATTTTTTACTTACTGAGCTCCAAAGAGCTCTATAATCTGTGACTTGTGCACGAATAAGTGATTGATACGCTTCAGTACAAAAGTCTAAGACTTCTTTTCTTGACCTTGCTGATTCAAAGAATGGCACAAGTTTGGCTTTACCTTTAGTCCGATCTATCATTTGTGCAACTATAATAAAAGTCAAATCTACATTCACATTTTCATGAGCTGATGTTTCTACAATGGGAATGTTGTTTTTGAATTCCTTTCGATTCACTAAGCGCTCTGCTTCTTTCACATACATTTCTTTAGCTTCATCATTTTTTGTAGTGGCAAGAACAATTGGCTTTTTGGTTTTCATAAGGTTATTTAAAATTAATGCTGTAAATTCCACTTGCTTTTCTATACTTCTTCCTTGAACTTCACTGACATCAAAAACACATACAAAACCATCGATATTAATTTTGCCATCTGGTAATAATTTTTGCTCATATTCTTTTTCAATTCCTGAGGGAAAAAAATAAAAGTTATGATAAACAATATTATTATAAGAGAGGGGGAAAAAACATTTGTCTTAGTTCCACAAACATTAAAAATAATCAAAATAATGTACATTTCATTGATCTTTAATGACATCCTGTGAAAAGAAAAAGCTACACATATGAAAGAAAAAAAATTTAAAACCTTTAAAATCAAGTGTACACACATATAAGGGGCAAGAACTGTAATCATCAAAATGAACTTAAAAAAATAATTAATGAAATACTTGCCGTCTCTACAAAGGCTTGTGTGCCAAAATGTAGCGCATTTGAAAAAAAAAAGTTTATTAAAATCATTATGAACTTTTTATTCACACCAATAAAAGCTTGATAAAGTGCGATTTTACAAAAACAAGTTTCACAGCAATTTTCTCACTTTTAACAGTTTAATCTTCTAATTGGCAACCATGCTAATTTATTTTGATGTGTTCTGTTTAATTTAGTAAATGGTAAGAAAGGATGTCATTGTAATTAAACATAAAAAAGACATTCAAATCTTAATCCAAGTGAAGTTAACACTTATTTTCAAAAACAAAACAAATTTTAACTAAATATCGTTCTTTAAGAGTATTTGTTCCATTCGTTTTAACCACATCAACAAAAATTCGGAATTTCTTATGATATTGTGATGAAATAGAAGATATGATTAATTTTTAAACAATTTCTATTACTAATCAAGCATTCAGTAAAACAAATTATCCATAAAAAAAATTTGCAGAGATAGTTGACTGTAAAAAAAAACAAAAAATAGCAAAATTTAAGATTTATTAAAAGCAAAGACATACATTTAATAAACTCTTGTTTATTTCAATATTTATGGAAAAATAAACCAAGTGAATTTTTGACATGAACAGAAAAAATTAAACTTAATTTATTCAAACGTTTAGGTTTATAAAAAACAAGTTGGCAGATTTGCAATTGCAACTGTACAAAAAGAAAATGAAATCACCCTCCTTAAAGCAATCTTTAAAAATAATAACAGCTACATAACAGATAAATAAGAACAGTTTTTTACTTAGGATATATTTTTTACTAATAAAGGAAAGAACAGTATTAAATTAGAAGCAAAGCAATGTTTTTTCATCTTTGATCAATATCAGTTCTAAGTGCACTTGAATATATTTTTTTCTTGAATGAAGTATTTTGCTTAACTACAGTTCTATGTTACTGTACAGAGAAAACACACATGCATCCAAATTTGTAAAAGATGGAAAACTAATAGAAATGTATAAAAAAAATTTTCATCTACAACAGAGTAGATTTTTTCCTACTTTCAAAATGATAAACTGTACTACGCGAGAGCTAAAAATACATATCTAGAATAAATATATGATATAATTCCACTTGCATAATGCATTTCTTCCCTATGGATATGAAATAAAATTATTTCAAAAGACAAAAAATATGAATTTAAAAATATAAATTAGTAATCACGAGTCATAATAATGAGCAGTTGTCAGCCTTCTTTGCATTTAGTTTAGACTGGTGTCACATTAATAGAATTGTAATGGAATAAACTATCTGATCTACACAGTCATCAACATAAAATTACTAAAAAAATATCACCTACCTAATTGATTTTTGCAAATATACATTAATTTTTCAGCAGATGTCAACTTAGTTGCAGAGCTTCTCTTGTAATATGGGTCAGTCTTTCCACTCTTGAATGGTTGAAATGATGAATCATCAATGAACTCTGTCTGTTCAATAACATGGAAATTGAAATCCACCCCATCTTCTGAGAGCTTTGAAACTTCACCCCAGTAAAGGAAATGGTCATTATTAACAACCCTGCCACTGAAATCTGTTTGACTTAAAACAGATATATGATCAGTATAATAATCATCAGCCAAAGATCGAATAAAACGATTACAAAGGCAAGATTTCCCTACACCAGTACTTCCTTTTTCTTTCTCTGTTCCTGATAAACCAACAACAGCTATATTAAAAGTGCGCTGGGTTTCAGACTTCCTTGCCATATCTCTGCCTCACAGTAGCACAGGCACCTCCTCTAATCAACACACTTTTACACCTGTGCCTGGTCTTAAAATCACATACATATTTTTAACAATGCGTGAGGGAAAGAAAAAGTATATTCAGCCTAATCACACAGTTAAAGTATATAAACATGATGAATTAAAATTTTTCATGTGGCTTCTAAATCGGAGAGTAGCAAGTTACACATGTCATCACAGATACCAGGACTACTATCAATTGGATAAATAAATTTTTCCCCTAGAAAAGAAATAAAATGCTTAATATATATATATAATTATTCATGTAATAAACAGTAAACAAAATTATAACAAGTTACGATCAGGCACAAAATATCCTTAATGTATTTAAAAGTTTGTACAGAAAGCGTGTGTGCCCTTCTTTAATCCACATACTGATTCATGTAAAAATATTTAATATATTTTACAAGAATTTTTATATGAATTACAAGAACAGTACAATGAGCAATGCAATTACATTTATAGCAAGCACATAAAATAAACAAATGTGACAAACATTTATCTTTGTCACATTTGTGACAAAGATATGAAGTGCATGATTTTTTAAATGAATAAATAATATGTATGATTCAATAATATTGGATATTAAAAATTTTAAAAAGTTGTCTATATAAAACCATTTAAATTTGGTAATCAACTTAATGGGTAAAGGAGAACACTATTAAAATCAAGACAAAAAGCATAACATACAGAAGAAAACATCAAATGTTGAAGAAAAATCTAACAGAAGACAGCACTTAGACCTGGAAGCTACTAGAATGACAGGGTATACGAAAATTATTATTTTAAGTATCTTCTCAGAGAAATAATCTTTTACAAAATACTCAGCATACATGATAGTATACCCATACAACAAAATCTCCACAAATTGACCACTAAAAAAATATTGGAACAAAATAAAATTCAGAAATGTAAACTTTGTCCTGATCCATACAAGCACCTTACTTTCAAGTATAACTTGAGAAAATACGAAAAACCCTACATAACTAAATATAAGTTTTAATTAGCATATATCATTCAAAATCAATTTCTTCACATCTACTCCTTTTCATTTTAGAAAGGAGGGTCAATATCTACACTATTAAAATTCGAAGGTAAACAAACGTATAAGACAGTTCAACTAGGTGTATCTTCTCACGAACCGCAAGACGCAGAAACTCGCCGAAAGTACCAAAAGTTCGGGACTGATCCAAGGAATCCGTTTTGACCATTTATATTTCGATAGTGCAATTAGTTAAAAAGATATTAATTAAAAACCTTAAAAAGCATAATTATTGACATTTTTTCCCGCAAGGCAGCGAAGTTCCAAATTTTCGACCCTTTTTTTTCCCAGACGTTTTTAAAACACGATCTAATTTTTTTTATGAGACTCAGCCAAAAAACAATTAAATAATCGGAAAGATCATTTACTTCGCCATAATACTAGTAATGATATTTTCTATTTTTTACGATTTTTCTCAAATGAGTCAAAATCGATACGTTTTTATGAAAATGATTTTTAAACCGTTCTGCTTGCATTTTCTTTTGCGTTAAGGAAATGATATTTTACCCTAAAAAAGTTCATGCTTTTCTCTTTTAGAATGAGTCAATTAAAAACTAAATGTCAAAAACTTTTTTTTTTACGAATTTTCAAAAAATACTCAATATTTTATTTCAATAATCAATAAGTTCTTTATAAAAATAATCAAGCGAAGCTTTTTTTTCCGTGTGTAGAACAATACTATCCGTAATCTGTACAAAGATTGAAAAAATTGCTTAAAAAAATCACTGGGTTTTTTTAAAAAATTGTTTTTCGTTTTTTTCCCCCCCTTTTTGCGAGAAATATTTTAGCATTATTTTTGCTTCATTTTTCGTTTAAAAATTACCGTTGTTTGCAATCGATGTGTTAAGTTTGAAAGCATTAACTTAAAATATTCTTTTAAATATTTCAAGAAAAGCCCTGTTTGGTGCCAAGGTTATTCGCTTCAACTATACGGGTGAAAGTTTTGTGCATGCGCGATAAAGTAGGTCACTCTTTTTCGTGGTTTTTGAAAGGTAAATTTCACTGCTGTCATCACTTACGTTATTTAATATTTATAGCAGTATTCAATTCATTACAGATAAATGTTTTAAAGAATGCAAGACAACTGATAGTTTTCTTCATCCTTAAAGAATGATTTATAGAAGGAACAGTAGAATAAAAAAACCTTAAAAATTCTGAAATATATTTTTATTACATAGTATATTTTCTTTTTGAATGATTTTATACAGAGAATGGGAAAAAATCTCCAACCTCATTACCTTTTTATTCTTATACCTTTTTAATTCGCCACAATTCTGTATGTTTTTTTTTTTTTTACATAACAACGAAACTTTCCATATAAATAAATTTATTGAAAAAAGGTTTATTGATTATTAAATCATATTTTAGAAAATTACTTTGCATTTTAAAAAATAAAATTACTGTAATTATATAAATATGTATATTATACTTCATAAATTAATTAATAAATAATACTTTTTGTAAATTTTGTTAAATAAACATAAAATGATATTTTATATAAAAATTACTTACAAAAAGTTTTATAAAATGATATACAATATGTTAGTTTTGTATAACCTACTTTTTTTGTCAGATACAAGTTTCAATAATTTAGTGGAATGAAAAATGTTAAAATTAAAATAAAATATCAAAATGTTTTTATCAGATTGTGTTTTTTTTTCTTTTATAGTATATATATATATATATATATATATATATATATATATATATATGTATATATATATATAGGCTTTCTCCCATACTGTTTTTTTATAACATATATATGTTTAATCAAACGTTCCGAAAAAGCAATTTCAATAGCTATCTGTACATTTTCTTTTATTACCTATAGAAATCTGATTTTTAATAAATATATTTGTTTTCTTAAAAAGGATTACTTCTTTATTTTATTACTAAATTAATTCTTTGTTAATTAAAAAGTACAGTGTCTATTATTTTGGATCAAAATACATTTTAGAGACATTTTTAAGCTAACTATATGTAACGATTGATTGATTCATGAAAATCTGAAATCTACTTTATCATTTTAGATTCTTAGAAACTAACAGTTATAAAAAATGATGAAAATTTTTTTGTTTTACTCTTAGCATTGAAATCGTTTTCTTTTTATTGCTTCACATTAATAATTTTTTAACTAATGCAATATTGTTTTCTATTAGTCATGCATCAAAATTCAAAGCTATATCTTATCTGTGAGGGGGAGGGGAAGATAGAATAATTTTACACTAAAAAAAACCGCATTATGTCGGACTATAAAGAGGGGATAGAAACCTGTCTTAAATCAAAAATAAGTGAAATGGAAAAAAATTCGAAAAAGGGAAATTTTTTGACATAAATTTTAGAAACCACTCACATTGTGCATGTACAAACACACACACAGAAATGCTGGTGTCATGAGGGAAAGAGAAAGCCCGTGCAGCGCCAGGCCATGCAGCTAGTACACTATTAAAATTCATAGGTAAACGAATGTATTTATGTCTATGCGTCTATCTTCTAATGAACCGCACCCTGCAGAAACTTGCCGAAGGTACCAAAAGACGGGGAATGATCTGAGGAAGCTGTTTTGACCATTTATAGTGCGATATTGTAATTTGTTGAAAAGGTATTAATTAAAAACCTTAAAATGCATAACTGTTTTACCCCTGTTGGTTTTTTATACCGCCAAGAATCATTAATTACCATTTCAGCGGAGTGAAGTTCCGACTTTCCCCGCATTTTTAAAAAAGCCATCTATGTAGAATTAGAAATAATAAATAATTAGAATCGGAAAAATCCTTTTTTTCGCCCTGATATGGAATAATTATTTTTTACAAAATAATAATAATTGTATTTTTACAGTTTTTTTTAAATTTCATAAAAATTATTTTTAAATTGTTCCACATGAATTTTTTTTCCTGTTAATGAATCAACATTCTACACTAAAATGATTCTGCTTTTCTCTTTTAGAATCAGTCATGAAAAAAATAAATGCAAAAAACTTTTTTTTAATGATTTTTCAAAAAATCCTCAAAATTTTAATTAAACATTAAAAAACTTTGTCATTAATAAAGATAATCACACAAAACTTTTTTTCCTGCGTGAAGAACAATATTGTCTGACATTTGTAGGAAGATTGAAAAAATTGCTTAAAAATTATGGATTTTAAAAAACTTTTGTTTTTCGTCTAATACACTTTTTACAAAGATGCATTTAAAAAATTATTTTTCTTACATTTTTTATTTAAAAATTACCGTTGTTTGTAATTGATGTGTGAAATTGAGAAACTTCCAACTTAAAAATTAAGCCCTCAAAAATAATGAAAACTTTTAAAAAACATTCACAAAATTTTAAGTGTTCTGTGCATGCGCAACAAAATCGGCAAAAATCACTCTCTGTTCGCAGTTCTGTGTACAAATGGGAAGGGGTAGCTTTGAGTGATGGAAGATTACGGGAATTTTCCTGTTTTATGCTCTCTCATCGCTTAAATTATTGATTATGAATTAAAGTATGTCATTCATTACAGATAAATGTTTTAAAGTGCAAGCTTTTATTTATTTTTTTTCAACTCTGATAGTTTTCTTAATTCTTAAAGAATGATTTATTGGAGAACAGAGGAGTTAAAAGCCTTAAAAATTCTGAAATATATTTTTATCACATATAGTATTATTTTCTTAAAAGTGAATCAATATCGATGTGCTTAGATGAAAAGGATTTTTAAAAAGTTCATGTTTTTTATCTTTTAGAATCGGTGATTTAAAAAAAAGTCACAAACTTTGACAAATTTTTAAAAAAATAATCGAAATTTAAATCAAACATTTAATAACTTGCAAGAAACTTTTTCCCCGTGTGTCACACATTTAAAAAAATGCTTACAACTTCAATTCAACATTCAAAATAGTAGTGGAATTTTGTAAATTTAAAAATTCCTACTTTTCTGTCTTTTTTTAACAAACACCTATTTTTAAAAAAAGGTACATTTTCTTTCCGGGGGCTAAAAACTTGCAACAAAAAAATTGCAAAGTGAGTGAGTGAAAGTTAAAGTTGCACTGTTCGCCTACTCGAGAGCTTTTGGCAACGCGCGTCGAAATTTTGAACCATGGTCAAGTGGCAAGGACAACACTTTGAAAAATAATGGTGAAAATATGAAGTGATTTTGTGAAGGGAAGGGAAAATTTATATAAAAGTAGAGAAAGCCCGTGCAACGCCGAGTCATGCAACTAGTCTGAATCTATTTTTTGTTGAAAGGACAAAAATAATAAAAAAACTCCCAGCTTTGTATACTCAAATACTAGAATACCAATTATTAGCATACTGTGTGCAATGTGTGACATTTTAAATCAACTTGAATTTTTAATAATTAAAAACCAAATTTCAATAAATTTCTCAAGCACATATATCAGGTATAATATTTATTGTTAACAAACACTATGCTGTATCCTTTTTTTCTTGTATATCTGCATTAAGAAATGCATAAGCCATCCATGGGAGAGTCCCAAATGATCCACCTGAATATCACTGTCAGTTATGCTTGCTTTATATTATGTAATTCCAAAACATAACACAAAGCAAATAAATTTTTTCCAGTATTTTAGAGTATTTACTTGAGAATATAATCAATGAAATGAATAATTAGCACAACATTAATTAATATCCGCCTGATGATGTGTATATTCAAATCTAAAAGTTAACACATTACTTATACCAACTAATTAAATCACTAAACAGGGTCTCGAAAAGAATGGTATTTGAATCTAATCAAACACACAAGAAAATAAGAAATAATTTAGAAAAAAGAAAACTGCAAAAGAATTCGCAGGTCATTTATTTTATTATCAAACAAACACAGCCAAATTCCTTGTCCAGTCATACTTTTCAATTAAATGTTAAGATTCAGCAAATTAAATTCAGGCTTCTTTAGAAGTCTGAAGAATGTGGTTTTTAAATTTAGAGATAAAAGAGTTACATTTCCCCTTTTCCTCTTAAATTGTGTGTGAGCCTTGCTTTCTTTTAAACTTAGAATGAATCCTGCAAAGACTACATAAGCATTTAGCACTGTGAATTATAAATCTTAACTTTTACAATTTTATAATTTGTATTTACTTTTTTTCATTTCATCTTGCATTCATTCCTCCACTTAAGTTAATGATGAAGCTGAGAAATCAATATCTCAACAAAATGCAAATTAATCTAAATGGTGTTTCCAGTTATGTTATATTAACTACTTCAAATATAGAGCTTTTGCCTAATCAAGTATTAAGTTGCTATTGATCATCTTAAAGCATATAACAAATATTTTTTGTTATTGACATGTTCTAACAAAATAAACAATCTCTAGCATCCTTTTTCATCATTATCAATTGGATTACTTTACAATACAACTGACGAAGTAATTAGAAACATGTATATAATCCTTGGAGAAAGATTGTTCTGTTTTGACAATTTACTCAATCTGGAAACAGTATTATCAGGATCTGGTTTAGCATTTCTTATACTTAAGACCTATACTAACTTTCAATAAAATGCATCTACATATTAGTTAGTATTTTCTTATTTATAATTTAAAAAATGGGTTACATAAAACAAGAATATTTTCACTGATAAAGCCTCTACAACTTCAGAAAGGTACAAAGTTGCACCTATTAATCATTATCATTCAGAAATAAATTAGTAGAACCTGCTACTATTCTGTACTTACTAATATGTACTTTCAACTGGCAAATATTTTGAAAAAAAAATTAAACTCCTTATTTAAATCAGAGGTCAGTTCTTAATTTAAGGTACTTTTTATAATTAAGTAAGTTTTGATACGCAATTTTTTCTGTACTTGAACTCCTAATTTTAATACTCTGCACCTCACTAGCAAATCCTCCAGAAGAGAATGATTAAAATACTTTTACACACTTGATTAATAAGATACCTCTTCAAATTTTGCATTTTTTTAAAAAGAAGTTCATGCCCTTTTCATTATGTATCATGACCTTTAATTTTTGCAACTTGTTCTTCCAAATCAATAGTGAATCCAGTTTTAACACTTAAAATTTTACATATTGATTTTTCACTTTTTTTTTACAGTGTTTCAAATTAAATACAGATTATTTCATCTTGTATGGTTTTAGGATTATGCACACACACACACAGAACACATACCCTTCTTAATATGTAATTTTTTTTATTGCAGTTTCTTGCGCAGAACATTATAACCAAGTTAAAAAGGAAGCTATATTGAACAGCTTGAAACTATTTTTAATTCCTTTCCTTTAGTTTTTTTAGTTGTTTTGAAAATATGTTTAGTCCTTTTTAAATACTTTGAGAAAGTATTTTAAGACTCATAACACAACGAAAAGGAGGGGGGGAAGGTTCAGAAAAATTTATATCTCACAAACTATGTTTTTAAAAAATGAAGTTTTTTCAAGCATATGTAATCTTTCTACAAGCCATGTTTTCTTTTATTATTATTTACATAATGTAGCTTTAACATTCTGATTTTACATATGTCTACAATTAATTTTCAAAGAAAGCATAAATAATTTAATGCAATATGAGCTTTCTACTAAACTAACAAAAAAAAACCTGTAATGACATGCAAACAATTATGCTGTTATAAAAATACAAATGGAAGTATCTACAGCCTAATTTTATGCAGAACTTTAAAACATGAAATAAAAATTGATGTATTCCCAAAATAACTCTATGGAGAAAACAACATACCTATGATATAAAATGATGAAATACTCATCATTTTTGCTGCTCCATCTGCAGCATCCATGAATATGGGTGCATGTAAAAACACCTAAAACAAAAAAAAAATAAGAAAGTTAAATAAGATAGTATCAGTATTTTAAATATAACCCAATACTAAATTTTAACAATTTTTTTTTAAAAAATTAACTTATGAATGAAACGACATACTACAAAAATATTAATTAAATCTCACAAACCTTAAATGTAAGGAGCATTAAATCTAAAATTTAAGTTTTCAACTCACATCAACAAAGAAATGCTTCCAATTAGATTATTGGCAAACTAGAGCAATAAAATGAGTTCAAATAATAAAGCAACTTTAAACTATGATCAATAACTTTTTTTTTATTTTAGAATTCTCAGCAAGAGAATTCTCTAGATAAATTTTGGGGTCATAATCAGACCTCTTGATCATTTAAATGTCTCTTAAAAAAGGCATTAATTAAGTCATGCTATTTCATATAGATTTGAAATAAAAGATTATCTTATATTAATTTATAAAAATTAAAAACTAAATAAAACTCCTATTTTCCACTTAAAATTACTTGTGAGATTATATGCTTATACAACGGAACTAACTAGATAAAATATTCAATAAGTTCAAATACATTAAGTTAAACTGATGGGAAACATGGCGCAATGAAATTGAGTAAAAATTGGAATCTTCTAAAACCATCACACATGAAAAGTTTGAATATCTACTACAATGAATATTTTACCATTATACAATATCAAAGATATATTTAACATTAGCAGAGATAACTCAAGCTCCAATACTGAAATTGCCAGAAAATATTGCTTAAGAAATCACTTATACTGTGTTGCAATTTCAAATTAATGTTATTTTGATGTCATGAGAAACTAAGTCTCTGAATAACTGAATCAAGTATGTAATATTTAATATATGTAATCAAGTATGTAATATTTAAAAGTGTACTTATAAATTAACTTCTTTTTACACAAAACGACTTGACATCAATGTCTGCAAAAATAAGTCAATACATTGCTGAAACTGAAGAAAAAAATATCAATAGGGAGGAAGAGAACAGGCCACAAAAATTGAAGATAAAAGTATGCTGTCTCATCTTACAAAGGTGAACTTTTTTGTCAATAAAAGAATAACAGGTAATAACTTCTGAGCAAGAACTCTGATACAGTACTTCATAAGTATACAAAAGTAATATTAGTACAATCAAATCACCAAAATCAGAGTTATGCAAGGTTCAGTTCTCAAAAAAGAGCATAAATATGTGTGTTTGAACTAACATTTTTTATTATCCCCTTTTTATGAAAAAATTAAAATGAATAAAGAAAAACTGTATTTAAAGATAAAATTGGACTAGTCATTAAATGAGACCCTCCTCTTTTAGATAAATTTTTTAGCACATTATACAAGTTTTTTTTACAAAACACCACCGATTTGTAAGATTGTTTCATGCAATCAACCAGTATTGAATAGCATGGGCACTACAAACATTATAAAATATACATATCAAATGTCAAAATATTATGATTTGCTAATATATTTAAATTGTAGCCACCAATTTAACACAGCATTTATTTTATATTTCTCATTTCCCCTTACAGTATTCAAATTTCCATAAATAATATTATAACAGAAAATGTTTTGTAAACTTTCAAATTTTTAAAAATTTTACTTAGGAAACAAAAAGTTCACAAATGTAAACACTGCAGCATGTGATAGGTCTATGTAGTAAAAAAGTGTGAGGCTAAAGTGAAGAAATTTGACACTTTAAAAAAAGGATTTGTTAATAAAGAATTTGTTTCTTTTTGAAGAAATAAATTAAAGCCTTTTTAATAATAAAATATTAAAATCTTTTTAATCAGTTCCTAGTAAATTAAAGAATAAATATAAGACAATCCTAAGAGCAGAGAGGATAAAACCTGTTTAAAATAAATGCTGAGCAGATGATTGTTTATACCTCCTTCCCATCTTCACCTTACATACTTAATACTTCATTGCATTTTTAACTCTTGGTTATCTAATAATCATAATACAAAAATTTCAAAAATCAAATAAATGGGCTCTTTTATAACTTTAACCGTACTTAAAATTAATTACATTTTCATAATTTTTGCCTTTAAGGATAGTCAGTAATCACTGGCTTGACAAGACAGACATTTGATGCAGATGATGACTTCACAAATATGCTTTATGTGAGTACCTAAAAAATAAAATTTATATTCTAGTTCTAAGCTAAAGGGATATTTCTAAGACAAAAAAATGCAAAAAGCATAAAACTTCATCTGAATTATTTATAAAATCAAAATGAATAAGCAAAATAAATTAACTAAAATATTGCAACAGCAAACTGCAATAAAATTCATTTCAATACACGCTATAAGAAAAATAGCACTTATACAAACTTAGATATAGTAAAATTATTCCCTACTCTTCTCTTTTTCAATTAAGGAATATTTTGGTTATAATAACCTTCAATCAAAAAGTGAAAATACAGGTACAATCCATTAATCATCTTTAAATAAATATAAATGATTTCAATAATTACTCTTTTTCTAGTTAAAGAGAAAACCACAAAAAACTGAGAATATTTTACACCAGGAGTGTCAAACTCTCAAAGGCTAACTTGGGTCAAACAAACGAAGTTTAATTTTAGGTGGGCCACAAAAAAAATCAATGTTCCTTGAAACATAAATTTAATATGAATACTATATTACAATAAACATAAATAAAAAAGAAAAATTTAATGTTTACGTCCTGACGCTTGACACACCTTCTTGGTTACTATATTTCCTTTTTCAGGAGAAATTTTGATATTTTACTATATATTATAGTGTGTGGATATACTGGCCGGGCCGCTAAAATATTCATTGTGGGCTGCGAGTTTGAGACACCCCTGCTCTACACTATAACTAGACAGATTTTTGTAAGCATAGATTTTAAGATTAAAGTCTAAAATGTTATAAGAAAAATTTGAAATAAATGAAGTTGAAACATATATTCAATATTTAAAAAGCCTCTTAGAGTAGCAATACTTCAAAATTTCTTATAGGCACACACGCAGAAGGCCTTAACTTTTTGAAGCAACACAAAATGTCAAAATAATTTCATGTGAAAAAAAGCACAAATACAATGATTTAGCTTCCTTCTGATTTTTTCAAAAGAAAAAGTGAAATTAGAATGATACATTACAATAATAGAATTAATCCTAACAAAAGAATCACCTTATTCATCATATTTAGTACACAGTTCTGTGACTTTTATTACTTATTAAAAATTTCAATAAGTAATAAAAAAATGATTGGACAGGATAATACAAAACATGCAAATACAAGTATTAACCAAAAACAAATCTTTAAAAAGTTTAAAAAATATAGTTTCTTTAATTATAATCACAATATGTTACAACTGTAGTGATAGAATGGTTCAATATTCAAGTTAACATTTTACCACAACTGCACAATCAGCTATTTGCAAAGAATACCATTATCCTAAGATATAATCAAGAGACGACAGCAATTGAAAAAATACTTGGAAAAACTTAGATTAACTTGTGTTCAATATAAACAATGTTTCCTTGGGACTACAAAATAGCCCTAAAGAGTGGATATGTATAAAATCTTTACTTCATCCAAAAAATGGCTAGTATCTTTTATAAATCATTTTGGTATGTATTGGTATAATGTAAAATTTTATGTTATGTTTATAACTATGACAGTATAAAAACAATTTACATTTAAAGCAAGATTATCTTAATAGATTCACAGTTGATAAAAAGTATAAATTAGTATGAAAGACTCTGAATGTGCTCATCTTTAATAGAAAAAAAGGAAAGAGACTTAATTCTTGGACTGATTCCTTGTTAGTAAAGAATTAAAAGAGATAAATTTGAAAAAAGTAGAAAACATAAGATGATTTAAAGTGTAAAAAACATAATATATATATAACTTTGGTGTATGTTACTTTAACATAACATTTAGAGGAGGTTTTTGTTTAAAAAACATCATGGAAAAAATTTTAAAAATGAACCAAAAATATATAAAACAAAAAAAAATAATCATTTTTAAACAAGTTTAAAACTTTTTCAAGGGTATGTACTCCAGATATTAGGATCTCAGATAATTGCAATATGAGATGTGTGTGTGTGTTTACAATTTGGCTGAATAGTTTAAAATCCAAAATCAGTTTATAATTATTCCAGAGAAATTTTTCCAACTCCCCTTAAAAGGATGCCTACCTCCTAAAGTTCATTTGAGTTCTACATACAGAGAATATAATAAGATTCAAAACAATATTTAAATTATAAAACTACATCTGATTTTTTTCAATTGCACAAAAAAAGCTCTTCATACATAGTAGTTAATATACAAATGAAGAATTAATTAAAAAAAATTTACATAAACTACCATAAAGTCGCACATTACATGCCATTCATTACAAAGCTTTTTCAATTCTTCAATTTTGAAAAATATGATAATTGAGAAAACTATAACTATAGAGAATTTTAAATAAAAAAATACATTATATTACAAAAATTATTCAGAAGAATAATCAAGTTTGATTCTATAAAGGGTACATAAAAATATCTGAATAACCTAAATGTTATTGAGAGCAGAATTATAACTGAAAGTGTGGGAAAACATTTGCATACTAACTAAATTTAAAATGTCCAAAAGTTTAACACATGAAAAAAAAAAAAAATATATTCAACATAACATTTTTAATATTTCACATAAAATCAGGACAAAATCAAAAAATATAATAATCTATTGACTACTGTCTTTAAAACGAAAATACTCAATAACTTTTACAAAATATTGCTACTTTTTTAAATAATCCCTAAATTGTATTAATTCTTTATTTCTAAATAATTAGGGTGCTGCTATTTATGGTGCTATTATTTAGTTGAGAAAAAAAATATAAATAAACCTAAATAAATATTTATATTACATTAAATAAACAAATGTGTTAACATACAGAAAAAATAAAAATATAGAAAAAAATACAAATATGCAAGAAAATATAAATTAAAGGTATCAGAATGGCATAATCAGTACTTCAAAGGAAATTAAAAAGAACTAATATAGGTGTGTGTGTGTGTGTGTGTAAAATTAAATCATAAATTATATACGCAATATATTAGGTTGGGGAAAAAATCCTTTATTTTTTCAGTAGATGGCTATAGTGTCAATATCTTGTAAATTATCGATCAAACAATTTCAAATTTATGCTGGTTGTCAAGGTGACATTTCACACTAAAAAAATTATTTTGCTGTTTTTTGTTTGTTCCATTCAATTGTGAGTTACAGGGTGTTAAAAAAGGAAGTCAACAAGGAGAAAATTCAGTACATTTTACAGTTTTTCTTTGATAAAAGCAAAAATGCAAGACAGGTGGCTAAAATTGTGAACGGTGTTTATGGTGCCGAAACTGTAACAGCTAAGTACGTACAATTTTGGTTTCGTCTATTTCGTTCAGGCATTTTTGATGTTAAAGATGCTCCTCGCACAGGCAGGCCAATCGTTAAAAAATGTCGATAAAATCACAGAAATAATCGAAGTTGACTGGCATGTTAGTAGTCGTAGCATCACCTAGAAGCTAAAGATCGACCATAAAAGTTTTAAGCCATTTGAGCAAAGTTGGATTCAAAAAGAAGCTCAATGTTTGGGTGCCACACCAATTAACAGCAAAAAACATGATGGATTGAATTTCCATCTGCGAAGCCCTGGCCAAACGAAATGAAATCAACCCATCTTTTAAACGGATGGTGACTGGGGATGAGAAATGGGTCACATACGATAATATTGTGCGAAAACATGGTCAAAGCGCGGTGAACCAGCTCAAATGGTGGCCAAACCAGGACTAACATCCAGGAAGATTCTACTGTGTATTTGGTGGAACTGGAAAGGAATCATTTATAATGAGTTGCTTCCGTATGGCCAAACACTAAATTCAGATCTCTGCTGTCAACAACTGGACCATTTGAAGCTAGCGACTGACCAGAAACAGCAAGAATTGGCCAACAGAAGAGGTGTTGTGTTCCATCAGGACAACGCACCACACATGTCTGTAGTGATTCGCCCAAAACTCTGGGAGCTTGTTTGGGAAGTTTTAATGCAACCACCATATAGTCCGGACCTGGCACCAAATGATAACCACCTTTTTTTCGCATTGCAAAACTTCCTGAGTGATGAGAAATTGGGATCAAGAGAAGATTGTGAAAATCGATTATTAGAGTTTTTCGCCATTAAAGGCCAAGATTTCTGGGAGGGAGACAATATGAAGCTACCTTTAAAATGGCAACAAATTATACAACAAAACGGTACATATTTGACCCAAATCGGACAATCCGAAACATGTTAAATAAAGTTTTGAATTTCATGCAAAAATAATGGATTTCTTTTTATCCCAACCTAATATATATAACTAAAATTGCGATACTCATATAATTTGAACCTCCTTTATTTTTTAATATCTAACTCATATATCCTAATAACCTATTTCAAAACACGTCTCAATTTATCTTTTCCTAAAGCATTAAAAAAATGTTATGTTGGTATATTTATTATCGATTCTTTAGACCTTGAATTTTTGATAGATTTATTGGTGATTCCAAGAAATACAAGATCATTAATTTTCATACACCTTACAAACCGGAATAAACAATGTCATTTCTAAAAATAAGTGTGGCCGCGGTAGCCGAGTGGTATAGGTATAGGACCGTGGCTTGCTTTGTCACGGGTTCGAGCCCAGTACCACTAAAGACCCGCCGTGTAGGGCAGCGATGCACGTTAAATCTGTCGAGAGCTGAAACGTCCTCCCGTTGGTGTGGTGTGGTAGTTAGGAGAGGGGGTGCCAGCTCAAGTGTCGTCCACGTCACTTGACCATGGTTCAAAATTACGTGGTCCGTCGCCAAAAGCCCTCGTGTAGCTAAACAGTGTGACGTTAATATTCAATCAATCAATCTAAAAATAAGTAATTATTCCCTTCACCTAAACATGGGGCTATATTTTTTTACAATGCGTTTTTCCCTGTATATAAAAACTTGATACTTGAATAATTCCCTCTCTTGCTCTTCGTCTTCATCAGCATGAAAAAGCACGTTTGCATTTTTGTGCTGTGTGCTTTCTGTTTTCTGTATCCAGATATGTTTGTGCGTCACCATGAATAAAAGCTGGCCATGAATAAAAGCTGGATATAAATTGTTTCTTTGAAAAAAATCTCAATACTACAACAACCAGGATAATGAACTGCATAAAACCACCACTCGACACTATTTATATATGTGTTTAGTTGACATACAATTTCCATTCTTAATAGTTTGTTTTTGGGGTTATTCAGAAATACATAACAATAAGAAATAAAACTAGTAGTCACAATGATTGTGCAAGGCATGGGTCAATCACCCAACTCTCAGTTCATGTCCACCCATTTTCATCATGAGAGTTCTTGTTTACATCTTGAGTGCACTTGTTACAAGAAATTTTAAACATAATTTTTCTGTATTTTAAAAATTATTTTTGTTAATTCTTACTCAATTTTAACAGTTATGTATATATCTCTTTATATTTTTACACAATTTTAGTTTTATGTAATTTTAAACACTTTTGGTTGATTATTTTCATGTTAATATTAAATTGGGGGGTTATATAACACACTCAATTACAGGTAAAATTTTAATTTTATACCTGGGTATCTGCAAGATATGGATGTGTGTCAAGGGCACTGTCATACATAAGTATCTAGCCGAGGGGCATAGACTGGAATACAATCTCTAATCTTGAATCAAAATCTTAATTATGAATACCATTTTTCTAATCACCAGTCTCATTTCATTTCTAATGTTAAAAGGACTAAATACTGTATTTTCAAATTTATACACAATTCTTAGAAAAAAATACTTTAACTTAAATGTGCCTTACTTAACACATACAACTGAAACATTCCCCTAAAACCACCAATGCAATTTCTGAAACTAACACCCGTTTCCCTTCACTTAAACATATGATTATAACATTCCTATTACATTTTCTCCTGTGTTTTTCCTTATCTAAATGTATGTAGAGATTCTTCTGCATCTTCTGGTGATTTATATTTGATGCGACAGGTTGCACATTTTTGAATTCTCTTCATGTTTTGTCTAGCCATGACTAAATAAATCCAACAAAAATGAATTTATTACATTTTTATAAATAAGTATATTCTTATTTGAGCAAGATAAATAGTTTCATAAAACTGACTAATTAAATTTTTTTATTTAAAAAACCTGAATTACCTATTATTAAAAACCTATTATTTTTTTATACTTACAGATTTAAGTGACATAAGATATGTATGGATCTTCTTACTCTGACCTTGATAAAGGTGATGCTGGAATCTATTTTATTTACCCAAATGGTGAATCCTATAGAATTCCCACAGGTAAAATTTCCTCAAACTTTACGTGTGAGTTTATGACCATTAAAGGAGCTTTAGATAACTACCCCGACAGGGCAATTAAGAGTTCCAGTGGCATTCTACTGTTCTCAAACTCTAGATTTGCATAACAGGCGATCCTGAGAGGCAACTCTCAACTGGCCCAAGATATAATTGCCCTTATAAAGAAAGTAGTTGCAGCCTAAAGAACTTGCATTTGCAATGGATACCGGCCAACGTAGACATTTTCGGCAATGAGTAAGCTGATAACCTTGCCAAGGAGGCACAAAATTCCCCTCTATTTTCCAACAGCCCAATTGATGCACATCCAATACCCACATGTAAGCTCACCTCCCATCCAGTTAAGAAACACTTCATTCCAGATCTTAATTGTAACAGCGTAATTTCAACCACCATAGCAGACTATGTACAAGACACTTTAAAGGGATGAAAACATCCCCCGATGGTCAAAGAAGTTACAATATTTGGTCTCACTGACCTGACATTCAACTTTCTCTTAATAATATTTTTAATTGTATATTCTATATTGGCTCAACTTCACAACATAGACCTAAGCCCCATGGACCATCAACTACTTTATTCGCCAAAGGTCGCTGACATAGCAAGGGCCATTTTGGATGTCTTTGGCACCATTTGATATCTCAGAACTACTTGTACAAGACAACAACACAAGTGACATTGAATGTCACCATCAATTTATGCTGAATATCTTGCCTCACAAATACATATACCTACACTTTCTATAATACCCATAAACTATTTCAGCACATCAAAGAGGATGGTACCAACCACTTTGAGAATAACCGAATTAAAATACAAAGCACAATATGATGCAGTGGATAACAGTTGTATTGAAAACAGATGTGATTTCCAATGTTATCCTAATTTATAAGTTATTTGCTAGTGAACAATTTATGAGAAAAGTAAAGAGATATTTTTAATAGGAAAGTTTTCATCTTTCAAAAAATCATACCTACATTTCTCAAATTTAAGTTATCTTTTTATTAATGTTTAACAATATTTATATAGAAAGGAATACAAGGAAAAATAAGTTCATAAAACAATTTTTTTTTATCATTTTTCAATGAAATTATTTAATACGAGATAAAACTTTCTTAAAAAAACTTGCTATTTCATATGCAACTTCAGCACCAAAAAAGAAAAATTCCGTAACACCAAATGCACAGCACATTCTATTATCGCAAATTGATGCACATTTTCAGGCCATATTTCATTATTCATATCTTAAGAATTACTCATAATCAAAATTAAGGACAGGATGTTCAACAAATATATCGCAAATTTTACTAAGCAAGGAGAGTAGGAATATTTGTCCCTGAGCAGTGATTTGTAGGAAGGCAAATACCAATCCTTGTTCCAGAAATGTGTTGCGATAGGTGGCCATGATCTAAGTCAACAATTCTTATTGTGCTTTCCTGCTTATGTATTTACTAACTATTAATTACAGAATGGTTTAAATATTTTCAGTTTGTAAGCAGATACTGTTCCTTTCTGAGCAAAATTTACTACTGCATCACTAAAAACTTAGTCCCCCACCCTACAGAGATTTATTTATTAATGAAGAAAATTATGCTTTTTTTCAAAGCTAGAAACCAACATCCCTATTGTTCCACAATACAAGGGATATCTTTTGGGCACAATGCTTGTAGACATGACTCTTTTACTTCAAATATATTATGTTTTCTAATTTTAATTTTTTTTTTAAATTGCTTCATTTTTTTTCTTCAACTACGAGCTTAACAAATGAAAATATACTGATAATTTAATTAAATAGTAACATTTAGTCTTGAGGAAGAATTTGTGAAAAAAATTACTGGAGATTTGTGGTCTTAAAAAAATTCTACTTTTATATTATTTTAAAACTATTTTCATAATTAAAATATCTAATAGAAACTCACTCATGCATATTATATTAATTTTAGACTTGATAATACTCTTTATATATTTAAGTAAGCAAGCAAGAAAAGAAAAACAAGAAATTTTCCAAGAATACAATTCCCCTCTCCCATGAAAAATTACTTTTGCACCCATATAAAACTTAATATACTCAAAATAACTGTCCTTAAAAATTCAATATTTTTATTTCATTAGAATGCACATAAACTGATAACAGCAAACAAAATTGACAGTTTATTAAAATAGTAATGTCATCCCCAAGAGAAGAGCTGAGAGAACCTTTCAAAACATCAATATCATAATTCAATGCAAGTTTTAAAAAAATTAATGTTTCACAAGACATACTAAAATAAGCTTTTTCATCCCCCCTCCTTCTAAGAATGCAACCAGCTGAATTTCTCAAACTAAGTAACTGAATTTATGCAAGACATTTTGCATTGTCATTTAAAAAATTTCACATCTTCTACTTAATATTTAAAATTACACACCTAGATATAATTTATACTTGGATTTTTAGTTTTTAAATGTAATTGTGAACATTTGGGTCATTTAATTTTATTTTTTAAATTTCATTTATTTAGAGGGAAACTTTATTACATCTTGGATTTGCACATATATACTAGAGTGGATAGAAATTTTTTTTTCAGAATTTCAAAACCTACCTACAAAAAAAAGATGTTCTCTGAATGGGAAAATATAATTAAAAAAAATTTATGTTAAGTACTCCCAGAAGGTGAATGAAGTTTAGGTATTTGAGCTTTTTAACCCTTTCATAGAATAGTTATTTTATCTAAGTAGGTTCAAATGTTGCATATTGTTTTATTACATATTTCAAATCTACATATTAAATCTACATTTTAAAGTTAAAATATATAAAAAAAATTTGTAAAAGAGCTTTTATTTTAAAATATAGAATTGGATCATAAAAATATGAACACAAAAACATAAATGAAAACAAACAGGAACAGCATAGGTAGTACAGATAAATAGTCAGAAAAAATGTATACCTGCGGAAATCGCAGGTTGTACAAATTTTGCTACATCTACGTTGCCTATGGAAATTGTGAGATGCACTACAAGAGGGTTATGGTAAATAGTCAAAGTAACTTTTGTTAAAGAAAAACAGGTATTTTTGTACTTTTTAACATTTATTGTGATGAGAGGATGCCTTACTAAACAGTTACAAGAAAAAATATCAGGTACATTCAACAGCTCCTTTAGTATTTAATTTTTTAAAAACCTGTCAAAATTACAATGCACAATAAAGCAAAAGATGGAAAAAAGCTTGGGGATCTATATGATTCGATGGTGCGGGGTAGGGGTTATTGCAATGTACATTGCACTACTCGTTTATCAATAATCCTCAATTTTGGCTATTTATAATGTAGAAAAATAATTTTATTTTGAGTCTAAAATCATTTAGCCAAAATTAAGTCTTTAAATCTATTTTTTTAAAACTCAACCCTTTTGTGGCAATATTAAATTTTGAAATTATTTTTCTCCCAATCATCATACCACTGAACATCTTTTCTCATAGGTCTCTCTCTGATTATTAAAGATTTGTTTCCCTTCATATAACTGTGATTCCCTAATGTATACCCAGTTTAATATAGGATTTTTAATCCATAAAATTGAACAAAAACTTTATTTTCAGTTATAAGTTAATGCATGAACAAAAATTATAAATTAAAAATAGAAAATTAAAGAATTTATATACTTTTGTACAGATTTTGCATTAATATAATTATTTGATTGAATAAAACAATACAATATCAATACAGACCATTGTGGAATACGAAAAATAACTTAATAATTTACTTTGCATAAGTTACTTAACTCCACCAAAAATCACAACATTAGTTTCCCTTAAAAGAATATTAGGATGTTGATAGTAATTAAAAGAACATCAATGCATCTCTTTATAACTAAATCTTAATTATATTTTGCCACACAAACAAATCCATTTTTTTAAAATATTTTCTTAAAATACTAATTATTAATAATAACACTGTAGGCATAAAATAGCCCCATAATAGCAATCAATTGGTAAAACAGAAGATGTATACTATACGTGGAAGTTCTAATGTGTAACTAAAATAGCATAATGCACAGTTATAAATAAAATACAAATCTTTTAAGGTATAAATTTTTTACTTCCCAAAATTAATAACAATAAAATCAAAATCAAATTATGAATCACAGATGTTATTTTCTTTATCTCATAAAAAATAAAATTTTATAACCTAATTCTGCTCCAAGAATTTATATTTCAATAAGTTAGTACTCTTCTACCCATTACCTTTAATATATTTTTCTCCTTTATTAATCCTTTTTATGAACATGTTTTCCCCCAAAATTAATATAAAGACTACATATCACCTAATGTGTAAATACTCAAAGAAAAAAATTACAATAACTAGGAATCAAAGCCATTAAAGAATTCCATATGAAGTGTTGCTGCTTTTCATAAGCTGCATTCTAAAAACTGATGATTTATCAGAATTAAAATTTAGAATTGGGGACTTCTATATCCTTTTAGAGCAGCAATGCTCAACTTGCAGCCCACATGTTGCCCACTGGATTTTACCGAGTGGCCCGGTCATGATCCATTACAGTAACAAATTCATTTACTTAAGAACAATACATTAAAAATTTAGCAAAATTCTATCATTGAAGCAATCAAATATATCAGTTTTGCTATCGATATTGTGCTGGTACAAATTGCAAGACAATTCTTTTTTCGTTTTGTAATTGTAAGAGTTAGTAATAGCAAATAACAATGTGGAGTAGCAGCCATTTTAGAGGTGAAACTAATTTTTAATTAACACTCATATCTTCCAAGTGAAAAATATCTAAAGAATATTATATTATTTGAACACAATTGGGATCGTGACTATTTCGTAGAGAAAAACAACCATGAGTCAACAACTTGTTTGATTTGTCATGAAAATGTTATATTTAAAAAATATAATTTTGCTCATCACTTTACCATTAAGCACGAATTTTTCAATAACTCTTTTTTTTTCTTGGGGATCTCTTTCAACATGAGATAAATTGGCTTTCTTAAAAAAAATCTTAGCAGCAAAATATTTTGTCGGTGGTAATGTCACAAAATGCAGAGGTAACAAAAGCATCCTATAAAATTTGTTTCATTATGTATATTGATAAACATATGAAATTGTTAAGGATAAACATATGAATTAATACAGAAATTGTTAGGGTTTCTTAAATGCTTCTGATGTACTCTTTAATAAATCCAATTACTTGTACAGACATTTTTTTTTTGTTGGTAAAATCAAACAGTATTCGAATACATTCGGAAAAAAAATGCACAAGCCAGTTTTAACTAATTTTAAACAAATAATACTGCTTTCAGTCTGGAAAAACTCTCTTTGCTACCATCCTGCACTTGATAAATTAATATCTGAAATAAAAATATGTGAGGCTTTGTCAAAAGAAAAAAAATCAAACTATCAAAGTACATGACAGCTTTGTTTTTATGAGCTTTGTTTTTATGACAGTAGAATGCAAACAAGGGGCTTGGGATAATTGATTTTAAAGTGTAATACAAAATTACAAGTCTTAATATTTTGCTCAATTTTCCTCATTTTAAAAGTATTGATCTTATAGCATCCCTCCCCCATTAATCCTCATGTTGTGGCCCATGTGAAATAGTTGTCATACTCGTATGTATGTCGTATAAAAGGTTGAATATTGCTGTTCTACAATTTCAATCGGAGTATGTGCTCGTTAAATCAGTGGGTCCGAAGTCTTGTGGGCTGAGTCATGAGCGTAGGGACTGGAGAATATCCCCCCCCTTCAGTTCCATGCAGAAATTGTGGAGGTGGAGATAGGTGGTGTCTCCATTTATCGTCTCTTCGGGGAATTTTGCCAAGCTAAATCGCACTGCCACCTGTATGGTGCTCAAGGCCAATGACAAGCGTACTTCTAGCCCCTTGCCACGATGAATTTTGTGGGCCTCAATCTGACTACATCAGACAGGTGGCATTAGAAACAACACAGTTTCAATAGTAACAATATGAAGTGATTTCATTTGAAACCACCTTCAAAAAAATCTCTTTTGTCTGATGATTCCAAAGCCAGTTCAACATATTTTATCAGACAATTTCCCACATTGCACATTTGTGGTGTCCAATGACTTCTTACAAGTGATATCTTGATGTTTTTTCTGTTCATCACAAGTGTATATCAGTCAACAGAGTAACAACAACAAAAGATTGATTGAATATTAACGTCGCACTGTTCAGCTACACGATGTCTTTTTGGCCACAGTCCATGTAATTTTGAACCATGGTCAAGTGATGTGGATGACACCTGAGCTGGCACCCCCTCTCCTAACTATGTAACAACAAAAGGAGTGAATAGTGCAGTATTTTTTTCTTTCCTGTACTTCAACAGATTTTATGAGCAAAAAAATATTTTTTTTTCCAAACCAAAAGCATTAATCTTAAAGAAATGTTTCATTCAATTCTCATACAATAGCATAGAAAGCAAATGTCAACTTTGCTTCATAAACAATGTTACACATAAAATGAAAAGCACATATGCAAGTAGGTTATTTTAATTTACATTTGAGATGAAAAACTTTGAAAGGACCAATTGAGTAATATAATTTTTTTTTAAATTGATAAAGATAAATAATGCTGTCAAAATATATTATTGTATTGTAAAAATATATTGCACTGAAAAATATATAATTGTGTTCATTGCAAAAATTTATTATTCATAATACAGTCAAAACTGTTTTTATGAGGCCTTTTTTTTATGCAAATTACATCACTCAATTTCTTAGAAATTAATTATTGTTTTATAATATTTTATACGTCTATTCAAAATGGAGCTTAAGATTATTTTATAATGAAATGTCTCACAAGTATATTTGAGAAAAATAAGTACTAATCTTCATTAAAACATTCTCATCAAGATTGACTGTGTTAAAAAACCCAATTCTATATAATTACAAGATTAATAAATATTCTTAGTTCCTAGAATTTGACATTTTGCATGATCAAAGTGACCCCAGTGGGATATAATTAGTCGTTTGTATCATTACTGCCATCAGATGCTGCTGCAAAAGAATTTGTTCTATGCATTTAATATGCTCTTTTCTGACTAGAAACTGGTTCACTAATCACAGCAGATGTTTTAGCCTTTGTAGATCCATATTGCTAGGTAATGTCAGACTTTGGAACATCCCCCCCTCCCCAAATAAAAGAGTACTGGCATGATCGGCCGTAATCAAATGGGACATTATGTTCTACATGAGAGAAAGATGTAAACAGTTCTTCAGCCCCCAATACATTTTACTGTACATTTTCCTGGAAAAAAATATCTACTTTTGAATAACTTCTGCTCAATTTATTATTTGCAGTGAACTTCGGAGTTTTAACCAGATGAGCAATATATCAACACAACAGGCCACAAAATACATATTCCCTTCTATTTTTGGGATGTGTTAATACAATCTAATTTTTTCTTATAACATTCTTTATGCCTTGGGAAAAATATTATTTTGCCTCTTTTAGACATCATATAGCAATCATAAAAAATTATCAGCAATATGAAGTGTAGAAAATACAAACATGTTCACAGCATAAAATGAGTTGAGTTCCATGTCCATGAATCAGGAACTAACAATTCACTTAATATGTTATGCAGGAGCAAAGACAAACTTCATCAATTTTTTTTAACCTAAATGACAACAAATTTTATGGTTTTCCTCTACCTATTTTTTGATCATTGTGAATATAAAATGATAAATAAGAGCTGTAAGGGAGAAAATTGTTGGTAAATAATTTACCCATTGTATGAAAGGCAAGGAATAATAAGTGTCTATTATTGGGTTTAAACTGTATGTTTAGCAACCAAACATTTGATTCAAGGAATCTTCACTCCAAGTTAACCAAACCAAAACATGACTGAAAACAATGAGAATATTCAGCATTTGACTGACTGAAGTATCCAGATGCATTCAAATATAAATAATAACTGATTGAGATATTTTTAAAAAATTTTGAGCATGTTATTGATGTAGGAGTGCCCCCTGAAATACCCCTATCTTAATAATACAACTGAAAAGTTTAAAAAACTACAACTTCAGACTGAAATATGTGGAATTATCAAAATGAATCTTATAAACAATGATTTGTCATGTTTTAATAGGATTAAATGAATGCAGAATGTTTCACATTATTAGATTGTTGAAATATATCTCCATATTTCAAAATGACAAGAATAAAGAATCAATGATACAACATCAATTTACATGGACCAACAAGAAATTTCAAAGCAAATGCATATCTAATATATATTATAAATGCGAAAGTTTGTGAGAATGTTTGGGGGTCTTTCACGCAAAAACTGAATGGATTTTAATGAAACTTTACAGTAATATAGCTTATACATCAGAATAACACATAGGCTATAATTTATAGCATAGGCTATAATTTATAAAGATATTGTGAGAAGTGTCCAAAATATAACGATATTTGTCAAGTAAGTAGGAAAAAATTCTGGCGTACACTGCAAAAAAGCCCACGCCAGCATATATATATATATCTTTTGTTTGTGAAAGAACCCTTTTTATTTTGGCTACACAAGGCGCTGGCTTCTAATTAATTCCTGTGATCAGCCTAATCCCCAATTTTTTTTATTTCAGAATCAAACTAAGTTTTGAAGGGAGAGGTTGTTATAAATCTCTCTTTATTTGAATGTTTTTTTAATGATTTTATATTAAGCACATTTGGTGGTAAGAAATTGGTCTTTTTTCAAAATAAATACTTTTATTGCTACTGGTACTTACAATAGATAAACTTTGTCTTTCACTCTACATCATTTGGACAAATTTGCATAGTTTGTTTGAGGTTAGTAGTTAATTATAACACTATGCTTTTAATTGAATAAGCGGATATTGCATTTTTAAGTATAAAAATAATTATAACTACTGTACTGTATTTTTTTGAGTGAGTGAATATTAACGTCGCACTGTTCAGCTACACAAGGGCTTTTGGCAACAGACCACGTAATTTTGAACCATGGTCAAGTGCCGTGGATGACACCTGAGCTGGCACCCCCTTCTCCTAACTACCACACCAACTTAGAAGGAATATTCTACCAATACTTAGCAGGAATATTTTTTGAAATCCACTCTTCCAAGATATATGGCAGCACGGTTCTATGATGAGTATTTTAGAGGGGAAGGAGATAGTTTTATAGCAGAAATTGTGTTTTCAGTTTACGGCGTTTTCAGCAGATTGTTGAAGATTGTCATTTTTAATCCGAAAAAATAGTTTATGTCAAAATTTAAGTGTCTTATGTTTTTGTATGTTAGTGAAGACCTTGGGAAATGATTTCACTACTTATTTTAAGTGAACGGTGTATATAATTAATTTTACACACAGTGGAATTTCTTTAATTTATTATCTCTAACGGATTAAATTTCCCAAAGTGGAGTATTTCGTTTATGTATATCCCTTAATTTTCAATGCAGTGATCCAAAAAAAGATTGAAAAAAACTGCAGTAAATCATAATGTGGTAAATAAATCATTACCGTGCATTGATCCTCTACACGGCGGGTCTTACAAAGCTCGAGCTATGAAAGTAGCTAGACATTTGCCACTTTGACTCTATCATTATCATTTTGCTGTGTTTTTTATTGTATCGCCATTATAATTTAAGAAACGGCGTTGCTTGTGAATATTACAATTTTAACATAAAATAAATACAACAGAAAGTAATATTAATGTATTACACTTTCAGATATAAATTATTTAACTACTTTAAGCGTTCATTACGCAAAACTTTTAACAATGTGTTACTTTTGCTGAGCAGAGATCAGCTTAGGGAGGTATTTTCAAAAATCGACCCTCAAGAGTGTTAAGGGGAATTATAAATAAAAAAAATCCTTTTTATCAGCTATTAGATCTACATACTTAAAATTTAACAAAGGTGTTTTTTTTCTTTCTTTTTTTGTTTTTGTTTAACTGAGGCACGCAAAAAGTTTTTTTTTTTGCTTAACCCTCTGGCTGCTCATCCCGCGATTTCCACGGGCAACTCAAATGTAGCAAAATCTGCTCATCCCGCGATTTCCGCGGGCATGTGTTTTTCTTCCTTTATCGAGGAGCGCATCCCGTTTTTTCCCTGTTTAACCATTGAAATAAATTAGGTACAGTGTTTGACGTTTAATTTAACTTTTGGCCAAAAGATGTCGATAGTTGTCCACTAAATTGCGGCATTTGAAGGCCCGTGGTATTCCTGCTCAAACTTGACTTTTTGCCACTTTTTTCTAATCAGAGATGGCTGCTAGAAAACGCTCGGCGATTGAGAGTGTGTATATTCCTAACGACTTATCGGATTCTGAAAGCGATTTTAGTTTTGAAAATGATAGTGATATAAATTTTTCGGACTGCTCCTCTTCTAGCGATGAATCTGATCATGATTCAATAAACTTGCGAAGTGTTAGGCAGTGGTACAAAATCGATATGAAGAATATTCCTCCTCCTACTTCTCCAGTTCCTTTTCGTGGAAATCCGGGAATAACTGTAAATATAGCCAACAACGCCAGTATATTGAATTATTTTGAACTTTTTTTTTGATGATCAAATATTACGAATGATAGTCCAAGAAACCAATAGATACGCTGAACAATATATCCATAAAACAGTTTGTAAAGAGGGATCACGCTGGAAAAAATGGATGGAAACAAATGTTGAAGAACTAAGACTATTTTTTTCAGTTTTGTTACTGCAAGGAGTCATAAAGAAGCCAGAACAGGAACATTATTGGTCTAAGCGTCAAACATTATCCACACCAATTTTTGCAAAAGTAATTGGAAGAAATAGGTTTTTATTGCTCATGAAGTTTCTTCATTTTACTAATAATGAGGAATTCGATAAAGACCGACACCCATGGCCAAAATTGAATAAAATTTATGAACTAATGGAACATCTTCAACGCAAATTTCGAAAAGTCTATATACCCGGGAAAAATCTTAGTTTAGATGAAAGTTTGATGAAGTTCAAAGGCAGGCTCAAGTGGAAAATGTATATTGCAAAAAAGATTTGGCTTGAAGTTTTTCGTTCTTTGTGAAGCAGAAAGTGGGTACATTTCAGATTTCCTCATATATACAGGTGAAGGAACAGTGTATAATCTGAAATACAGCCAATATCCAGTTTCCACCAAAATTGTTTTACACTTGATGGATCGATTCCTGGGAAAAGGCTATTGTGTCACTGTTGATAAGTTTTATATGTCTCCACAGCTTGCAGAGACATCTTAGTTACAGAAAAGACGGACACTTATGGGACAGTGAATAAAACCAGAAAAGACCTCCCTGTCAATTTTTCAAAAGAGAAAGTCCCCAAGGAGGAAATTGTTGCTTATCAAAGAGGTAAAGTCATGGCCCTGAAGTGGCAGGACAAGAAGAGTGTCTGCCTTATGAGTACTATTCACGATGCAAGCTCTTATTTGGTGACATGCAAAAATCTAAAAAGACTGTTGTGAAACCAGTTGTCATTTGTGACTATAATAATACAATGGGTGGCGTCGACTTATGGGACCAAGAAATGTTCTACTACCCTAGGCTCCGAAAACAACAAGGGAAGTATTATATCAAAATTTTCAGGCAGTTTTTAGATCGTTGTGGAATGCCAATGTACTTTAAAAAAAGCAAAACCCAACACATAATATAAAGCTTTTGGAATTTCGATTGTGAATGGTTGAAGAAAGTATCCAAAAGTATTCAGATAGAGATAACTGCAGTGGTCCAGGAAGACCGAGTTCTACTCTGAACCCTTTGCGATTGACAGCTCGTCATTTTGCAAGCCACATACCACCTAACCCCATAAAAAGAGAGCCTCAAAGACAATGTGCTGTTTGCTGTTCAAGAAAAGATGCAAATGGGGAAAAAAATTTGCAAAGAAACACGAATATGGTGCAAAGACTGAAGTTGGACTTCGCCTTGAACCCTGTTTCGAACTCTATCATACTAAACTGAATTTCTAAGTTATCTTTTATCTGTGCTTTATATTTTCTGGAATTTTATACATTTTACATTTTTTACTATGCAATAAATAGATATTAATTATGATTTTATTGAAATTTACTAAAAAAATTTTTTTTTTTTTTTTTTTGGTGATAACATCTGAAATTGGTTTTTCTGGCAACTTAGTTTCTCATAAAATTCTGTATAAAAAATCTTTTCTAGAAAGAAAAAATGCATTTTTCAATTCTTTAATATATATAGATTTAAAATATGCACAAAAAAATTACACAATTTTTGAAGCGATTTCGGTCTACAAATTGAGCAGTTAGAGGGTTAATATATGCCATTCACGTAAAATTAACTCATTAAAAACTTCTTTATCCTTCAATCTGTGTTGTTTAATTTTTCAGTTCACCCGTGCAAAGAACAGGTATAACAGCTAGTGTTAATATAATGATCAAGAGTATATAATTACATTAATTTCAATTTATTAATGAACCAATAAATAAAAATGAAGTAAAAAACACAAATGCTGATATAGTAAATATGTGTATAATAATAATCATAGTAAAGATGGAGTATTAGTAACAGAAAGGAGATGTAATAAATGAAAATGTAAAAAGGAACGCTTCATTTTAAAACTGAAGGCTTTAACAAATCGTCATGCATAGGAAGCTTGAATTCCATGCCTTATAAAAAAACAAAATAAATATGGTGTAGGTAGTGTTATGTGGAGAGCCTCCAATATTCAGATTACAAGATTAAAATTCTATTTGTCAGCGACCCTATTGTACCTCTCCTAAAGATGACAATATTAAGAAACAAGTAAAACAATTTCTGGCCAGAATTGTAAGAGAATAATGGCACACACCCTGTCAACTTAGCTTTCAAATGAGATAATGTTAAAAAGACATGAATTGGCATAGATTTTAGAAAATTATTCTATAGTAAAAAAATGATGCTGAATCTTTACCTGATAGATATTTTGCTTTAAAATTTTCAACTTTAGATTTGGCTCTAGGTTAATAGTATATTCCTATACAACCACAAAATACTGAAACATACACTTCTGCTACTAATTTTTACCTGTTTAAATGGCCTAAGGCTCCCTTTTGAAATAAAAGTTGTTCCCAGAATTTTTAATAGAACAATTAGGAAAATTCTGAATAAGTACAAAATTGAATTTACTTGAAATTCTTTTGATCATCATTGTTTTCTCATCCTCAAAAGAAGAGTACTACCAACATTTACAAAAAATTTTTAGAGAGATTTGTCGATAAAATATTTTAAAGTATGTGTAAATTAAAAACCAAAAGAGAATATTTATGTTATGAAACTGAAAACAAAAGTATTTCACCTGATAATGTAAAAATACAAAGATATTTTTGTTTTGTTAATGAGTATCATAAATTACTAATATACACTGTAGTTATGATCTGAACAATGTCAGAACTCTTTTAAAAAGTTTACAGATAGTTTAATTAGTAAGCATATTTCTTGGATATGATACAAATAAACCTATTTTTGTGTTTGTTGACATTTCATAAACAGTTGCAGGGCAGTTTTAAAACAATGCATATCTGATACATTGCATTCAATTGCTTTCCCCATTCCAGAATTTCAAAAGTTCATGTCATAACGGAAGCAGAATGTTTAGCTATTGTGGATAATCTGGATAAATTTGTATCATCTCTGTAGACAAAAACTTACCATTTATTCTGATCACAAAGCAAAAGTTCATTATTTTAGTTAAGTTAAAAAAAAAGTACTTAAAAATTTCAGGCAAAAGATTATTCAACAGAGCCTTAAAATTATGTTTGATTATGAAGCTAAATATCAAAACAGTTGTACAAATATTGCAGCTGGTGTTATCTAGAACTATTTTTCTTCTCAAATATGTTATTCATTTAAAGGATATTAATAAAATTGAGGAAAAACAATAAGCAATACTAATTTAAGAAATTCTAAATATTTTGAGTATGACAATGTAATAAAAAGAAAAACCATAAAATATATATTGTAGCTCTTTCTTTAAAAAGTAAAAACATTAAGGATTTTTTTAAAAAAAAATGCTCCTTATTATCACACCTCAATATTATTGGCTTCATATGACAACTGATGTTCCAAATTTTGTAAAACATTGCAAGTTTGTCTAATTAACAAGAAGCCTAGACAAAAGAAATTCAATTATATCCACATGGAACCAACTACAGATAAATCTTTCAAAAGTAAGAGAAAATTATAAAAGGCTATTACTATAATGCCACAAAAAATGTTTACATGTGCAAACATTAATGCTACATGATATATTTGGGCCATTTCTCCTAAAAGTGCAACTACAGAAACACATGCTAATTGTTTTTAACAATAGTTTCAGAAGAGATACCTGAAAAACTTTTTTAATTAATAGAAATACAGCCTTTATAACTATAAGACTTCTTCATAATTATAAAATTAAACAACTATTAACTTCATCCCATCACCAACAAGTAAATTGAAAGGTGGAGAGACTTAATCATTGTATAATAATTAAGAGAAATATAAAATTCACATACAAATAACAGATTACTTTGGACTACTTAGAGCAATTTATAAGTGAATACAATAATAAACCCCTATTGAAAAACAATAAAATTATCTCCAGCTGATTTGAAGATTGGTAAATAACTTTATGAATATCTTTTGTACCACAAAATCCATATTACACTCCAGTAACAAAAGCTTGAAGCTGAGCAAAACCATAGAATACCATTATAAAAATAAAATTGGATATGTTAGATTTATACTTTCAAATTTTAAAATAGGAGACCTAGTTTTATATGATTAATTCCACTATCCAAAAACTAGAAAGTTAGCTTTACCATATTTTCTAGTCCTCATCAAATTTTGCAGCAGTTTTCTAATGTAACATAAAACTGACACATATAACAATCACAAAAATCCAAATTTTGAGATTATACACATTCACACATACAGATTAAAATATTTTACATACCAGAAGAATTCAAATTATTTCATGAGAGTCAAAATAAGTTTATGTTCCAAAGAATGATATGTGTTTATGTTGTTCATGTTAATATATCCAATTCTTATGTGCAATTTTTATAATATAAAATCAATACCCTTATGTTTTAAAAAGTAATCATTACTTGGATGCTTAGTAATCTTTGTTGCAGTGAATAAATTGTCAAAAATGTAACAATTTTAAGAACCAAATCTCTGCTACTTTTGCAACAATGAAAGTAACTGAAAGATCAGAATCAAACTTCAGGATGTGATCCCTAAAGTTCTTAACTATACTTAACATTCTAATTCATACATCTGCTTACATTAATCCATTTTAATAAAGCATCCAAGATGTAGAGTAAAATAATTGCTATAAAAAGCTAAAAGTATCTCTACCTTATCCCATATTTATAAAAATCTCCCTAATCAAAAGCTTAGATATGTTCAATTTTTACAAGTTTGAGATGGGGGCAAGTCATAAAATTCATGTATTATTTCTAAAATCCACATGAAATATTCATCTTCAAAGTTAATGCCTGCATGTGTCTTTTTGAGAACAGAACAGATTAATAAAACTTGAATTCTGAATAGATGCATGAAATGCATCACATCGCTAAATGTAAAAGGGCCTGGACTAAACGTGCAGCACATTTTCAGATTGAAAAATGACTCAATTTTTTCATGAAAATTTGTAACATTCTAATTCATACATCTACTTATAATATAGCATTTTTAAAACTTCAAAAAACATTCTATAAATAATTAATTTTTTATCTTAACATGAAAAAAGGAATAACTTATTTTACATTATTGCAAAGGAGAAAAAATGTGAAACATTTATTAGCAGAAAGATAGATCAACTCAAATAAAAATGAGTAGTATAAATAAATACACTACTCTCTATAAGATAGCAAAGTCAGAATAATGTTGAAGTAGCTTTATATCTGAAAAAATATTCCAAATTTCAGCACTTTTTTTAACATTACTGTGAAGACACCATTAAAGATATTTAAAAATAAGGACAATATTTATGACAATGTATATATAACTAATTCAAATAGTTTTCTATGTAAATGAATATACAAGATTTTTTAACAAAATTAATACGTTGATAAAAACTTAAAAAAATAAAAATTTAAGCATACATATTTTTTCAAAATGAAATTTAAAAATCATCAAAATAACTTTTATTTCCTAATTCTATAATCATGTTACTATGTAGAAAACAGTAATGTATCTCAGATAATGTAAATTATTACGAAGAGGAGAAAATTTTCATCCTCCCACAGTTGAATGGATTACAAAGATACCTCAAAAACAGAAAACACACACACACCTCATTCTTATTTTACTAAGGGAATACATATATGGAATAATAATAGGAATAATACAATGAAAAATTATGCATTGAAAAAATTATTTGTACTTTACATTTATCTAAATGATTAATAGGGTGTGGCTAGTTCCTCTTATAAGATTAAATAGATTATTTTTATATGTACTGAAATTGCATCATCATTACTTTTAATATATATATAAAAGGGTAATTATTATTTGCTCATATAAACATCTGTAATTTTGTGAAAAAATAACTTCAAATATCAATAATTTGTTTCTGAAATTATAAAACAAAAATATTTCCTCAAGGAAATATTAGAATTTTCAAATTTCCAATACATTTTCTTGAAATAAACATTTATAAGATTAAATATGATTATTTGTATGAGGACTTATACCAAGAAAATGTTTATAAAGAAAATATAAACAAAACTAATAGAAAATATTTGACTGATTTTCAAAAAGGAATTTAAGAATCAGAATACTAAAGCAAAGAAAAAGAAAATACTACAAAAATAATGGGAACAAAAAAAAATGAGATATCAATTACTTAAGATTTCTTTAAATATTAAGAGATTAATAAATATGATACATAAAATTTCCACTTCAGATTATGCTGTTGGAAGTTGTTTTAGGATTCAAATTACATAATACAAATGAACTTTTACTTGATTCATCTTCCCTCTTAGAAAAACAATATATAATTACGAAGTGTAGTTATAGTTTTTCCTTCATGTATATAACAGTTAAATCTTTGTTCAATAAATAAATTATGTTCACATATATAATTGTACATGTAATCAATTCTGGAAGAAAAGACGCTGCCTTGAATTGTACAGCCAAAAATCAAAACATGTTTATATAATAAATATTTTTAGCACATAAACCAAAGAACCCACAATAACTTATCTTGCAATTTTTTTTTCCGATATAAATACAGATATGTATAAATGAGTAAATTATGAAATCCATAAATAAAGAACCACATTCACCAGTTATTTTACTGATTTTGAAAATTCAATATAAAAACTATTTTTGAAGCATTATTTCACAAAGAAATAGAAAAATCATAATTCCTTTCTAAAAAGATATTTAAAATTTTAGTAATTCTTTGTTTCACACTACAAAAAATTACATCCTAATCAAAATAAAATATTTAAAATTTCAATCTCAACACCAATATTATCTGCAAATTCAAGGTACAATCAGCAATTCAATAAGAAAAAATAAATATCCAAGAAATGATTTAGTAATCTTAAGTATTTTATTTATTCTTAAACGCTTACTTCTTGCCCAAATAAACTACTTCACACACAACTATGAAGAATTTCCAAGTATCAGAAGTATGTTTTATAGAAAGTCACTGATCTCTTATATGTGATATAAATAAAACCATCTAGATGCAGGATTAACGAATTTTCCAAACTTTATAACATCACGATTATATCAAAAACTGATAATCTCGAAAAACTGGGATTGTTTTACAACCGAATGTCAAGAGAAATAATGAACAGTTCCACATTAAGCAATAAGTTAAAAGTGATAATTGAAATAGGAACTAGTGAAATAATGAAAAAAGCAAAATTAAAAATAATCAAATGTCACTTTCATAGGAATTAATCATATCATTGTGTCAACATCAGACGGGTAATCGAATTAGCAACCAAGTCAACCGATGATCCCTTTTTTGATACACGAAAAATAGATATATAAGTTATTTATCAAACAGAAGCTCAACAGTTAATAAATAGAAAACTAATGAACATACGAAAATAGTTTCAGATCTACGGCAGACGCGACTCGCTAATGAAGCGACACTATTTGTATTGATTAATTCGACATAACAGCATGTTTTTACAGACTCATATGGACGTGATACTTACCTCGTTAAATCAGTATCTACTGAAAGAATTTAAGCTATTGAGTTATTGATGCTAAGTATACACATCATCTCCAAGAGACAGCATATATTTAAAATTACTCAGGAATCATAAATACATATCATGGATCACAATCGTACACGCTGATTCCATTTTAATCTTCATGCAAAATTTCACTTATGTTCCAAAACACATGGGCTGAATTTTCTTTACATCATTGAACACAGAGATGTGTGTCATGCACAGCAAATGATTTCTCAATTACTACCACCTAACACACAAACTCAATAATCCACCATTTTGAATACTCTTGCTTACACCTACACATTTCGACAAGTGCGTGAAATGGTGATCAGGGATACCGTACTGAATTTATTTATTTTTTTATGAAAATTTTAATGGTCCTTCATAGATAAATACTTTAAAATCATAGCTTTTATTTAAATGAGAAAATTAAAATACGCTCTAAAATTTATTATCGAATGCGCCGAGAAAATTTTAAGCCTTCATGGCTTTCTCATGTAAACACTAAGCATAATTTGTGACATACATAACTACAAAGGATTCATTTAATTTAATTTCATCTGTACAAGCGGTTTTCAACGTTAGAGAATATTTCAAATCGGAAGAACTTGGAATATCAAACAAAAGATTCATCTTCCTGAAGGACATCTAAGGGTTACTGAAACAACTTACCATTGAAAATTTAGATAAGTTTCAAGTTTATAGAATCACATATGTAATTTTCCTTCAAATAATGATTCAAGTGTTACAAATGAAACAAAGCATTAATTAAAATCTATGTAACTTTCAATATGTGAGAATAAAAAATAAACATTCAAGATATCCATAATTTTCACTATTAAAAGCGTGGTCATTTTCATTGGTATTATTATTATTGCTGTATGGAGATGAAATATATTAAATTGAATTTCATGTGAAAGGAATGAGTGATAAAAACAGAAATTAGCTATTGATGCTTTATATGGTGAAATAGAATGTATGAAATTAGTTGGTGCAAACCAGGAGGGGGAGCTAACCTTTTTGGGAAAAGTGCCACTATTTGATGAAAAAAGTTTTGCGTGCCACTTCCAACTTTTAGAACAAACAAAAAATATGAAAAGGTATATTATAGGAATATTATAAGGTTACTTATAGGCACGTTATAAAAATTTTATGCAAATAGCACATTTTTATATGCAATTATATATATATATATATATATATATATATATATATATATATATATATATATATATATATATATATATATATATATATATACACTCTATAACAAAAAAAACGACGCACCAAGAAAGAGTCGTCCGATTGACACAAAAATTGGTGGGTAGAAAGATTATGCACAGAATAGAAAATGATTAAAATTTAAGAAAAATTGCATGGTTTATTTCAGAGTTACATATATAGTTACAAAGTAACCAGTTCAATAAGGTGTTGACCCACCTCTAGCCTGGATGCATGCTGACATACGCCGTGCAATAGAGTGATAAAGCTCGCCGGTAGTTTCCTGTGGTATTTCTTGACAAATTTTCTCCAATTGTCGGGCTGGTTCATGTACATTCCCTGTTAGATGCAGTCGTCTTCCCATCGTATCCTAGACATGCTCGACTGGAGAGAGAACTGGTGATCTGGCTGACCAAGGAAGTGTTTGACAAGCTTTAAGGCAGTTCATAGCAACACGTACCGTATGTGGTCTGACGTTATCTTGCTGAAAAATGAGGCCAGGGTGATGCTAAAGGAACAGTAGCAAAACAGTTCTCAGAATGTCGTCGATACCGCTGTGCTGTCAGTGTGCTCTAATGACGACCAAAGAGATCCGGCTGTCAAAAGAAATAGCAAACCAGACAATAATTCCTGGTTGAGGGCCTGTGGGGCGTGCAATAGTAAAAGCAGGATCGGCACGCTGCCCTGGGCTTCTCCAGACACGTCCTCGATGATCGACAGGGCACAGTTAGAAGTGGGATTCGTCGCTAAACACTATAGATCCCCAGTCAGCATGATTCCAATCTGACTGAGCTAAGCATCACTTTAATCTGGCTTGACAACGGGCAGGAGTAAATGGCAGGTGGTGTAGCGGTCGGTACGAGCGTAAATTTTGCTCTATCAACCATCTGTGAATGACCATGGTGGACACTCGTGTGCGTACAGTACGTCTGATGGATGATAACGATGAATCAGACGCTGTAACAGCCCATCTGACAATCAATCTGTCCTCCTGATCTACTGTGGCCCTAGGTCGACCGCTACCATCATAACTCTGAAATCTACCATTTTTCACCCATTCTTGCTAGCATCTTCTAACAGCCGCGTCGCTTCGACCCATATGACGAGCGATTCTCCGATTTGCCCAACCTGCTTCTTTCAGTTCAATGATACGACTTCTTTCAAACTCTGTCGGTGGCTCGTAATGAGCTCAAATCACTCGTCAAGACATTTTTTCGGTCATTGAAAGATATCTTAAATCTCAATGCAACCGAAATTTTGACCATCAGACTGAGAATCGCTTCTTATAGACACCTGCTAAGTGCGCAGTTCCGATGCGCTGTAGCTCCCTCTATTCATATGTATATATACATATATATATATATATATATATATATATATATATATATATATATATATATATATATATATATATATATATATATATATATATATATATATATACACTGGTGTGCAAAGATTAAGGACGAAGTCGAAAAATTAGCATATCACCTCTGAACGAAGAGGCAGAGCGGACAGAAAGACCAATCAGGAGATTAAATAAGGTGATATACGGTAGCACATGCGCAGATATACAGGTAGACGTAATGGGGGAGTGTCTGAGTAGTATAAAGCATGTTGTTGGTGTAAGATCAGTATTTCTGGCAAAGAGATTGCACGCCGTATAGCAGTTAAAATCACACCGAGTTGCTGCCTCAGCGAGAAATGGCGAATAATCAATCTGTTAGACGACATCTGGATGCTTTTACCAGAGGTCGAATCATTGGGAAGTTGGAGGAAGGCCGCAGTGTGACAAGTGTGGCTGCAGAGTTCGGAATTGCTCACAGCATCGTTTCACGACTTTGGAGACAATTTCAAACTACGGGAACAGCTATCCGGGGGTTCAGTAGTGGTCGTCCACGAGGAACCACACCTGCAGATGACCGGTACATTGTCTTACAGGCCAGAAGAAACAGGTGGCAGACAGCGGGAGAAATCGCTAGACACACGACACAGGCGACTGGACGACCGATATCGCGTTTTACCGTGGCCAGAAGACTGCACGGTGGTGGTCTGTTTGCACGACGCCCTGTACGGTGTGTACCTATAACGCCTGCCTATCGGAGAAGGCGTTCCTGTGGTGCCGGGAACACCGGAATTGGAGAGACAATGAATGGGGACGAGTACTCTTTACAGATGAGAGCAGATTCAGTTTGAGTAGCGATTCTCATCGCATACTCATCTGGATAGAGCGGGGAAGCCGCAATCATCCCTCGAACATCATTGAAAGGGACAGGTATGGAGGTCGCGTTGTTCTCGTTTTGGGAGGCATCATGCTTAGTAGTCGTACAGACCTTCACATCTTCGACGCAGGTTCAGTCAACGGGACCCGTTATTGTAACGAGATTCTTCTTCCATATGTGCGTCTTTTTTTTTTTTAGAGGCGCTATGGGTCTGCAGTTCCTTTCATGGACGACAATGCACCATGTCATCGCACAGTAGCTGCCGAACAGCTCTTGAGAGTGAGGATATTGAACGTATGGATTGGCCGGCACGATCTCCGGATCTCAATCCCATCGAGCATGTATGGTATTTTCTAGGCAGACGCTTGGCAGCTCGTACCTTACCACCAGTAACGATTCGGGAGCTTCGATTGGCGCTGCAAGACGAAGGGGCAGCAATGCCTCAACAACTCATTGACACCCTCATTCTCAGCATGGGCAGACGCTGTGAAACCTGCCTAGCAGTCAGGGAGATCATATCCCCCCTACTAAAGACCAGATGTTTCTTGCTGGACACCCATCACAGGGATGTTTCGGCCTTCAGTCGCATTGCGCTCCATGCTACTTTTTCAATCAAGAAAGCTTCTTTTTATCCCTCTGATTTCTCTTTTAGTAAGTGTTGCTTACATTACACATGTCCTTACGTATTGGGGATCTTACGGTATTAAATGTGTTGATTTGGAAAGCTTTTGTACATAGTTATATTGAAAAAAACCGTCTCGTCCTTAATTTTTGCACACCAGTGTATATATATATATATATATATATATATATATATATATATATATATATATATATATATATATATATATATATAAGTAGTGGAAATTTAAAAATAGTATAATAGATAAGAGAAAATAAAAACTTAGGTTTTATGGTTAATAAACTTTTTACGAGCTCAGAATCAGTTAGGTTAGATATAAAGAAAAAGGAGTAAGTCTAAGCAGTTAATTCGAAATAATTATTAAACAGTCAGTACTTGCTTAGTGAAGCTTTGGAATTTGTAGTTTTTCTTTTACCAAGTCTTCTAAATCGGGATTAGTTCATTTGAAAATATTTACAAAATTAGGCTGTTTTAGGTGCAAATCAGTTAATTTTGAGTGACATTTTAAATTTTATAATGTTCATAATGGAAACATTTGTTCACGAACATGTTGATTCAAGCCTACAATAATATCTTACAGCCAAATCAGGTAATTTTAAAACAATTGTTTAATACAAATTTCCAAAATTCAATATTATTCCAGTCCCTTGAAATAAAAATTGCTTATATTTGCTTTGTAGTGTAGTATGGTGCTGTAGGTCAATAATTTGGATTTGAGTCAGGTAATAATTAACATCTTACACAGAAATTGAAAACAGGATTTGTGAAGAGATTCAACCTTTTTTTTATCATCTTAAAAATCATCAAACCTAACCATGAATGAATCTTGCAAAAACAGATATTAACTTTTTAAATCTAATATAGCTTAGAACATTAATAATTTTAGTAGAAAGTCCCTATAATAATATGTAAAATGGCTGAATCTTTTTTCTCCAAAATGGAGACAAAAAAAGCGAAAGTTTGTTCACCAAAGAAGATATATGACCAACTAAGGTAGAAAAATACAATCTTTCCGTGTAATCTTTAATTTAAATGCTTTAAATATCCCTTAAGGTATCCGACTACATTCGGAACCGTGATTTTAAAAAAGCGCATAAATGGATAATTTTCATGATATTTAGTGTCCCTTAGATTAGAATACATGTATAAAATTGTTTTAAGGACAAAAAAAAATTATTTAAATAGAATATTTTGTCAAAAAATTATCTTAGAATAACCTTTTTCAGTACGTTCTCCTTTTATAAAAAATGCTTCTATAATAATAATATTTTGCTAAGTTAAGTAAAGACTTTTCTAGAGAGTCTCAACTATGATTTTTGAAAAATTCACATTAATTTCAGAGTTATCACCAATTGAAATAATTATCGACGTTTTTTTCTTCACATTTCTCCCCTCTGTTGTAGTAAAATATAGATAAATCCACTTCTAAGTTATATATTTCAAAAATTCTAGTTGAGCCTCTGTACAGAGGTCTGAGCTACATACAGGCAAAATATTATTATAATAGAAGCATTTTTTATAAAAGGAGAATGTTTTGAAAATTGGTCATTCCATGTAAATTTTTTGTCAAAATATTGTACTTAAGTAATTTTTTATTGTAATACTATTCTTAAAACAATTTTATACACGTTTTCTAATCTAAGTGACACTAAATATCAGAAATATTATCCATTTATACGCTTTTGCAAAATCACGGTTCCAAACGTAGTCGGATAATTTAATATCAGTGAGAAAAGCTAAGTAAAAAAACCCATTTTCATTCATGAATAGCAAGCACTTATTGGGCAGTTCATTGTTTTCTTCCAGAAATTTTAAAAAACCCTCCCTAAAATTCTAAAATCTCGCGTTTCCCTTTGCAAAGCCAGCACTAATAACAATGAAGGAGTATTGTCTCGTGATAACTCGCGATTGCAATTCAAATAATGAATTGTATTTAAAATAAATTTTGTGGTTTTTTGGTTGAGACAATCACAATTTGATAAAATTGTAATAAAAATTGCCATTTATTATTATTTTTCTAATTTACAAAAAAAAATTTCAGTGAGCCATTGCGTGCCTATGCTACAACTCCGCCATGCCACATTGTGAGACGTGTGCCGCAGGTTGGCTACCCATGGTGTAAATTGTGGACACATATGTAATAAAACAATGGTAAACATGAAAAACATTTATTTTAAAATAAACTCATGGGAAAATAAATGAGTATGGTTATGGTATAAGAGTGAGCAGGACGCTTACTTAGTAACCTGTGATGCTTCAGTCAAGCCACGTGCTCAAGACGCTACTTCACTAAAGTCTCATCGCATCGAGAAGAAGACGAACGTTAAAACTATCGGGGCTAAATCTTCATGATGGTGCGGTGTGGATGAAAAAAATGGGTTCCAGCTCAAATGTCAATACCATCACCTTGGTTCAATGTTACGAGGTGCAAAGACTGTAATTAAAGGATCTTCGGGACGGACAGGAATAAGTTAATGGAAGCTTTTCTTACAATAAATAAATTGATTAAAGTCTATTTTAATTTTCTGTTTCTCTATACTGTGCAGATATTCCACGTTTGGGATAGAAATATACAGCCAGAAAATTCAATGTACCGAGTATCAAAAGGCATATTAATGTATCATTTAATGTCTGGGAGGACAGAGTTAAATGAGCTATTTTACATACAAACAATCAGTCTTTTTCACTGAAATTGCCTCATCAACAATTAATCCTTTTGAAAGCTCTATATATTGCAGCTCGTGCTCCTCACGTGGGAGGCCAAAACCACACTGGCCGAAAAATAGTTCTATCAATCAAGCAAAATTTTTTAGTAATTTCTCAAAATAAAACTTATAATAAGTCGAATAAATATGCTGAATTTTAAAAAGTTATTGAAAAATCAAAATGAATCCCAATTTCCCGATTGTATAACATAGTTTAAGAAAAATTGAATGTTAGTGCCCAATGTGTTGGACCATTGTCCATTACTCTTTACATACATCCTTCATTTGATAGCAAAATTCAAGGCACAGCTGGCATTGCCTCAATAGAAAAGGTTTTCTTGCTTCTCAGCGTCATTGGCATCAGGTGTCGTCCACGTCACTTGACCATGGCTCAAAATTACGTGGTCCGTCGCCAAAAGCCCTTGTGTAGCTGAACAGTGCGACGTTAATATTCACTCACTCAGTCACTGGCTTCACACTGTGGATTGATGCTTAACAAAGGTGTTCCAAAAAGAATTTTTCAGAAAGTTGCTTTATGAAAATATCTAATATGGTTAATATTATCCAAGACATAGGTGTGTTTAAATTCGATATGCATTTGGGGAAATTAAAAAAAAAGGAAAGAAAAGAATTTTGTGTCCATTTGCATTTTCATTAATGTTTTACTTTTCCCTCTTATATAGGTAGATGCGTTTATAAAGTTAAGTATTAGTCAAAATATGAAAAATTCTCTATAGGAATGGCACATTAGGTTTTTCCACATGGGCACCCAATATCCTAGAATCAATCCTGCAAAAAATTAGATAAATTAAAACAGTAAATTAAGACAACGTAACTTTAACCCTTAACTTCGCAATTTTTTCAATTTCTATGAAAAATTATATCAGCTAGTTCTCAAGTAATAATAAAAGGGAAAAATATGAAAAATAAATTAAGCAGTTTTAAATTGAATTTCAGTCATTTTTTGTTTGTTGCAGAAGTGCAACATTGCGCAGTAGTGTTTACTCATTACAAAATGTTTAAATTTCTTACCTGGTAATTTATTTCGTCAATAAACAAGAGGAAGTATAAAATATAATGGATTCTTTTTAAAGCAAAAACACAGTTCTTGAGGCATCAGAGATTTTTAAAGAGTGTTTTTTTCCAGGTATAGAAGTTTAAGTTGGCATTACTTTCCAAGATGGCGACCGATTTAACAGCTGTCAAGTGATTTATTCTCAGTTTGGTTTGGCAATTCATCAAAACGATCATCAAGCAAGGCGTAGATTCGTCGAATGGGCCCAAAACGAGATTGCCGTTGTTCCCGATTTTCATAAGCGAATTTTGTTTAGCGATAAAGCGCACTTCTGGTTGAATGGCTACGTCAACAAGCAAAACTGCTGCATTTGGAGTGAAGCTAATCCACAAGTGTATGTCGAAACACCGTTACATCCAGAAAAACTGACTGTTTGGTGCGCTTTAAGGGCTGGTGGAATCCTTCTTCAAAAACGATGAAGGCCACAACGTTACAGTCAATGGTGATCGGTATAGAGCCATGATTATTAACTTTTTCATTCCTGAATTGAACAATCATGATGTCCAGGAGTTGTGGTTCCAACAAGACGGCGCACCATGTCACACAGCTCGTGCCACAATCGATTTATTGAAAGACACGTTTGGTCACCGCCTAATTTCACGTTTTGGACCTGTGAATTGGCCTCCGTGATCTTGTGATTTAACACCGCTAAACTATTTTCTGTGGGGCTATGTAAAGTCATTGGTCTATGCGGATAAGCCACAATTGCTTGACCATTTGGACGACAACATTCGCCGTGTTATTGACGATATACGGCCAAAAATGTTGGAAAAAGTCATCGAAAATTGGACGTCCAGATTGGACTACATCCGAGCCAGCCGTGGCAGTCATATGCCAGAAATCATATTTAAAATGTAATGCCACAAGATTATCTTTCGAATAAAAAAAATTCATGTCAATCGAATAATACATCGTTGTTTTATTGCAATTTAAAATTCTATACCTCTAAAAAAACACCCTTTATAATAAATAACTTTTTTAATAAATTCCGAATTGCATCATGCATATCCTTTACTATGGATGGTGTGAGATGTGGTGTGTGGTTTTGAAAGAATGTTTTCGTATGTGTAGACTATTTTTTAAAATTTAAATATCACTAAAGCTGATCATATAACTGCAAATGAGCCTTATTTTAATGTGTGCTGGTATCAAAATAAAACACTTTACAATATTAAACAGCCTATGGGTTTATACTCAACATCAAACTATTCGCAAAATAGCTTACAACTTCTATTCAAATTGTAAAGAAACTGAAATATAAATATATCTTACTGCAGTCAAAAATATTCATAATATGTAAATATCCTATTCTCCACTTATTTCAGTACATTTTAAAAACTGTAGCTGAATGCAATTTTTTATATTTATAAACGAGGCATAAAAGCTCACACAGTCGTAAAAATGTCTTTATCATCTTTAAATACACTACTATAAAACGTATATGGATTGTAAGATCAGTCGTAAAATCCTAAAAGCTTTTAGAGGAGCTAAAAACATGTAATTTTGGATTGATAAAATGTTTAATATAATACACAAATATACATGTTATTAAGCAAATACATTTGAAAAATCAAACTTCCTTCTGAAATAAACGTAATTGAAAGAAAAATGTTTAATTGCAAATGAGTGGAAATACATGTTTATCTAAGGGGTATCCCCAAAGTGAGGTAATCCTCAAACTTAAGACTTAAACTCAGTGGCACAACAATCCATGAGGGCCAGGAACTACTGTGCCCATCATAATACACGTGACCATTGGACGCTGAGGTGCATGAACAGATGTCCCGATTTGGTGGTATGTCTGAAGAGAGACCTTCAGTGTTTTTAAGTTCCGAAGCAAGCTTGGTACTCATTTATCGACCCAATGTAGCGGGGATGAAAGGCAGATTCGACCTTGCACAGCCCGTTAATAGAACCCCAGACCTGTGGTGTGGAAGCACTATACACTACCACTCGATCCTATTCGGTGAAAAATAAAATTTAATGTTAGAATCTTATATAAATCCCTAATGAATGAGGGAGTCCAAACTTATTTTTTTCATGTAAACTGTTTAGACGGAAATGGTTAATTATGAACATTTCACAAGTTGCATAAATTAAAATTAACCGTTATAGTTTACATAAATTTTTAAGGGTGCAAAAGGTGTATTTCGGCTGCACGAATTAATTTTAAAAGGAATACGGTTACGAAAAAGTAGTACAAATCTATCTAAAGTAGAGTTGGTTACCTTACATATTGTCAAACACAACAATGCATTGGAAGCCAATTCCACAATTCGTTGCTATAAAAATGTATGGAAAATTACAAGATTTATTTTTGCATTTGTAATTTATATATATATAATTTTTCCTGGGAACTTTAAAAGCTAGAGCGGCATCCATCAAAACCGCGGTTCTCTCTCTGTTTTTCCAGATCGCCCTTGACTAAGCCGGCTCTGCCATAGTAAGTGAAAATGCCGGATTTTATTTGTCAAGGTTATTTTATAGCAGACTGCATTTTTCATGTATTTTAGATGGTCGTTTTATATTTTCTACATCAATATCTTAATGTCTGAATTTAAAATTACATAAAATTCTTGACATTCTCATCAATGACCATGATAATTTTTATTAGTATATGAATGTGTCATAAAACGATTACATGACTAATATTAACATATTATTTTAACCATTTAATTAATATTAAGTATAACATAACGCACACAAATTTTCTGAACTTTAAAATAAATATTTCGAAAACTACTTCAGATATACTCAAAATTTTTCATTCCTACGCTTTAGCTTCTCAGTTTTGCTTCTATGTAAGAATTTATATTGTAATTGTATATTCATCAATTTTTTTAGTATATTTTTTGCTCTTAGCATGCAGTTTTCAACTGAATTGTATGAAATCTTCGAAATATATTAAAAGATACCAAAGAAGCTATATAATAAAATTTGAAATTTTTATTATACTCAAACAATTGCTAAAACATATGGTAAATAATTTTTAACTGCGCGATGCATTTTCTTTTCGAAATTTCAAATGGAATTTCTAACATAAAATTTCTAGCTTTATACGGTCGAGATTTGAAAAAAAAAATCCAGATTTTAATTACTTATTCAGTTAGCCTTTAAAAAAGATAAATGTTGAGGTATTTTGTATAAATAGATATTTTTGAACAAGAATTCGAATGTTTTTGAATAGCTCGAATTTAAAATTGATTTTTATGTTTATTTATATGCATAAATGTCTACTGTAAATATTTCCGTATATTTTTGATTACCATTTATTCAAACATTCAAGTTATAAAAAAATGTGTGAAAATCTTCATTCATGTTGTCTTTGATGTAAACTGAAGTTCAAGCACTTAAAATTCAAATATAATTCGGTGTATTTTAACAATATTTAACTAGGCACTGTACTTAAACTTCCCTGAACACTTGGGCTTTGAAATCTAAGAAAAAAACTAATAAATCTTAATTAGTTTTTTTTTCGTTATTATTTTTATCAAAGTGTAAGAAAATGTTTCAAATGATTTGATGAAGTTTAAATTTATTCATTTTTAGTGGTTGGAAAGATTTCAAATTTTAAAGTGTTTGGTGTTTTATTAACTTTTTTTGGGCATCTTATAATGAAATAATCATGTTTCAAAATCTGAAAGCATTGATTAAGATAAGAAAAATGAAGCGAAAGAATATACTTTAAAAAAGATATAATTTGTCTAACTATATAAAATAGCAGATTGCACTTTCAAGCCCCAACTTGTTACAGTTTCAAATTAATATGAAACCAAAAGGGAATTGTAACATATTTTACTTATGCGTTGGGACTTTTCAAAACTTTTAAAATACGGAGTAACAAGTAAACACTTCCTGGGGTCTAAAGAAATTTCCCCCCGATTTTTTACGATTGCCCCAGGGTCAAAACACGGGGTTTCCTGCGAGCCATAAAACTTCCCCTCAGTGTCCTGCTGTGTTGCTTCCACCGTCCCCAATTATCTTTCAAGATGTTAAACCTTTAAAAGGGGGAAAGGATTTCAGAAAAGTGCGGCTAATCCGCTTTTGAAAACGTTACTTGAAAGCAGAAAAATCCATGCAGTGCATTTTCGAAGCATCTTTACACTGACGGAATTTTCCGTGCTATCCGGTTAGAGGGTTAATAAGTATTTAGAATCAAATGTTCCGAGTTACTAATTTTTTTTATACCTAACCTATCTAATTGAGCCTGCATAAAATTTATTAACAATATAACCCAAGTTTATACTTTTATATTTATCATATTATTTTTAAATTGGAAGTGGCAAGCAAAACTATTTTTTGTCAGGTAGTGGCAGTCTTCACAAAAAGGTTAGCCACCCCTGATTTAGTGTAATTATTCCCAGCACAAAATCGTCACGGTTCGACGGTGTGAAGTTAGAGAAATGTTTGTTGTGACTTCAAATTCTTAACTACTCAACTATTTCGAACAAAAGACAACCACAGGAGACAAACCTTTTCACAGATTTTCTTTAATTAGAAATAAATGCACTCCTATTGTTTACGTAAGGTGATCGCAAGGAACCAGTGCTTTAAAAATGAGACATCAGAGGTATTTTTTAGAAGATCTACAGTGTGTTCAACTTCACGCATCCTTTGCTTCTATAAAAAAAAGGGGCAAAAATGCTTTTGATTCCTCTGTTTCTCACAACATTGGTGGATGACATCCCATTACTCATCCCCCCGTGCTTTCCAGGACACCAATACGTTTTCTACTTCAATGTTCAAACTGCGTTCGAAGCAGTCCTGGTGTTCAACCAAGCATATCCGGCATCCAAGCATATCACAAATCTTTTCACAGATTTTTTTAAATTAGAAGTAAAGCATGTTGTTTACGAAAGGTAATCGTGGGTGAGTGAGTGAATGTTAACGTCACACTAATCATCTACTCGAGGGTTTTTGGCGACAGATCTCGTTAGTTTGAACCACGGTCAAAGGTGATCGTGCGAAAATGCGCTGATGTATGCAAATGTTTCAGCACTAGTGATTCTATCTATTATCTCCTTCTATGAGGTCTATGGTGTACAAATGAACATATCATTTACTTCTACAAAAAAAGGTGCAAAAACGTGATTGTTCTCAAAACAATGATAGTTGCCCCTCCATTTCTCATTTTTTTCTTCAGTGCGTTCTCACAACAATACGATCAATCTTCAAACTGTTCCACGGAGACTTGGTGTTCAACTAAGCATATCCAGGGACTCCACAAGTCAAAATAAAAATTCGAAAAGAAAAAATAAACATGCATGCAAAATAGATTAATGTCCTCTATGGGGTTTATATAATCACTATACCCCCTAAAATAGTGTTTCCCAAAGAGGGTCCCACGAGGGAATTTAAACATAAATTCGGCACCGGACAGCCTCTTTTATTAATAATTTCTTTCATTTATCATTATAACATATTGAAAAATATTAAAATATTTTTTCTTTATATGTACTACCTAGATTATAAGTATTCTGTTGCTTACGATCTAGGGCTCCACAAAATTATTTTATACTCGCTAGTGCAATGTTTTGCACACCTAACACCTGCAAAATAATATTTCTCACAGAAAACTAAGTTAGAATGCATAAATCCGAAGGCCTGCCAATAAAGGTAAGGGAACAACTTATCGACATATCAACTGATTCGACGTTAAAACTTACATTTAAACAGGAACAGCTTCTAAATTTCAGGCTGCGAAGTTTGCAGAATACATGGAAGTTTCATACACAGTTGTGAACATTTAAATGCCTTTTTGAGCAATGCATTTATGTTAAGCATTTCTCTCGACGTATGTGGCAACAAAAATAAAATACAAAAACAAATTAACGCAGAATACGAAATGTGACTGTAGACAGCTTCAATGGGAGTAGACTTCCACTTTGTGTAAAAAAAAACACACATACATATATATCCTGGTTACACTAAATATAATACAAGGGTTGAAATGACACCTATTGCGCAAATTAAGGCTGTAAATGCAGCGTTTCTCAAATTGTGGGTCGTGCTCCCCTAGAGGGGCGTAATAACTTTAGGAAGGAGGCGCGTGTATATTGAAAAATCGAAAACAATAGATTATTTTTAAAAAATATGAACTTACTGAAAATAAACAAACAAAATACATTCTGACATAATAAAAAAATAAAATACACAATTACACGGATGTAATACACTTATAAATGTATCAGTACTACACAATGTATATTATAATTAATTTAACAATACAAAGTTAAGAACAAGTTTAAAAATTACCAGTGACTATGGGCACACGTCATCCAATTATATACAAATTTAATACTTATCTTGATAATTTGTACGGTTTATAATTAAGAGGAGTTGGAAACCTCTCTCTCTCTCTCTCTCTACTGAAAATGTTAAATTGGCTGTTTTCGATGTACCTTTTCTCAAAATCTGTTTTATGTACATAATTGAAATTTTTCATACTATTAAAGTACACCTCTTTCATTATACTAAAATGAGCTTTTAGCTAATTTTGAATTTTTTAATAAATTATGAAATATTTTATCAAACATTGCGAAATTTGACCCCTTTTTTACTTAAAAAAATTTGTAAAAATTAAATTTTTGAGTTTTTTACAAAAAGCTCATTTTAGTATACACTGGTGTGCAAAAATTAAGGACGAGACGGTTTTTTTTTTCAATATAACTTTGTACAAAAGCTTTCCAAATCAACACATTTAATACCGTAAGATCCCCAATACGTAAGGACATGTGTAATGTAAGCAACACTTACTAAAAGAGAAATCAGAGGGATAAAAAGAAGCTTGATTGAAAAAGTAGTGAGGGGAGGCCGCCGGGCCCTGAGATACAGTTTTAATTTTTACGTTTACCCTGTTTACAGGAAATAGGGATTACACAGGAATGTGGGTGCGTCTAGGTTCAACGGACCTTATGGCCGGCAAGGTTGTGTTCTTGTGCGGATTGTCGAGTCCAATCAGGATGTTAGATTTGACGGTAATGAATCCGTGGCGGATTCTTTTCGAAGTGGTGCGGTCAGCTTTAAAAAAGCACGTACATGCCATTTCTCGAAGCTTTTTTCCCTCTTACGTCTGCCAGAAAAAACCTCCCGTCTAGAAGCGAACTCGCTGCCCGGGTTCCCCTTCGTCCACTTCTTTCCTCTCAGATAAGTACCACCCTTGTAAATTTTAACGTTGTTTCCAATATGTTAATCAATAAATATAATTGTTTACCACGAGAAGAACCCCTACACAAAATTCAAACAGCACCAGGTTACTACCACAAGGCCGATGAACTGTTACGCTTAAGTTTCAACAAGATTAGGACGCTCCAGACATCGTTTTTTTTTAGAGGTACATGATTCTTTTGTGATTATTCAATAATTTCTATTTGTTATTTTATATATGTTGTCCTTGTGAATTGTTTGGTGACCTATATCTCATTCGATAATTATTTGTTCGGAACATGAATTTAATTGTAGTTGTTAGTAGTTGAATTTTTTTCTTTTTCTCTCTCCTTTCGCAACGTTTAAGGAATTAGGTTTAACATGCAGTTATCTTGGTTTTTTTTTTTTGTGTGTGCAAATTTTTTTTGTTTTTAAATTTTTTTTTAGACAATGCTTCCTGAATTTTTTTAACGTTTGAGTGGTTGGAGGACGAGATGGGGACCTCGGGTATCTGAAAGCCCTGTGGAAGAGTGGGAAATTTTGTTCTCCCTATTTTATATACTCTACTGATGCTGGCTCTCCTACGAGAGTGTTCGTGTTTTCTCTCTTTCAGGACATCAAGCCATGGTTGTTTCAGGTGTATTGGGTCTAGTTTGCATCACGAGATGAACCCCTGCGAGAGTCAGATCTTCGGATGTACCCTTGTACCACGAGAAGAACCCCTACAAAATTCAAACAGCACCAGGTTACTACCACAAGGCCGATGAACTGTTACGCTAAAGTTTCAACAAGATTAGAACGCTCCAGAAATCGTTTTTTTTCTCTCCCGTCAGGACGTGGACAGCCGTTCGTGACCAGGAGTCCGTGAGTGCCTGTTGAGAGGAAGACGAGTCTGTTGGAACTTCTGATATATATATATATATATATATATATATATATATATATATATATATATATATATATATATATATATATATATATTGTACTTCGACATGGACATTTTCCTCAATGAATTTTTCTTGTGTTGGAACTGTTGATATATATATATATTTTTTGCACTTCGATATGGACATTTTCCTCAATGAATTTTTCTTGTGTTGGAACTGCTGACGCTGTTGCATTTTGTATTTACATTTACTACAATGAATTTTTTGTGTTTCTTTATTTCTAGTTTTGTTAATCTGGAAGAGGGGAGGAGTGATGGGAGGCCGCCGGCCCCTGAGATACAGTTTTAATTTTTGCATTTGCCCTGTTTACAGGAAATAGGGATTACACAGGAAAGTGGGTGCGTCTAGGTTCAACGGACCTTGTGGCCGGCAAGGTTGTGTTCTTGCGCGGATTGTTGAGTCCAATCAGGGTGGTAGATTTGACGGTAATGAATCCGTGGCGGATTCTTTTCGAAGTGGTGCGGTCAGCTTTAAAAAAGCACGTACATGCCATTTCTCGAAACTTTTTTCCCTCTTACGTCTGCCAGAAAAAACCTCCCGTCTGGAAGCGAACTCGCTGCCCTGGCCCCCCTTCGTCCACTCCTTTCCTCTCAGATAAGTACCACCCTTGTAAATTTTAACGTTGTTTCCAATATGTTAATCAATAAATATAATTGTTTACCACTATACGATCAGTATTGATGAGTTTCATTAATTTATTATTTAGAATTAATTTTAACTTAAGTCATGATGCGATGTTAAATTAAGAAACTGGGTTTAAAGTCATAGAAATTAAATGAACCAACTTTAGCGTCGCATTAGTTGCATGGAGCGCAATGCGACTGAAGGCCGAAACATCCCTGTGATGGGTGTCCAGCAAGAAACATCCGGTCTTTAGTAGGGGATATGATCTCGCCTGACTGCTAGGCAGGTTTCACAGCGTCTGCCCAAGCTGAGAATGAGGGTGTCAATGAGTTGTTGAGGCATTGCTGCCCCTTCGTCTTGCAGCGCCAATCGAAGCTCCCGAATCGTTACTGGTGGTAAGGTACGAGCTGCCAAGCGTCTGCCTAGAAAATCCCATACGTGCTCGATGGGATTGAGATCCGGAGATCGTGCCGGCCAATCCATACGTTCAATATCCTCACTCTCTAAGAGCTGTTCGGCAGCTACTGTGCGATGACATGGTGCATTGTCGTCCATGAAAAGGAACTGCAGACCCATAGCGCCTCTAAAAAGACGCACATATGGAAGAAGAATCTCGTTACAATAACGGGTCCCGTTGACTGAACCTGCGTCGAAGATGTGAAGGTCTGTACGACTGCCAAACATGATGCCTCCCCAAACGAGAACACCGCGACCTCCATACCTGTCCCTTTCAATGATGTTCGAGGGAATAATTGCGGCTTTCCCGCTCTCTCCAGATGAGTATGCGATGAGAATCGCTACTCAAACTGAATCTGCTCTCATCTGTAAAGAGTACTCGTCCCCATTCATTGTTTCTCCAATTCCGGTGTTCCCGGCACCACAGAGAACGCCTTCTCCGATGGGCAGGCGTTAAAGGTACACACCGTACAGGGCGTCGTGCAAACAGACCACCACCGTGCAGTCTTCTGGCCACGGTAAATCGCGATATCGGTCGTCCAGTCGCCTGTGTCGTGTGTCTAGCGATTTCTCCCGCTGTCTGCCACCTATTTCTTCTGGCCTGTAAGACAATGTACCGGTCATCTGCAGGTGTGGTTCCTCGTGGACGACCACTACTGAACCCCTGGATAGCTGTTCCTGTAGTTTGAAGTTGTCTCCAAAGTCGTGAAACGATGCTGTGAGTAATTCCGAACTCTGCAGCCACACTTGTCACACTGCGGCCTTCCTCCAACTTCCCAATGATTCGACCTCTGGTAAAAGCATCCAGATGTCGTCTAACAGATTGATTATTCACCATTTCTCGCTGAGGCAGCAACTCGGTGTGATTTTAACTGCTATACGGCGTGCAATCTCTTTGCCAGAAATACTGATCTTACACCGACAACATGCTTTATACTACTCAGACACTCCCCAATACGTCTACCTGCATATCTGCGCATGTGCTACCGTACATCACCTTACTTAATCTCCTGATTGATCTTTCTGTCCGCTCTGCCTCTTCGTTCAGCTGATATGCTAATTTTTCGACTTCGTCCTTAATTTTTGCACACCAGTGTATATTAGACATCATTATAAATAATTCGTAAAAAATTTACATACCTGTGAACAGTAGTTTTTCAGAAAAGGTACATCGCACATTAAAATTTACATTCTGAGATAAATTGATTTTAATGTATACAGTGAGACTTCTAATTGGCTAGGAAATAAAAAAATAAAAGGGTCAATTTAAAATAAAAGAAACATGTTTTGGTTTATATCAGTCGTTACACTTTTAAGCAAAATTACAATTTTCGCCATTAAAATGGGCGTGACCCAAATTCAACGATTATTTAAAAATACGTTTTTTAAGGGCTTCTAAATACCCTAGAGGTTAAAGTATGGTATTTTTAAAAAGGTTAAAATCTATACAATTTGAAAATGTAAAAATCTCAAATTATCAAAAAAATAAGATTTTAGCTTTCCAACACCCCTTAAAGTCGTATTGTAGAGATTTACATTAAAGTATATTATTATTGAAATCTATACACTATTGTTGTACGTAAGGGGGCGCGATGGAAATTATGATTGAAAATTGGGTCGCGAGTATAGGAAGTTTGAGAAGCATTGCACTAAATTCATAATTCAAGTCTGTTTCCTAAATTCTCTTGTCGGATCTATGGAATGAAACATCATTCATTGCTACATTTTACCAAAACATTTGAGAATTGATTCAGAGGTCTCACCGGATTAAATAATTTCTCACAAACTCTTCGATTCAAAAAGAGTACTTTTGTGTCTAATACTGATGCAAGTTTCAGAGAGAATATTGAGCTCCTTTTAGTGAAAAATATCATTGACTTTACACCTTCTTTCGCATGAAATATTTCAAACTTAGCTGTTCCAGATATCCTTCAGTTGAGGCTGATCCTACATTTTGCAAATCAGGCCGTATCGACGTACTGATAGGATGCCAATGGGTATTCCAGATTCTAAAAAATGACGCATTTAAGATTAATTCATCAATGAATAAATGCTAGTTTAAAAAACTAAAACTGCATGCTTTTATTGTAGATTGAACTGAAAAATGAAAAATAAATTACAGCTTAAAAAAACTAAAAAACACGCTCTTATGGTTAATCGAACTAAAAAGTAAAAAAATAATATTCTTAATCTTTACTTTATTTGTATATTTGTAATTATATATAAATTATATGTAATATATAATATTTGTAATTTGAAATTAACAGGTTTTCACTAAATGCATTTAAAAGTATATCCGGTACTTATATTAAAAAATTAATTTTTAAAATTTTTGTCTGTCTGTTTGTTCCGGCTAATCTCTAAAACGGCTGGACCGATTTTGACGGAACTTTCACAGACAGATAGTTAAAATTATAAGAAGTAACTTAGGCTACTTTCATTTCAGAAAAAAATTAGGGTTCCGCGAAAACAAAATTAAAACCGATGAAATATTGAACAATATCCGATGAAATTAGGCTTAACCGGGAAATTCACCCGGTTCCGTGCGTGCGTATACTCTCAGTACATGTGGGCCTGGGGAAATGCTTCTTTCTCCTTATGTTGGTCTTGGAAGGGGTTAAGTTATAATAAGAAATCAATGTTAAACGTCGTCAGGATTTCTTTCATGAAAGTAGTTAAGTTTTTATTTACTTTGAAATTGATAAATTTAATATTGTATATAGAGTGATTGTTCAATAATATTATATATATATATATAATACAAAAACCAAAGATTAACAAAAAAAACAAACAAACAAAGAAAACAAAATAAAACAAAAAACAAACATCGATTCTCAAAGTAGAAGAATGACATCATACATATAGCATATAGGTTTTTATTTCTTTTTCTTTACGTGGAATACATAATTATTAAGATTTCGTACACTCTGCGAATTGAATAAACACTTTTCTGTTAAATTTCACGTGGACAAAGTCACAGGTAAAAGCTATTTAACATAAAATAAATGCCTCAGAAAGTAATATTAACGTATTACACATCCAGATACAAATTATTTACTCTATTTTAAGTGTTTATTAAACAAAATTTGTAACAATGTGTTACTTTTGCTGAGCAGAAGGAAGGTGTTTTCAAAAATTGACCCACAAGAGAGTTACGGGGCGTTATAAATATAAAAGAATCCTTTTTACCAGCTATTAGATCTACTAACTTAAAATTTAACAAACATGTTTTTTTTGTTCAACTGAGATATGCAAAAAGCTTTTTTTTTGTTTAATTTACAATTCACGTAAAATTAACTCATTAAAAACTTTTTATCCTTCAGTCTGTATTGTTTAATTTTTCTAATTCACACGTGCGAAGAACGGGTATACCAGCTAGTTTAAGAATAAAATGATAAACGGGAAAATTAATGTCATTGTGGTAAAACCGTGGGGTGCTTTGTGCTGCATTTTTACACTAACTCAGCATTTCGGAATAGAACTAGTAAGAAATTTTAACAATTGATATAGAGCTCCCCTCGCTTTTAGCTCAATGACATTAATTTTCTCGTTACTCATTTTTATTCTTATACTAAGAATTATTTTTTTACTTTTTGGTTCGATTAACTATAAAAGTGTGTTTTTTAGTTTTTTAAGCTATAATTTATTAAATAATCGTTGAAACTGGACCACACGCCCATTTGATTAAGCGAAAAATGTAAACAAAGTACTTCAATTTGCATAAAAGTTGAACACCTGATATAAACCAAAACATTTATCTTTTGTTGCAAATTGAGCCTTTTATTTTTTATTTCCTAGCCAATTAGAAGCCTCACTGTATACATTAAAATCATTTTATCTCAAAATGTAAATTTTTGATGTTCGATACGTACCTTTTCTGAGAAACTACTGTTCACAGGTATGAACATTTTTTATGATATATTTATAATGATGGCTAATATTTACTAAAATGAGCGTTTTGTAAAAAACTCAAAAATTTATTTTTTACAAGTCTTTTTATGTGAAAAATGGGTCAAATTTCACTATGTTTGATAAAATATAAATTATGAAAAATTTCAAAATTAGCTAAAAGCTCATTTCAGTATAATGAGAAATGTGTACTTTAATTGTATGGAAAATTTCAAGTATGTACATATAGCAGATTTTGAGAAAAAGTACATCGACAACAACCAATTTAACATTGCCGGTATAAATCTTCCGGTTCCGTCTCATCTTAATTAGTGCAATTCTAAATTTGAAAATAATGTCACTTTCATATCATTTGAATTGGCGACACAACGAAGATATACTGCAGACCCCTATTCATCTTTACTTACATCGGAGAAACTATGTAGAATCATGTCCTTTAGTAAAAATATAATTAGTAAAAATATAACTTAGAATTTTCAAATCCTTAAAAAAAATATAAGACACCTTGAGATATTTTCGCAAATATTTCTCTCTTTAAAAGGTAATTCATTCAAAGGTAAATTACATTCCATTCTCAAAAGCCCTAACTTTTTCAGGAAAATCTTGCTTGAAATTTCTGTTAACATAGTGTGCTTGGTCATTTGGTTCAAGCCAAGTGAGATGGTGAAAGTAAAATAATCTTCTCAAGAGCTCTATCTTAACCCAGTTTCTTGATACTTTCGGAGTTATTTTCATCTGGATGGTAAAGTTGATCACGAGGAGGAACTTACTCCATCTTCTTTTTTTCATTAGAGCACCATTTGTGCAGCTTCATGCCGCCATATTATAACATGAAATTAATTGTTGTTGCAGTTCAGTAACAGAAGAAATGTTGTTAGCTCCCACTAAAATGCCATCAACGTAGAAATCATTTAATGTAGCTGCAGAAGCAGGAGGGTAAGCACTTTCTTCATCTGTTACGAGCTATTCTAAGACACTTGTGACCAAATATGAATCAAATCTTGTTCCAAATATAATAGTGAAAAGCTTATAAATTTTAGGTTATTCACATTCAAATCTTTGTTCCATAAAATACAATGCAAATAGCATTGATAATGATCAATCCATGTCTAACAAGACATTTTCTTGACATCAGCTGTGGATGTGATTTTATATTGTCAAAAGTTTAGGAAGATGAAGAAAAAACATCTTGCCCTACACCTTCATTTAGCTAGTAATAATTTATAGACATTCTATTAGCGAAAAGTGAAGATGCATTGGAAACTATTCGAAGTTTTGTACTTTTACTGTCAGCTTTATAAACTCCGTGATGGAGCATAACATTTTAATTACGAATTAACATTTTTTAATTCCTTCATATACCTTAGTTATTCGTTTTCTGCCATACGATTAGGGTAGAGAGAAAACATTTTCGATTTTAAATATAAAAGCTTCTTTAAACTAGTTAATTTTCGATTAGCTATATCCAAAAATTCTCCCAATTGGGACATTTTATATAGGAAGTCTCACTGCGTTATTTTCCATATCCATCGCTTTGATATGTGTTTAAAAAATGCTCTTCTAACCTTATTTGTCGTTTACTCATTGAACTGGGTAAATCTAAAACTAATTCCAATTTCCATAATTTTCTCACGTTTTCTTCTAATGCATTTTCTTGTGCAAGAAATCCATAACGTTGTTATTCTGGAATACTCTCAATGGGATTACTAAAAACATAACCCTAAAAAGTTTCTTTAAATGTTAAAGAGTAATCAGCCGTAAACACTTCACAGTCCAATAGTTGATCGAGGAGCTCTGCAACGATTAATATAAATCAATCTTTCAAGGCTTAAAAAATAATGGATCAGTTAATTTAATATTAGTCGGAATTTCTAGTTTTGAGAAATCTAATGATGTTAATAACAATAAATTTGCTATCTTAGGTACAATTAAAAATATAATCCATCAATAAATTATCTGTCTTCATTAGTTGTTCAATAATAATTTTTTTACATCAACTGCATAGTCAGGAATCGGAATATTTACTTTCAGCCTTTTAAAATCTAGCAAATCTGAAAAATTAGAATTTCACCGAACACATTATCCCACTATCAAGGATAACTTATCCTTTTTGAAATGAACCATGATAATTGAAAATATAAACAACAGATGAAGCCAATATGCCATTTTCTTTTTTTCCGAAGCGGAGCTCGATGTAATCTTTTTAGATCTGTTCTAATTTTCATTATTTATTTTAGAATTTCCTGTTTCAATATCCTCTTAGAGGAAAATAGTTTTTGTCGTCTTTTGATTTATATATATCAGTGTTGATTCATCTATATGGTAACGAATGATATTTAAATTTACAAGCAGCACATGTGTATTTTGATAAACATGATGCAACCTTAAGCGAACCTAAGCAATTCAGACAAATTCGTCTTTTTTTTCAAAAAATCAATCAAACTGTCAAAACCTGGAGCTTGAGTAGTTATTAACAACAGCTCTATTGTTTACGTGTTTCAGTGACTAGCTTTTATAAAACAAAATTTAACAATAACACATTTAATATTTTATCTTTTTTCATAATTGATTTTTAGTAATGCAATCAGGAAATTTTTTTAAAATCTTTTTGCGGAGAGAGAGAGAGAGAGTGAGAGAGAGAAATCTTTAGTTCATTTTACGTAATTATTTCACTTTCAATATTAGGTATTGGAATATCAATTTAAAAGTTTTAATACAAACTCGATTTCCTTTTGATTTTCAGGTATAATGTCCAGTTTCATTCAAACAAAATAAAAAAAAATTAGAGCTGTATTTAAACATTTACAATGCTGATTATTTTTGATCATGTAAAACTTTTCAGGACTTTTTCAGATCTGTCAAGGTCAGCTCTTTATAAGATAAAAGAAATTGCGCATTTTTTGTGAGGTAATAATAGTATTTTCTTTTATAAAGTATACGTTATATTATTCTTATCTCAAAATACATTGAAATGTCAATATAAAATCCTAGACACATGAAGGAAATCTTCATTAAAAATGAATTTTTGATTATCATAAGGAATCTTATACGTGAAATTTGAGTGTGAAATATATTCCGAAGGAAATGAATTTCCGAAATTATAGTTAAAATTCCATGGCAAACTTCTTTGAATAGGGTTTGAAGCCCCGAAAAAGCCTATTAGAGTAGAGCAGGGGTGGGCAACCTTTTAGCTGTGGCGTGCCAAACCAATCTTCCAATATGATTCAGCGTCTAGGACCTTCTTGAAACAATTCAATTCCCGTGATAATGCATCAAAGTTAGAGTATAAATGTCAATAATACAGATTTACCCTTTTATTGTTTATTAATTTTGCATCATTTAAAAATATTTCTTAATGCTCTTTTCGCCATATGCACGAGAGCGTAAACTTGACGCGGAGCACATTTTCAGACAGAAAAAATGCATCAATTTTTATAAAAATGTGTGAAATTGTAACTCATGTATTTGTTTATAATATAGTGTTTTTAAAATTTCAAAATATTTCATAAATAATTAGTTTTTCCTTTTAACATGTGAAGGGAATGCTCATTTAGCATTATGGTACAGGGAAAAAAATGCAAAACTCATTTTATAAAAGAAAAAATGTGTCAACTCGGATAAAAATGAGTAGTATGATAAAATAAGTGGTTCTCTACAGGATAGTGTAGTCAGAATATATATATATATAATATTAATGTTTGAGTACTTTTATATCTGAAAAATATTCCGAATTTGGCCTCTATTCTTTAACATTAGCCGAAGATAGCCTTAACATAAAAATAAAAATAAAATATAACGATTTCTTCAACAAAAATAAAAACAATAAAATTGTATTTATATGTTATGCACTTTTAAACATGTTAATTAAAATAAGAAATAAACAAGATAAAATATAAGTATTAACCTTCATTATAGTTAAATAAAAAAAAAGATAAATAAAATTTTTAATGTGAACCTAGTGCCTACACCGCTCTATTTTCATTTCGCAAAAATCTAGGGTAAAATTTGTGACTTTCAATTTAACACGATTCTAAGCCTCAGTTGTTAAACAATTTCTTTGAGGACTCGACATGTTTTACATATGAGGAAAGATTTTACATATGTAGAACCATGCAATTCTCTCTCTTCGAACAATTAAATCTCTCAAGCAAAGACATTCAATAATTTACAAAATAGCTGTAAATTTGTCTTTAGAGTTATTTTTCAGATTTTTTCGCAATTCCGTAAATGTCCGTAATTCTGACGATGTTTGTCAAATAGAGTCCATTATAAATTTATCAACTTCCATCCACTCAAAAATTGACAAATTTGTAGAGTAGCGCAGAGTGCCACTAAAAATTGTACCGCGTGCCATAGGTTGCCGATTCCTGGTGTAGATTCTGAACGTGCGTTTTCTTCGGCAGGGTAATTTGTAACAAAAATGAGAAGCCGTTTGAATGATGAAACGCTGGACGAGCTGTGTTTTTCAAAAGCTTATATACAGAAAGAGAAGAAATGCTTTTTTTAAAAAATTAATTATGGACTTTCTTTTTGTTTTTTATGTTTATATGTTTTTTGTTTTGATTTGTTTTAATAAATAATTATATTAAACCAATTTTTTTAATTATATATATATATATATATATATATATATATATATTCATATATATTCAGTTTTATTATATAATTCTAAATACGCTACATAATATGTAAGTATTTTTCATAAATAGTTCAATTCTAATCCCGGGATTTGGATAATGTAATCCCGAAGTCCCGAATGAACATATAATCCGGGATTGCAAACCCTAGTTTTGAAGGTTTAAACTGCTTTCAAAACTGATAAGAGCATGATGGTCATTGGAATGAAAGGAAATAAATCAAGACACGATAAAAGAAACCTATTTCCTATAGGTCACAGCATGTTTATGTGCGTACGTTCCAGATAAATCTGTCTGACGTATGTAATTATTTAATGTATCGTACAAAAGAATCCCATTTAACACTACAATCTTCAATATATTATTAATTCTCAATTTTTCTTTTCTTGGTGACCCCTTTAGTTCATAACTAAGATCTAAATGCACTCTTATTATAAAATTTTCCCAAACTTTCACGGATTAGATCCAAAGGTTGTATGTTATGAAATTAGCATGTGGCTAGGGTCACACACTTGCTGTGAATATTGCTAGAACTGTATAAAACTTCAGGATAGTATTCCTTAATGAGCTACAGTTTCTTAATTTTGAAGAAAAACGCAGGGCATTTAAAGGTGATGTAATACCCCCCAACAAAGGCGTTCGTTTATGAAACTGCTGTATTGTTTTTCTCTCCAAATAAAACAAAGCTGTTGTGCAATATGATTGGAATTTTTAATATAGTCAGAAAAAATTACAAAGCAAATCCAATTTCCTCAAGACTTGAATTATGCTCTGGTAATCATAATATGACTTATCCCACGATATGCACACACAAATGCTATCGATAGCTAATTAACAAAAATTGATAGAACAATCAACATTTACATTTTAGAATGTATCGGATATTCTTTTAAGAAAAGCAAATATCAACCGAACTTCATAAAAATCTTGGAAAAGTTGGAGATGCCCTTCAAATATTGGATGGTTGCAAGAGCGGCTCTAAGGCCGGACAAAGCGGATTCCGGTCCGGGGCGGCATTTGGATCAAATTTGGGAAATATTTTTTTCTGTTACTAAAAACTTGATACATTTTCTGATTTTTTTGGGGTATGAATATATTTCATTTAACGTATCGCCGCATTTCTTTATTTTATACTCTGTATGTTTAATGTCAGTTTTTTTTTATATTGAAACTTGAAGGGTTCGTGGCGGGAGTATATGTTAAATCATGAAATTTGATATATTTACACACCTTTCACTAGTAATTTTTTTCCTATCCAAGAATGGGGTTAAAACGGACATTCCTCTCACCCTTACGATGTCCAGTGTCAGCTATCTAAAAGGGGACAGGGATATTAAGAGTTTTTAGTAGATAGAGAGCCACAAGAGATGTTTTTTTTAGTTTTGAGTGTAGTAACTATAAGTTAAAATAAACGCTTGTGATCCCCACCATCATTAGACTCTTTCGAAGAATTTGGCTTGCTGAAACGGGTGATTTCTTCTCTTACATTTTACTGGCTTAAAATAATAATAGGTAATTATGTCCTTAATTTCAAATTATTTTGTGTTATATATATATATATATATATATATATATATATATATATATGTTTGTTATGCAGCTTTTTTGCTCGCCAGAATCATTCGAATTTTATTGGTGTGTATCTATGTGTGAACAATTTAATAATTATTTTTTGCTTTGGTGAGAGGGGCGGCATTTTCCATTTTTGTCTAGGGCGGCAAAACTGCTAGAGCTGGCCCTGATGGTTGCTAATATTTATTGTAACCTTTTTAGAACTAGATCTTTTGAATTTTGAAACTAGCTTTTCCTAAACAATTTCTTTTCGATATTTCTTTCTTTTTTTAAATCTCACTTGCCCCAATAAATTTACATTTTTACAAACAATGAAATATTTGAAAAATACTTAATGGTTGTAAGGCATTTGTCCGTGAGGGTTGCCCTACTTCCACATTATCTTCGCGACCTAGAGGTGCGGGAGTGAATGAAGAACCAGACGTTGCCATAATCTTAATATCTCTTTATTAAGATTTTAACTTAAACAATATACAATTATAGTACTTATATTTAAACATAGTGGATCTGAGGTGAAAGGACACACAATACGTACTACCAAATAAGCGCGACCCTGATCACTATATCTAACTTTACCGCCTATTCCTGATCTCAGTAAATATACAATTCCTAGTAGTAATTTGAACGATCTTACCTCTATATCCTGGGTAAACTATAACTCACTCGAATCCTAAATGACGTGGCGGTTTATCTAGTGAGGAATGGTATCCACCTTGACTTGAACGCTCTGGCACGAATAGATTAATTCTTGAGTGTCAGATAACTTCTTTTACTTTAGCTTAATCACTTGAACACATGGACCTCGTATAATCACTTTCCGTAGCCACTTTACTTACGCTAAACTTCTGCTATTTAAAAGATTCTTAATTTGCATAATCACGCTTCGCTTCTGGATTTGGTTGGAAAGAATTTGCCATTACGGCCCCAAAGAACCCAAGAGGAGTTTTTAGTTGAAAACGCGATGAGTCTGTCACATGGTTGTAATTTAAAGGTATAAAATAAAACGCGCGCGCATTTCCACGAATTAGTGTACCTTATTAGGTTTGCATAATTTAATTGTTAAAATATTTAGCTTTCAGACACACAGATTTGTTAAAATCATAAATGCACCAAAGACTAAAACTATAAAAATTAAGGGTGGAAAAGCAGAATAATAACAACCCTCAAAAATTACAGAAAAATATCAACGGATAGAAGGTGAAATGTTTCTTATAAGTTTATTTGATTTAAGATGTAAAGGAAAAATATCTCGAAGTGCACAAAATTATGCAATGTTAGCGAAGAATTTTTGTTGTTACTTTTTATTCAGCTTCTAAAACTCTTCTGAGAGGTGTTTCCAATTCAACTTATTTTACTATTTATGTTTTTCAAAGAATTAAAGAAATTTCTTATAAATGTGATTCTCTTCATTTATAAATAAAATTCTACCTAACTGCATATTAAATTTATGATTATAAGTTTCATTTTATTCACTTCTACTAGTTCCTCAATTAATTTTCTTAATCGGCAATATATTTCTACATAACACGATAAAATAAGTTATTTGCAGCATGTATTATCACAACGTATAAGGCACTTTAATATATATACTTTATATTTCTTAAAACAGTTCACATGTAATTAAAAGAATTGTTATAAATTAAGGGAGAGCAAATACACTACTGGCCGCCATTAAAATTGCTACACCAAGAAGAAATGCAGATAACAAAATGATGTTTATTGGACAAATATGTTATCCTGCAAATAACAAGTGATTAAATTTTCAAGAAATTTGGGAGCATAGATCCTAAGAAATCAGTACTCAGAACAACCACCTGTGGCAATAATAACAGCACTTATACGCCCGAGTATTGTGTCAGAGATTGGATGGCATGTACAGGTACAAATGCCCACGCAGCTTCAACACGGTGCCACAGCTGATCAACCGCAGTGACTGGCGTATGGTGTCGAGCCAGTCGCTCGGTAACGATGGACCAGACGTTTTCTATTGGAGAGAGATCTGGTGAACGTGCAGGCCAGGGCAAACTCTGAAAGTTTTTCCGTATCAAGGAAGGTTCGTACAATACCGTCAATATGCGATCACGCATTATCCTGCTGAAACGTAGGATTTTGCAGGGCTCGAATAAAAAGTAGAGCCACGGGTCGTAAACATTAGAAATGTAACGTGCACTGTTCAAAGTGCCGTCAATGCGAACACGAGCTGGCCGAAACGTGCATCCAACTGCTCCCCATACCATCACGCCAGGTGTTGTCCAGTATGACGATGACGAATGTACGCTGCCAATGTGCGTTCCCCACGATGCCGCCAAACAAGGATGTGACCATCTTGATGCTGTAAACAGAACCTAGATTCATCTGAAAAAATGACATCTTGTCATTCGTGCTCCCAGGTTCGTTGTTGATCACACCATTGGAGACGCTCCTGTCTGTAATGAAGCGTCAAGGGTAGCCGCAGCCATGGCCTCCGAGTGGAGAGTCCATGCTGCTGCAAACGTCCTTGAACTGTTCATGTAGACCCTTGTTGTTTTGCAAATGACCCCAATTCTTGACTCAGGGCTTATGACGTGGCTGCATGATCAATTAAGGTCATGCAGGTAACATGCCTGTCGTCTCGGCTGCTAGTGATAGGGGGCGGTTGAGATCCAGGACGACGTTCCGTATTACCATCTTGAACCCATCGATTCCATATTCTGCTAACAGTCATTGCAACTCGACCGACGCGAGCAGCAATGCTGCGATATGATAGACTGCAATCCCGGCACGCTGCAATTCGACCTTTATCAAAATCAGAAACGTGCTGGTACGTATTTCTGCTTCTTACACGAGGCATCACAACAATTTTTCACAAGGCAACAAGGTTCAAATGGAATTTGTGTATGAGAAAGCGGTTGAACAATTTTCTCATTTAAACACATTGTAGGTATCGCTACCGGCGTCTGCTTTGTCTAAATGCACTGAAAAGCTAATCATTTGCATATCACGGCACCTTCTTTCTGTCGTTTAAGTTTCATGTCTGTAGCATGTCGCTTTCTTGGTGTAGCAATTTTAATGGCTAATAGTATACATGGCATGATTTTATACAAATTCCAGAAATATTTTTAAAATATATGTCACTGAAGTATCTTAGTATGCCACGAACTCTCGTCCACTGAAGAGTGAGGATTCACCAAAGGATGAAACATTTTCTTAAAATATACACTTTATATTATGACTTACTAATCACTATCTAAATTCGACTTAAGCTATGGGTGCACGTCAGCTTGAATAGTAATCTAAATATCTAGAATCTAAATCTTATACTGATATCAATGGACGATCCTCAACAATAATGCTAGTCCTCGAACGGCCCATCGGATTCTTTAAATTTTCATTACGGCAACTCCACCAGCACCAATTAGCTTCTCTAATTTCTTAGTCTCCATATGACAACAATCATCTTCAGAAACTTCCCTCTCCAACTTGGCTTTAAATAGTAACCTTCATTAACACAAATCGAGGCTCCTTTCAGAAAGTGGTTTTATAATCATATAATGTCATCAAAAGTATTCAAACACGTGGTCCGCCAGTACAAAAGTTGCGGCCCCTGCCGACTCCTTTTAAAATTTTTTAAACACATCAGGTTTTTAAATTTTTTTTTCATTTTGTAATTTATTTGAGGTGTACCTAATTATACAAATTTACAATATATTTGCCTGTTACCCCTTCTTGTTTTAAAAGAAATCCTTTTTGATAATAGAAATGGTTTAAAGATTAAAAATAATTTTTTTTTATATTTTATTAAACGTTTTCATTTGATTTTACTATATATAATAAATTACCTTTTTATTAAATTCTGAAATGCATTATGCATATTCTTTACTCTATGGGTGGTACACGATTCTTCATGTGTGCGACTTCTATTTCTCTTCCTCCGTTTCTGTTTGTAGTGTCCAATCAGCAAGAAGGAATTATATATATATATAAAGATGTTTTTTAAAGTTTAAAAAAATATTCAGGATGGTTAAGAGAAAGGGCAGTGTATACTTAATCGCTTGCGAGTGAAAGCACAATTAAATTTCAACTATAAAGAAAGATCAATTCAAAAGGAACGCCATAATTTTCAAGAAAATGGCAACTGTGATATTTTTTGTGTCCAAAATTAGATTCAAATATGCTAGATATCTAAAACCTATTTCAGTTGCTATGGAATATATTCTTAAAAGGCACCATGACACAAATCACAAAACAAACTATGACTAATACTTAGCAAAACTTTGTGAAAACGAGTTGTCCGAAATGTGTGTGTGTGTGAGAGAGAGAGATCACGCATTTCTTCAAAAACAATAAAGCGCACACATTAAATTTGTTGAAGACTATGCAGCTACTGTAAAAATTATACATTATTACATTTAATCCCGCAAACAGATCGAAATCATTTACTGAAAGGGAATTTATTTATTAATGTTTATTTACAACAGTGGAAGTATTATGTCCAGCATATAAACAAAGCAAATTAAAAGTGTAAGTTTAAGTCGAAACATTGTTGAAAGCAGAGTTGATGAAATAGCCGAGAATTTGAGAAGTCAGCATAAATAGATATCAACATTTCAAGCTACTTTATTGCAATATTGATGAAAGTACAGATATTCGAAATTTCGCTCAGCTAGTCGCTTTTTTTCACGGATACGATGTTGATTTAAAAATAAGTGAAGAACTTTTGAAAATCTCATTCATATATATATATATTCAAAATACAACATCTGGAGCTGATATTTTTAATGTACTTATAGATGTTTTGATGAAATATCAATTACCAATGGAAAAGTTGGTTTGCCTTGCATGATAATGCACCTACCATGATCGATATTACTAAAGGAGTTGTTGCAAGATTAAAAGAAACAAACTGCATGGCAATAATAATTTTGAGCATTTTCATTGTATTAAACGTCAGAAGGTATTGTGCTCCCAAGTTTTAAACATATGACATGTTTTAAAAATTGTCACCAAATTTGTAAATTATATTCGAAGACATAGACTTAATCATCGTAAATTAGCTTTATTTCTCGAAGATATAGAGAATGAATTCAATGATCTACTATATTATACGAAATTCAATGGCTTTCAAATCATAAAGTTTTAAAATGATTCTTCAAATTGCTGGACGAAATTATAATTTTCTTGGAAATAAAAATATTATGAATGTGCTGAATTAAAAGAGGGACAATGAATAGATGACAGTTGATATTACAAGCCATTTTAATAAACTTAATTTTAAGCTTTAAGGCAAAAATCTTGTTTTTTACAACTATATTTGCTAATAATAAATATTATTACTTTGACGAAAATAAATAGAAAAAGAAAACATGTGTGAGAGACTTTGAAAACTGTCAATATCTGTTGATTAATTTCCATAAATTAAAATTTACTGAATACGCTCAATGGTTTGAATTTAAAATTGTTTGAAACGGAATATTACTAATTCTAATTTTAATAGCTGTGAGTTATAATTTCGCTCTTTTATTCTATCTCTATCTATCGATATGGAAATTGTTCATGAAAGCTTACAGATAAATTAATTGAAACCCAATGGGATTTTTGTTGAAGCAAAACATCTATGGAAGTCGGGAATTCTAGATTTTTATACATACTGGTACTTATCAGTAGATCTTTTTCCTAAAATTTATCGTTTGTTTTGCGAATAATAACCATGTTTGGAAGCACTTATTTATGCGGGCAATTATTTCCTTTAGTGAAAAAAATAACGAGAATTAAGAAAGATAAGATTTAACCCCAATCAACATTTATCGTCCATTTTAAAAATTATACATCAGCTCAGTATATTTAATCAAATCTTGATGACTTGTTATGCGAAAAAATTGATGTCAAATATCTTCGAAAAAGTAATGTTAAATTGAAATTCTTAAAAATAACAGGAAATTAAAACGACTACATGTGTGTAATAAACAATACATTTAGCTTTACATTAATAAATGCATAATACACTGGCCTCTAAAAGTTAAGGAACAACATGTTTTTCAAAGCTCACCTTAAAAAAATGACAGTAGCAATAAAATTTATAGTTTATATGAATGATAAAAACGAACTTTATATAAATTTATGCAAAAACAATAGCTACAACTTTTTTTAATTGGAAAAAACAGATATATATATGAGTGAGAGAAAACTATGCATATATCACAGGCTTTTGTAATTACGCGTGTAACGTGTGTTGATTTACAACTTTTGTTAGCAGATTTGTTGGCAATAGGCAGTGGGGCCTCGCAATGTCTGAGAGAAGCCGTTTGTCCGATTCGTGAAGGTGGAGGGCGGTCGGATGGATGGAAATGGGGTTGTCACAGGCTGATGCTGCTAGGCGTCTTAATGTGTCTCGTTGTGGTGTCCATCGTCTCTGGAATCAATATCGAACCGAAGCATCTGTGTCCATAAGACATGTTCCAGGCTGGCCACGAGCTACAACACCTGCAGGAGACCGTTTTATCGCTCTTTCTGCCCGAAGGAGATGAAGGAGTTCTGTGCCGCAACTTGTTGCAGACCACTCTGTAGCATCGGGGAAAGGAATATCCGCTAGTACGGTGCGAAGGCATCTTCACAATTCAGGTCTCTATGCAAGGCGACCAGTTGTGTGTATACCTGTCAACAGACCAGGGCCGCTTTTCCGATTAGGCACACTAGGCACGTGCCTAGGACGCAAAAAATTAGGGGGCGTAAAAAAATTGGAACGCGAAAAAAGAGAAAAAAAATTAAAATTACAGTGAATGTACCACCTCCTAGCGAGTCATGAGAGAAGCATTTCTGCCCTAAAGAGAGCAAAGACTGAAATGAGATTTACTATGGGAAAAAAAAGAAAAGGTTAACAGTTTGATGTTGGTACACACTCAAAATGATATTACTATGGAAAAAAAATTGATTAAAATGATGTCATTAAGGATTTTGCAATGATCAAAGTTCGAAGAAAACCTTTGTTATAGCAGTGCAACGGCAGTGGGTCAACAAAGAATATAGATGTCTAAAAGTAAAAGATAGTAAAACGATAAACAATGAAAAGATGATAATTAACAAATTGAAAACAATTCATACTATAATATATACTCTATACTGTGATTGCAAACGATTTCATTAATTTACCGTTCTAATTTACAAAAGGTGAGTAGGTGGTCCGTGATGTCATAAGATAAGAAATGAACAAGAGTGGCCAAACCATGTCACTATTAATTCGTGCACCAGGTGTCATTTCAACCCTTGTATTATATTTAGTATCTGTGAAGTATGCGTTTTTTTTTAATCAGTTTTACACAAATGTGGAAGTTTAGGTCCATTGAAGATGACTGCAGTCGCATTCCATATTCTGCGTTAATTTGTTTTTGTATTTTATTTTTGTTGCCATATGCGTTGAGAGAAATGTTCCTAACTTAAATACGTTACTCAAAATGGTATTAAAGTGTTTATAACTGTGTATGAAGCTTGTGTGTATTCTGCAAATTTTGCAGCTTGAAATTTAGAAGCTGTTTTTGTTTAAATTTAAGTTTTAACGTCGAATCAGTTGATTGTTGATAAGTTGTTCCCTCTCCTTCATTGGTAAGCCTTCTGATTTATGCATTCTAGCTTAATTTTCTCAACTGGGAAATATTATTTTACAGGTGTTGGATGTGCAAAACATTGTACTAGAGCCGGGGTGGGCATTAAGTCGATCGCGGTTGACCCATGGACCGCTAAGACATTATGGGGTGAACGCCTGAGGATTAACAGATAGTTTATATATACTGAAATATTCTAGATTGGCTGATAGTAAGCAGACTAAGTCTTCTTCTGATTATAACTATGAGCACTAACTCTAGATGAAAATGTTTTATTTTTTAATGTATTGTAAATTGTTTCGTATATAACATATGCATCATTTGATATTATTATATTCGTGGCTATTATTACAATAAGTTTGTATCTTTCGTTTTGCTTTAGACGTGGTCTTAAAAGTATAAGTTTTTTTAGTTATGTAGGTAAATACATATTCCGCATATTTCTAATTAAGTTATAATAAATACTGCAAACTTTTTTCTTAGGTCACTGGGGGTATTGCCACACCTTGAAGAAATAAGAATTTGCCCGTATCCTGGAAAAATGTGCCCACTCCTGCACTAGAGAGTATAAAATAATTTTGTGGAACCCTGGATCATAAGCAACAGAATGCTTATAATCTAAGTTAGCGATTCTCAACCACTGTACCCCGGCACTTTTGTGTACCGCCTAATTTTTGAAAAGTACCTCCAAATTTTTTTTAAAAATTATTAATTATACTCTGTGAAAAAAAAATAATAAAATCCAGAACCGAATTATTCCGCCATTTTATATAAATAAACTAATAAGTGGTATATTTAACTTATCCTTTCATGGATAGATGGATATAAAAACATTTGATTGGGTTCGTAATCTATTTGTGTACAGGTATATCTGTACATGAATTAACTTTGAATGAAGAGAAAAAAAACACACACACTGATTTCTCTCTCACTCTGTACAGTAATCGAGATTTAATATCAAAACTTTGGAAAAGAGTCAATTTATTTTGGATTAGAATTACAGGGGATTATTTCATAATAGCTAAAATGCTTTAAAAATATTCTTAAAATTTTCTGCATCTTATTTGTGTCAATTCGGATTTTCATCATTAACAAATATAAAAATGAAAAGAACGATCGAGATTTTTAAATGTAGATGACGAAACGAAAGTGATATCATTTTTACGACAGAATACAAAGGAAATTGTCAAAAATCATCAAGCTCAAATTTTGTATTAAATGTATTTTTATAATTAATTTGAAATTACCGTAAAATCCGGCGTATGACACACCTTTTTAACACTAAAAAATAAGATCGAAATATAAGGCTACGCGTTATAAGCCTGGTATAAAAATGATAGCTTTAAAGATAATAAAAGAGATGTGTATATAAAAATTTACTTCTACACACATCGAAATACTGTTTATTTAAAAGAAATTGCATGCGTTATGAACTAAAAGAGTACAAGTATACTATTTTTTCTAAAGTCTGAGATAATACCTCGAATAAATCACTTCAAAACATTACATTTCAGATTTCTTCATAATAAAGGGTGGGTGGGTGGGGGTACGCGTTGTACGGTGATTATGCCTAAAAATAAAAAAATGCAGCTTTAAAGTATAGGTGCGCGTTATACACCGGATTTTATGGTAATTTCTCAATAAATATTTTGTTGTCTTTGTCGTATATATTATTTTATATATTTAACAATGAAAATTATTATCATAAACTATTTTACATAGTATATTACACTTTTGTTTTAAACTTATTTTATTGTTAGTGTGCAGCTTAATTTTGAAATTGTTAAAAGTGCACCACAAAAAAAAAAAAAAAAAAAAAAGATGTTGAGAATCACTGATAATGGCAGGAAATTACTGAAAAAATAGGCTGCCTGGCGACGAATTTATTTTTTTAAATTACTCCAGTGGTACGTGGACCTTCTTCGGGAAACACGGTTTTTGGTACTCTTGTGATTAAATAAACTATTCAGAGAAGGGGGAATATATTTTGCACACATGTTTACTTTTTCTTTTCGAATTTTTATTTTGACATGTGGAGCCCCTGGATATGCTTGGTGGAACCCCAGGTCTCCTTGAAACACAATTTGTAGAAGATAGAAGTAGAGGTCGTATTGGCGCTGAGAGAAAGGAATGTAAGGGGGAGGGGAAATGAGAGGGCAATCACCACTGTTTTGAGAAACGGGGAAGCAAACACATTTTTGCAACTTTTTTATGGATGTAAATCATACATGCAGTTATACTTACGTAAACAATATGCATTTACTTCCAATTTTAAAAAATCTGGCTCCAATGTTTGAAACATTTAAGAAGTCAGGGAATTTGTAGCCACAACAAACGTTTCTCTGACTAACTTCGCACCATCGAACCATGACTATTTTGCAGGCCTTGATTCCACGAAATTTTGTATTAAAAATAATAAATAAATGTCATAAATGATGGTTTGTTTTTCAAAAGAGTTTTTTGTGTAAGATATACCCCTATGTGAAACAAAGCATTTTAACTTTTTAAAAAAAAGGGCTAGAAATTGACATTTAATTCCTTAGTTTAAGGCATCCAACTACCTTGATTTTTTTCAAAAATTGATTTTTTTTAATGATTTTATTTTGTGGACCGTTTTATTAGCTTTGTATAAAAATACCGTTCTTTATTTTCTGTTCATTAGAACAAGAACTACAAGTGTTTTAGCAAAAGCAGATGCCATAACTTTAAACAAGAAGAAAGAACTTTAAAAAACGTTTTACTCGGAATATGTTTTCTTCGAAAAACTCAAAAGGGGACAGCGATTGCTCTGCAAGTTTTTAGAATAATTAACTGAAAATTTTTTGTGCATGTTCTGCGTAATAGTAGAAGTGTTTTAACCTTTAAAAATTTGACAATAACTGTTTTATTACAAAATTTACAGTCCTTTTTGTAAATATAATCACTGTTTTTTAAAACAATTTCATATAATAACTTAGATAAAGTGCTGTAGTTTTTGTAAAAATTAAAATATCTCTTATCCTAAATTGTCATTTCAAAAATAAATACCAACGCAACACATCAAAATTGAAAAATTGTGAATTTGTTCATAAACTTTTTGTACAGTATGGGCCCCGTTTATATAATTTTTTGTAAATTTTCACCAATTTTTTTCCATTTTAGTAATAATAATTTCTTTTTCTCTTCTTAATTTTAGCATGTTTTTCTTAAAATCTATAATTGTGTATTCTAATTTTAAAAAATTAAAATATATAACATAATACTCTCTCTCTCATAATAATAACTTATAATCATAATGATACTTAAAATTCAGAACTAAGAAAATCTAAAATTTTGTGCTATCTGTTAATTGTTAATCAAAGGGATTGCGTGAGTGATAATTCAAGTCTTACTAAAAAGCAACACGAGGACCGCTGGCCAGTAGTTTTGAACTATGGTCAAGTGACGAGGATGACACCAGAGCCACCCTCCTCTCCTAACTTCCACATCTCACCAACGGGAGGACTTTGAGTAATGGCAGATTTAACGCGTATCAACCTCTCTACACGGTGTGTCTTCAGTGGTACTAGGTGTCAATCTGATGACACACGTGTCACAAGTCCGTCACTCTGACCGCTAGGGTACTGCGGATATAGTTAAGGAGTTAATTACTCTTCAAATTTAATTGTAGTAAAAAAAATTAAAAGAAAAACGAAACTCTCGCGAATTAAATGTGGCTGCGGTAGCCTATTGGTGGAATAGAAAACATAAGGAACAGGAACATTTGGAGAGTTGGAATAGAAAACATAACTCTGTCTGACTTAAAGTTCCACTAGAGTGACATTTAGAATGACTGGGACATATTTTTCTATTGCTCAAGAAGTAAATAGGATTAAAATAAATTAAGTGATCAGAAATTCAAAAAATATTAATCTATAATGCAGTGAGCTAAAAATTATTAAAAAGTGCCTATAAAAAGCTTAAAAGAAGTTTAGAAGATGAGATTTTGATAGTGGGCGGGACGTAGCCCAGGCAATCCGAGTACAGCAAACATGAAATAGGATTAGAATGAATGAATCAAAGAATATTAACGTCGCACTCTGTTCAGCTACATGAGGGCTTATGGCGACGGACCACGTAATTTTGAACCATGGTCAAGTGACGTAGACGACATCTGAGCTGGCACCCAACTCTCCTAACTACCACACCACACCAATGGGAGGACGCTTGATCTCTCGACAGATTTAACAGCATCACTCCCCTACACGGTGGGTCTTTAGTGGTACTGGGCTCGAACTCGTGACAAGGCCAGCCACAATCCGATACCTTGACCACTCGTCTTCCGTGGCCACGAAATAGGATTAGAACAAATTTTGAAGTAATAGAAAGCTCGTGAGCAAGCAGTGGCCCCGGTAATCTAGTTGTCAAGGTAGCGGATCGTGGCTGGCTTGTCACGAGTTCGAGCCCAGTAGCTCTAAAGACCCACCATGTAGGGACGTGATGCACGTTAAATCTGTTGAGAGCTCAAACGTCCTCCCATTGGTGTGGTAGGAGAGAGGGGTGCAAGTTCAGGTGTCGTCCTCGTCACTTGACCGTAGTTCAAAGTTATGAGATCCGTCACCAAAAGTTCTCGTATAGCTGAACAGTGCGACGTTAATATTCACTTACTCGAGAGCAGGCAATCTTATTGGTCGTCAGAAACGGCCATGAAAATTTCCTTTTCTTATTTCAGCGGGTGAGTGAGTGAGTGAATATTAACGTCGTACACGAGGGCATTTTGGCGACGGACCTTGTAATTTTGAACCATGGTCAAGTGACGAGGACGACACTTGAGCTGGTACCCCTCTCCTAACTACCACGCCACATCAACGGGAGGACGTTTGAGCTCTCGACATATTTAACGTACATCGCTTCCCTACACGGCGGGTCTTTAGTGGTACTGGGCTCGAACTCATGACATGCCCTTACATCGGCGGAGAACCTACCATTCAGTGATTTGACGATGTCAAATTGATTGATTGAATATTAACGTCGCACTGTTCAGCTACACGAGGGCTTTTGGCGACGGACCACGTAATTTTGAACCATGGTCAAGTGACGCTTGACGATGTCAAAATGATGGCTCAAAGCTAGTAAAAAGTTTAAAGAAAAAAAGTATAGCATTTAAAAAAATATTGAATTTTTAAGAGAATTCAGAGATTTAATTAGAATATTGCATGGTTTGATAAAATTTTGGTTTTAGGGATATATTTTCTATTAATCGAGATAGTAGAATCGAATGCAGTAGACTGGAAAAGCGTACCGTAATTGCCTATCCCTTAAATTTTCATTTGAGTTACATAACCGGTTACTTTAGATTGATTGAATATTAACGTCGCACTGTTCAGCTACACGAGGGCTTTTGGCGACGGACCACGTAATTTTGAACCATGGTCAAGTGACGTGGGCGACACCTGAGCTGGCACCCCTCTCCTAACTACCACATCACACCAACGGGAGGACGTTCGAGCTTTCAACAAAATTAACGTGCATCTCTCCCATATGCGGCGGGTCTTTAGTGGTACTGGGATCGAACTCGTGACGAGGCCAGCCATGATTCGATTCCTTGACCACTCGGCTACCGCAGCCTCCTTTTTGTCTAGAACCCCTCTAATTTGTGAGACCGAGTGTCCCGATTGTGTCATAACTTCGAAGATGAATTTTTAAAGCCCTTTTTATTGCAATCATGCATTTTAAATAAAAAAGAAGTTTATTCTGAGATATATACTACAATAAATTTCAATGATGGTCCCTCATCTGAAAAGACAGAGTTTATACTACTCTTGTGTGTTTCAGGGTTTTTTTAATCTTTTTTCTCTCATGTTTTGTTAGTCCAGTTTACATTTTAATTTTGTGTCAACTTAAAAATTTTGGTTGTTTTAGTTTAAGTTTCAGTTTGTTCATTAAACTGCTTCTTTTTAGTTCAATTTGGTGTATTTGCTTTCCATAGATCTCACACAAGGTGGCCTTATCGGTGTTGTGAGTTAAAATTGATAATGGGGGAGGAGGTCAAAATACATCGGTGGTCTCTCAGACCAGGTACGCTTGTTCTGTTTCACTCAGAGGTGCGCGCGACGGTCAACCTGCAACATCCCCTTTACTCGGCAGCTTTTCAGTGGCCGCAGAACTCGGACCCACGACTCGACAACGGTGGCCACGAGGTAGAGACTTGGTTACCAATGCCGCTTCCAATCATAAAATCCATGAGCTAGTTAGAGAGGTTGATAGCGTGGCTGAGATAGTGACAAGCCGAGGATTTTTGTGTTGTGACTGTATCTCTACGTCATCAGCGTACATACAAATCGTGGTTTAGTTAAACTGTGGGATATCGTTCACACAATAAAGTAGATTCAAGAAGGGATCCTTTATGAACTTGAGCTTCGATAATTCTTAAATAAGAGAATGAGTTACTGATTTTAGAAGTGAAGTTACGATTAATTAAGGAGTAAGTTTGAAAAAGAGGCTGACTGAAATGCTTTCTGACCACTCCAGTATCCTCGCATCTGATTTTACTAGATTTAATTGTTCTAATGACACAATGTTGTGTCACACAATTGTTACAACGACAGTGACTCAACAAGGAATAAGGATGTCTATAAGTAATAGTTAGAAAAGCGATGATAATTAACAGGTCGATAGTAGTTCATACAACAATGTATACTCGATCCCTTTAAAACCCGGAATATTTTTATCTTCTGGTTATTAATACTATATGGACCCCAATGACATTGGGAAAAATAAAAAAATTCCCGCTCCCCCCCCCCTGTGGCCGCGGTAGCCGAGTGGTATAGGTATCGGACCGTGGCTTGCTTTGTCACGGGTTCGAGCCCAATACCACTAAAGACCCGCCGTGTAGGGCAGCGATGCACGTTAAATCTATCGAGAGCTGAAACGTCCTCCCGTTGGTGTGGTGTAGTAGTTAGGAGAGGGGGGGTGCCAGCTCAGGTGTCGTCCACGTCACTTGACCATAGTTCAAAATTACGTGGTCCGTCGCCAAAAGCCCTCGTGTAGCTGAACAGTGCGACGTAATATTCAATCAATCAATCCCCCCCTGAATGTAGACGGTACCCGCACGATCATGCGGGTTGGGCGTTATCTGTGAAACAGGTCAACCATGAAATTTTACGAGTTATACATTTTTAGCTCAAAGTTGATAAAAGAAACAATCTTAATTCAACTAAAATTGTTACAAATAAGGAAATTATTTTGATAAAAACTCTTTTATTCATTATTATGATTTATTTTATTCATTATTTATTTACTGTAAAAATCTTTTGTTTTTGACAAGTATAAATAACCATTGCATTTTTCACAACATGTTTTCGAACTGCTTTCGTAGTTTTCAAATCTGCACTTGCCAGCCATTGAAATGTCATCAATACATCAAAAACGGCTATACATGTCAAGCTTTTTATCCTGGGATGGCCAGGATAAAAGCTACGACATGTATAGTAGGTGGATTATAATGTTTTGATCTTTTTGCGAGTGGAACTACAACACTGTTATCTTCATCATCAGTTAAAATACTTTTGTTAGTAGGTGGAGAGGCTGATAACGCTTCAATTATCTCTAACTTAAAATTCCTCTAAAAATCAAAATGGATCGCTTAAAGTTTATTTGATATTGCATCTTGTTTGCACAGAAACCAAGAATTTGAAACAGCTAAATCAATGTAATGAATGCGTTTAAGAGACTTATGAATAGATTGATCCAAAACTGTCTTTTCATTTCAAATATTCTCACGTGTTTATTTATCGCTCTCATCTGATATTGATTCTCTTTCCAGTATTCGCGATTCATATGTTTTATTCGCAGCATTGTTATCCGAGAGATCACTAAATTCTGATCTAAGTTCAATCTGATTTATTCATTAATTGAAAAATTTCTTCTGTGAGAATTCTTCTCCTTTTATATAACTCTTCTCCTGAAACAGTTTTAGGTTAAAAGTTAACACAGTATTCCATGAAAAATAGTAAAAAATGTATCATAAAATTTTATTATTTAAAAACATACAGTGACTCCCAAAATTGAGAGTACACTTAATTCCGAATTCACCATCGGATCACCAGGTGTAGAAATTAATACGCTATGTTAACGCACTTTTGTACATTCAAAAAATGCATACATTACTCTTCCAAATAACATTAAATGTAAGATATGGAAATTGATTGAAACAAAAATATGAAGGTTTGAAAGAAAAACTACACCATTTTAATGTCACAAAATTGAGGGTACACTTCTTTAATCACTATGCAAAACTACCAGTAATTTTTTAAATAGAAATTTGATAATAGATCCATGATAAAGGAAGGCTTTCAAAGGCTATCTGATAACAAATTTACGTTTGTGATTTGATGTCTTGATTAAAATGGAGAATCGGAAGGAAACGACGACCGAAGAGAGAAAACTTGCTATTAAACTGTCAAATGAAGGTAAATCCCAGCGGAATATTGCTAAAGCAGTTGGACAAAGTGTTAACTGCATCCAAAAAATCCTGCAAAAATTTAAAAAGACTGGTATGCTGGCAAATAACAAAGGAAGAGGGAGAAAGAAAATTATGAACTCTATAACCGAGCGAAAAGTTATACATCAAGTGAAGATTGATCCTAAAATGTGCTCCTAAAATTGCAGCCAGTACCTCTAATACCTTAGGTCGATCGGTTTCTGCAGAAACGGTACGAAGAGTCCTAAGAAAGGCTGGCTATAATGGTAGAGTAGCTCGAAAAAAGCCCTTAATTGGTAAGAGGAATAGAGTCAAGTGATTGAAATTCGCTAAAGAACACATTTTAAAGCCTCAACAGTTTTGGAACGAAGTCAGCGATGAGAGTAAGTTCAACATCTTCGGCAGTGACGGTCGTCGCATGGTGTGGCGTAAACCAAATACCTCACACCACCCAAAACACACAATTCCTACTGTGAAGCATGGAGGTGGGTCGGTGATGGTTTGGGGGTGTATGGTTGCGTCGGGGGTGGGAAAGCTAGTATTTATTGATGGAATCATGCACAAGATGGCTTATCTTAATATACTGCAAAATAATTTGAAAGAAAGTGCTGATAAATTGGGACTGGGGTCAAATTTCATATTCCAGCAAGACAATGGCCCCAAGCACACTGAGTTTGTTGTAAAAGAATGGCTGCTTTACCGTTGTCGGAATCAACTTAATACACCTCCACAGTCTCCCGACTTAAATGTTATCGAGAATCTGTAGTCCCACCTTGAGAGAGATGTGCAAAAACATCAAATTACAAGCAAGGAACAATTGAAATCTGTATTGCAAGAAGAATGGCTGAATATTGCTCCCGAGACCACTAGACATCTTGTGGAATCGATGCCTCGGCGATTGGAAGCTGTCATATCAGCAAAAGGTTATGCTACTAAATATTAACTCTTTATTATTCATGATTTATGCAGGAAAATAGATGCATGTACTCTCAATTTTGTGGCTATTAATTTCTGTTAATTTTCTTTATAAGTTATTATATGTATGTTTAAACTATCAAATATTTTGTTTTATCATTCAAAATAATGAATTATGATCTAATAAACGCATCTATGCTTAAAGGTTTTAGTTATTTCCCTCATTTAATATAATTTTTTCATTTTAAACATTGATTCCTGTTTTAAAAGTAGGTGTACCCTCAATTTTGGGAGTAACTGTATATATTTAAACCACACTATACTAGCTATCAGCGGAAAACCCAGATTTTTTTTTGGGGGGGAGGAGAGATATGGATGCAGATATCCGTGGAGAGGATAAAAATGCTATACTCCTCAACAAATGTATGGAAAAGAAAATTAATTGCAAAAGAGAGAGAGAGAAAGAAAGAAAAAAAGAGGCTCGTCCATGGTGACCCCTAAGAAAATTTGGTATTAATTATATAACTATATATTTCATTTTTATATATGCTTTAATGAAAATTATTGAAACAGAAAAGAAAATTACAGCTGCAGTGACTCAAGTAACGCCCAAACCACACGATCGTGCGGGTAACGAAATCCCGAGCCCTAGAAGCCACATTAATAGAGTACAATTAATATTTTTCTATTTTACAAATATTTAAACATTAATACAAAAATTTTTACCTAAGCAATTAGAAATATATTGATTATTACCTTTTTACGACAGATAAGAAGACGTGTTTTCGTTGTATTTGAAAACCAAGTTAGATTTGCCAGCTGAAAGTAAAACATGGACTACAACCACCGTCTGTTGATAAAAAATGATACTTTACACCTTCTTCAAACGCGCTCATTCGTTGGATTCGGGATTTTTTTACATACGACTATTCCAGAAGCAAAAATGTTAAAGAATGTCTAACCCGCACGATCGTGCGGGTTGGGTGAGTGAGCGTAGGGTTTGATGGTGCAAGAGCCAATTGTGGCAATACTGCGCCAAACATTTGTTAAAAAACGTAAAATGTTTTATAAAATATGTAAAAATAATGACAATACAGTTTTAAAAAGTTAAAATTTCAAACCATATAAAACCGTTTTCAAGTAATTAAAGAAAACAAAATTTGGCGGGGAATTCCCCCACCCATTCAGACCATATCTTAAAATAAAAAACATTGAAAAAGACGAATGGAACATGTTAGTTTAAAACAAAGTTAGACAATACATGTTATTAAAAAATTAGCTTCTACTTTTCCTGTATCGGGTTGGAGTTAACGAGCGTAAATATCCTTTAGGAAAATGTGTAGGACATTCTTTAATGACGAATTTATCTGTAGGATCTGGCTCAAGTTCCTTCTCCTCCACATCATACATTATCAAGTCTTCGTCATCTGTCGTATATTCTGTAGGTGCTGACTTTCTGGGTTTATGTTTAGCCATTTTTATTTCTATTTCTGGTTTTTGTACTTTTGTGCGTTTTCTTCTATTTTTTTGAATTCTGTTTAACATTCTGTGGGACTTTAGATGTATTAGAAAGTTCGCTATTGGGTGTAATAGTTGCAGACTCTGCCAAGGGAACTGATGGTTGAACTTCAGTTGAAAGTGCGGCAAAATTATTAGAAGTTATAAGAACTGGGGGTATTTCAGTTGATAACAATGAAGCAGAAGTATTCAGGTTATTGCCAGAGGAAATAGTAGTAGTGGTAGTAGGAATGGGTATTAGTAACAAAGACTCACTTTGTATTGTTGGTATTATTGCAGATATGGAAGGAAGTAGATGTGCTTGAGTTGATGTGGAGACTGCAGGCATTGAAGACGAGGTAGCGGAAATAGGAGACAAACATTGTAGAGGAGGGAAGATTATTTTTGTTATATTTGGATCTGTTTGTGTAGTTGCGGATATTGCTGCAGGTTTTGTAACTTGAGCATATGTTTGGGACAGCTGAGGAACTATTAGCTTGCGTGCTTCTGGGTAAGAAATATATTTATTTGTTTTAATTTCCTGAATTTGTTTTTCTAACTTCCATTTTGGGCATAACTTTGAATCTGATGAATGGGATTCTGAGCAATTGACACATTTGGGCTCTAGAGTACAATCCGTGGAAGAATGCCTGCGGACGCACATCTAGAGCACGTCAATTGTTCGCGGCAGGAAGTTTGACAGTGTTGGAATCTCTGACACTTAAAACAGCGCAGAGGATTCGGTATATACGGACGTATTTTACAATTAAGATAACCGGCTTTTAATGTCATTGGAAGTTTAGGGTTATTGAAAGTTAAAATTATATGCTTAGTTTGAACAGTTGAAGAGTCTTTTTTTATTGTTATTCTTCTGACCTGGGTAATACCCTGATCAGCAAGTCCTTCAAAGATTTCTGCTTCAGAAGCACACAAAAGATCTGTTTCAGAGATAACACCACGACTAGAATTTAAAGATTTGTGAGGGCATACTGCTAACGGAGAATCTAAAAAGTTTCTGGCTAACAAGAAATACTTACTTTGAAAGGCAGATTTGGTTTCAATTAGTAAATCACCAGACCCCCCGTAATTTTTTAATGGATTTTGGCTCTCCGCCAATCCCTATTAAAGCTTTTTGAATGGCAAACGGAGACTTCCGTGACATTTCATTGTTAGGTAGCGATAGAATTAAAAATTGATAATGTGTTGCAATAGTATCAATGGTAGTTGTGGGTAATACAAGGCCTTTTCCCGGGCAGAGCATATTCGGATCCATAAGCGCGATAACAGCTTCGTCCTGGCGTGCCTCCACCCACCACGGAGTCCAACAAGGGAGGCAGTGTGCTGGTCATCTGGAAAAAACCAGGCACGGCGCTTACCTGGAGTACACCCAGAATATAATGCTACAGCATCAGGGCGAGGATCCAACGGGTAAACCCCATACCCCTTACCTGCAGCACTAACCCTACAGCAGTGTCTCTTCGGGGACACCAAAGAGAAGTACCACCAGTCGATTGACAGCAGCGGGCTCACTCCTGCCACCCGTCCACAGTGAAGCGTGGGCCAAAGGGAACGCAGAGGTATCCCTAGGCCCTCAATCACCTTCATACAGGAGAAGCGTGGGCAAAGGGAACGCAAATGATCCCTTGAACACCATTTTCCTCCTTACGGGACGCCGCACACGGCAAACATGCGGGTCGGAAAACCAACGTTGTTAGTCAAAAACAAATAAAGTAAAATAATCAAAACATTTAAAGAAATCCGAGAAGTAATAATACAATTACCAAAATAAATAATAGAAAAATTAAGAAAGGATTAAACTTTTAATTTAACGCAATGCAAAATGAATACAAAAATGTTAATAACGAGAATAATGAGAAATCTAAAATAAATCAATTAGTATACACATACGTATTTCGAAACAATTGTCTGTGGTCTCGACATGAAATGAAGAAAAGGGAAATATGAATGGCAAGAAAGAGGGCCGAAAATAGAGAAAGATCACTAGGGCACCTCGGGATTATGACATCCGTACTCACCTAAAGAAGGTGAGCCCCCTGAGGGGATCGTGCGGGTTGGATCTTAAGGCGCTATACTATAATTGCAAACGATTCCATAAATTTACTGTACTAATTCACAAAAGGGTGGGTGATCCGTGATATCGTAAAGAAAGAAATGAACAAGAGTGGCCAAACTTTGCCTCTTTTTTCCCCTTATGGCTGCCGGTTGCCTTTTCGTAATACGGAGTTCATAGTTGGTGGATAATGGAAAGACTATCCAAAAAACAAAGAAATGAAAATGAGTAAGAGAGTTAAGGAAAAATCTCTCTCGAACCAAAACTGGCAAGGGAAAAGCAAAATAGAGGGGGTGCTCTGGAAATAGTGGGGTAGGGGCGTAACAATTTGAAGTTCCTAGGGCGCCAGGTTGGTTAAAAACGGCCCTATAACAGACAGCAGAGAAGGGCCCGCTTATCTTGGGCAGGAGAACACGTTTTCTTGACCAGAAAGAGATGGGCTTCTGTACTCTTTATAGACGAGTCCAGATTCACACTAGAGAGCGATTCAGGGCGTCTGCTCATCTGGAGGGAACGAAGCACCAGATACCATCAATCTAACACTCTTGAAAGACACAGTTACCAAGGTGGTGGAATAATGGTTTGGGCAGGGATCTCACTCGGTGGTCATACTGACCTGCATGTGTTCCAGGGAGGAACTCTGACTGGTGTGAGATATCGGGTTGAGACTCTTGATCCATATGTCCGCCCGTACACTGGTGCAATTTTCAATGACTTCATTCTGATGGATAATAATGCACAACATCACCGAGCTGTAATTGTTGAGGAATATTTTGAGGGTCTTGGTTTGGAGCGAATGGAATGGTCAGCTTGATTTCCAGACTTAAATCCGATAGAGCATCTTTGGGACTATCTTGGTAGACAGGTTGCTGCTTTAAGTCCTCCTCCAAGGTGTTTAGGAGAGCTGGAATAAAGCTTACTCCGTGTCTGGTCTTCGCTCCCCATTTCGGTAACCGACAACTTAATTGACAGCATGGAAATTCGATGCCACCAATGCATTCAAACTAGGGGTGAGCATATCCCTTATTAAAACCCATTTTTGTTATGTTTCTATGACATTTTACCACATAAAACTGTGATTATTATTTTTTCCAAGAATGGACTTTTCCAGTGAGATTGCCTTTTCCTGTTGTAAATCGTTTTAGAATTTTTGTTACGTAAACTTCTATCTTGCAGTCAATGCATAACTGTTTTGTGCACATATCATCCAAATTTGGTGTTTCTACATTCCTTCATTTGCAAATAAGGCGCAAAAATTCTGAATTAAACAAGTCAGTATGAAATAATAATTGATTCTTAAATTCAAATAAGGATTTTATTCATCAAAATATTCACCATTCGCTTAAACATATCGTCGGCCTAGTTATCAGACTGCGTAACTCCACTGGTGTAACTGATTTGATACAGGAGTGCAACGCGCCAAGCGCTTTTTGGCGCGATTCCTTAATCCTTTTGTTTTGTCTACGCCATGCCTCAGTGTGCGCTCCGCTTTTAATTTATTCCTCGATCAGTATAATCACTTTTTTTAATTTCATAATAAAACTAGATTTCGAAGGGAGAGGTGGTGGCTAGATTTTAACATAAAATAAATACAACAGAAAGTAATATTAATGTATTGCACTTCCGGATATAAATTATTTACAATAATTTAAGCGTTCATTACACAAAATTTGAACAATGTGTTAATTTGCTGAGCAAAACTAACACTAATATACGTTATCCTCATGGCAACCACATTATCGCACGATAAAAATATCAAAGTAAACCATATTTTAATATTATCGCCTATCTAGGCGAACATAAACAACAACTTGGCGCCTAGCCTTACTGTATCAAATTAGCATCCCAGATGGAGCTAAGCAGTCTGATAATTAGACCGACGATATGCATATTATGTGGAGGCATATACATAAATCTGAAAAACTATAATTATAAAAAAACAGAAATTACTCTTTTTTTACATCTATTTTCACAGTAAAAGATATATACTTACATTCGTATCACTCGTCTTGGAATAACTTATTAAGAAGTTGAACATTTTTTTATAAGAAACATTTCTCTGAATGAGAGAAAAACGTCAGAAATGAAACATAGAACGCAGAAAACTACGTCGGTCTCCCGTCTGTAATTCCTCTTTTATATGGAGGATTTTTTTTTTTTTACTTCGGATTATTACGACTAGTATTGTGCAAGAATTTCGCCGTTCCTTTCGTTACGCCCATTTCTCCCTCCCAGTAATGAGAACTTCTTACGTCATTTGGCAGTTTAGAATTGACAAAATGGGGGCATAATATATTAATGTTTATCGAAGAAATGTTCAAGATTGAGAGAAATTTATTCCCGATTTTTCAAAAATACATTGTTAAATATAAATAATGCGGCACAGAGAGAGAGAGAGAGAGAAAGAGTTTTCTAACGGAATTTAGAGGAATTCTGTGTATGTGGAGTTACATTAATCACATACTGAATGATCAAATAACTATATATATCAAACAGAAGAAAAATATGGCTTCACAAAACTTTGTGCGCGTACCACTTTATATATATATATATATATATATATATATATATATATATACATACACTTTTCTTTTTATACATAGTGTAACGTCGTGAGTAGCTATCCATCAATAAACAAATCTTTACAGCTTAATATACAAATAAAAGCAAACTTTATTTGCTAAAATTTTGTAAATGAAGTAATATAAATCCAGATTAAATGCCAAGCCGGTGTGGTCAGTTCATATACTCATGCTCAACGCCACCGGCGTTCATCGTCTTTTCACTCTCTCTCGGGATTTTTTTTCTCCGGTCTTTTTCTCTTTCTCTCTCTCTCCGGGTCTCTTCTCTTTTACTCTTTCTCTCCAGGTTTTTTTCCGGTCTTTTCTCTCGTGTCCTCAAAAACAACCCTTTTTAAACAACAGGGGTGTGTTCACAACACGCCCCTCGCTCCTTCTTATTCGCAGGTCAACAAAGTCTCTCTTGACCTCCCTCGTCCTATTGGCGCATAACACGCCAAAACACACCCGAGCCGTCTGGTCCAAGGCGCCATAGTTCCTTGTCCACAGCTGGACACACTGGCCCATCACGCCACCTGTTTCTAGCATCCCCTTCAAACAACACTAGAAAAAGACAATATGGTTATTTTTAAGATAGGCTTCGCCTATTGTCCATGGGGCGCCGAACTCTTAAGTCTATTATGCCGACCCGTCTGCAATCTCCACTCCCTGAGTTCAGACAATAAACAATGGCCTCATGCACCGGTCATTCCACAGCTGGTTGATTGTAAAAACTTCAGGGACAATCGATGGGTGAGGCACTTGTCCTTGACCAGCTGGTAAAACCATAACATTTATCGAAAGATGGGAATTCACGACAATAGACTATGTCACAATAGAATTCAGTAATTCTGTTGATATCTACAAGACTACTGCAAGTAAAACTAATTCAGTTCACGTGAATTGAATTAGTTTTTCTGTTATTTGAAATCTTACTATATGGGATGAGATGGTTATGCAAATAAAAATATGAAATACCTTGGTTTTATTTTAATACCACTGAGCCTTATTTCTCGTTACACTTGTGGCTACAGTAGCCGAGTGTACATGGTCGCATACAAGTGGCCAGTCTTGTCGAGTCCTAGTGCTATTGAAGACCCGTCATGTTGAGGGTCTGATACACGCTAAATCTGTCGAGTCTTAAATTCCTCACGTCAGCATGATGTGGAACTTTGGAGAATAGGATGCCATCTCAGGTACATCTTCCTCGCAGTGGCGCACACAAGGGGGGGGGCGGACTCCCCTCCAAAGCCCATGATTTTTTTTCCGATTGATTATAATTCTAAGTATATAGTACATAAAATTTAATTATTTGCTATTAATGGTTGATTTTATTAATTAATGCTAATTATTCATTCAAAAACTATTTTTTTACTGTGTTTTGTTCCCCAAAATCGACAAAATCAAAAGGCGCATGATACAAGAATGGTGAACTTTCGACCCCGGACTCCCCCTTGAAAAATTCCTGTGTGCGCCACTGCTTCCTCGTCATTTGACCATGGATCAAAATTACGAAATCAGTCGTCAAGTCATTATGTAGCTTCAAAGTGTGAAGTAAATCCAAATCAAAAATCAACATAACAATTTACTATTCATATACTGTTTACTGAACGAATAAACAAGAATCGACGCATCAAAAATCGTCATTGAAAGGAAAAAAAAAAAACCACAAATTTTCTTTGTCTACAATATACTATCTGTCACAAAACAGTGTATATTTTTATGTAAGATTCTGTTACAATAGCTATAGAAAATGAAGCACAAATAATCTCCTTCTCTATTTAAATGCCGACATACTAGATCCTTCAATATGGTCATAACTACTCTTGACGGAAAAATCTCGGAATAATTATCTTTACAATTTTACTCTAAAAGAAATAAAAATTCTTTATTATTTCAAATTCTGTTTATTTCCATAGACATTTAGTGGAATATAAATACATTACATCAAATTTTTCACAATCTAAATAGATATTGACATGAATTTACATTAAGATGTCCTGTGTGTGACTAGAGTACCCTCTAGGTAAAATAATTAATGGAAAATCATACAGAAATCTTTGAAAGCTGATGTCAAATTAGCAAACGTCTACCGACATAAAATTCTAAGTTTGCATTAAGAGTTTCCAGTAATTAACAAAATGGATGCAATAATCTGATATTTTAACTGCATTTTTGCAACAAAATTAATTTACTATGAATAAACAAAATATAAATCTGAAGTAAGATAACTATGAGGAATTAAACATTTCGAATAAAATGTTCCAGCAAAACAAAAAATAACTAAATAAAAATAAAGTTAAGTAATACAAGATGAAAAGGTTAGCCAAAAATTTAAGGATCACATGTGCTGGATCAGTTTGGTTATGTATCTAGTTTTGCATTTATTCTTGATAGATTTCTGAATACTTCGAGCCCTCTTGAAGCACTTTATAATCAAGTTTAGCGAATATTTAAAAGAAAAAGAAATTGCAGGGAATAAAGCATCAGGCTAATGAATCATATGATTTGGTGTTTATTTGCAAAATCTAAGACAAAACAGACTAATTATTTATACTTTTTGTATTTGTCTTCCACATACACACTTGGCCATTGCAAAACATTAATTTATTCTTTTAAAACCCTCCCTGAGTGACTTTAGGTGAATAGAAAGCAGCACTGTTCTGATGAAATATCCAGTTAGAGCCACTACATTAAAATATCAGATGATCATTACTTGACAACTTGATATTATAGTGTCCATATGTCCTGAAATTCATTGTAAATCACACAATCCATCATGATTAAAGACTCCTCAAACCATTACTGATTTGTTGACTGAAGTATTCTTTTAGATACTTTTTCAAGTTATTCCAATAATTGTTAGTTGCCATCAGGACCTTCAAGGTTATACTTCTTTTCCACTCACTGTTCTATGACATCAGATTTTAGTCTTTATTTATGTCTTTCTTTTCGATGATGTATGGATAATTTTGATATTTTCATTTTATCCCCATGCATTTTACATCATTATTTAATTAAAACTCTTCGAAACTGTAACATATGAAACTTTTTTGGCTGAAACATTTCGAAATTTCAAGAATTCAAAGATATTTTATAGTTGGGCAGTCGAAAAACCTGTCAGTCGTCCGATGCTGTCAAAGATTTTTTTTCCTTTTAGATCATTTTATTTTGTTTGAATAATTTTTCTAATTATTGTGAATGGCAGTTTTAGTACACTTCATTAACATATCCATTTTTCTTTTAAATTTATACATAAGCAACCTTATAAAATAAAATTTTCATTTCAGGAACTCTTTAACCCATGGTATCTTTAAATGACTTGTGGATAACACAATCAAAATCTGAAACCTTTGCTTCACAAAAAATGCTACATGTTTTATAATGATCTTGATGTGATGTATAATAAGTTAATTTTCTAAGGTGGTCTTATAATTTTTTAACAGACACCTTATTTAATTGTTAGATTTTAATACAATTGAAGTAAGTTTTAGAGTTGCAATTAGTACAGAGCTTCATGAAAATCTTGACAGGTCACTTGGGGAAGGGTCACAGACCATCACTATAGTGCCCATTATTACACACTGCTATGCAAATTGTATGACACTCTAATCAAGAAACAGTACAATATAATAACTGAAGATGTCTGTTTTCTTGCAAACAATCTTCACTCTTCTGGAGATGCAGTTGAGGAATCAAAGCAATGTGATTTTGAAATTTTGCCACATTTCCCCAAGCAATTTTTTTTATTCCTCACATTAAAAAAAGTCATAGTAGGGAAAGATATTTGACAACACAAATGGCATTATTTAAGAGGTGTAACAATGGTTTTTGACACAATCTGCTGAATTTTACAATGATGCCTTTAAAAAATTTATAACTCTGAATGATAACAGCGTAGAGAAGTCTAAGAATAAATAATAACGTTTAATAGGCTTCTATTTCAATTATTTTTTAGTTATGATTAAAAGTTTATGATATCTCCTAGTAGTTTTTCAACTGCAACTCTGATTCCTTATCTTAGAAATTTTTTTCACAAGTTTTACAGAAGGACTGTCAAAAAAGGATAGGCAAAAAGACAATAATTAAATATTTTGAATTTTATTTTGAAAAGAAACTAATAAAGTTACAGACTGCACTTGAAAAATACTTTTAAACATACAACATATATCCTTTTTCACAATAAAGCAAATTACTAATTAAAAACAAATTTCCCTTAAAAAATATCACATGAGAAAAAGTTAGAATTATTTAGATACTCTATGCAAAATATCCATAAAACATTAGATATATTTCTGAGCAGGCAGGATTAAAGTTTAAAAAAGTTGTACAGACAAGTATAACAGATCACACACAATCAAAAATAGGCTATAACAATATACATATAACTTTATTCCTTTTTCTTCATCCATTCTATTTTAACATTTCTTTCTTTTCTTATAAATGTTCGGCTATTCTTGTTGGCAGAAATGTGTACATGTCCAAGTTTATCCCATAAGCCACCCAAAAATATCACACAAAACAATTTTTCAAATGGTACAAACCAATCATGAATACCAAATAGTATTGCTTCTATTTTACAGTACACAAAGACAGTAACAACAGCAAAATAAATAAGTGCATGAGGAACCAAAATGATGCCTGATATCTCAGTGAAAATGAAAACAATAGATGCAACAATACAAAGCTTTGTGGAACTGAAAAAAAAAGATAAAATTAATATATTGTTTTGAAAAAAAATTAATATAATTATTTATTAAATATTCCATAACAAAGTATAATTATAAAGAAAAAGAAAATTTAGGTACCCTTTGTAATACATATAAACAGTAATATATACATATACAGTTTAAGTATCATTTAAGAGTACAAATAAGTTTTCGCCGTTTTATTTTAATCAAAAACAAGGTATTTAATGTGAAAAATGATACATAGCGTTCTATTCAAAGAAATGTCTATTGCTAGCCACTACTTTCCCCCATCTTTCCGGCTCTTCATCTTTTGAGGCTATCCACGAATCAACACAATTTTTAGTACCTTCATATGATGTGAAGTACTACTCAAACAGGCCGTGTGCTGTCGATCCGAATAAGTGATAATCGGAAGGGGAAATGTAAGATGAATACGGCGAGCGGGGTAGGATTTCCTAATCGAGTGTTTCCAAGTAGGTTTTGACCAGCACTGCAATACGTGGACAAACAATATGCAGCAGAGTAATTTTATCGCAACTGTAGTAGTGAGCGCATTTTTCCTTGAATATTCGGCTCAATCTCATCAAATTGTGTTCGGCAGAGACCAAGTAATGGTTTCGTTCAGTTTGAGCAAATACTTGAACACACAAATACATACTCATAATATATGACACCAAGCTAATTCCCACCTGTTACACAACATGAGTTCTTTACATGAACATTCGGCTGTTAAAGCATGGTTACGCAATCCCCCGTGATTTCTTCTTCTTTGGGTTATTCGTATATATATATATATATATATATATATATATATATATATATATATATATATATATATAGTGGGTCTATTTTTCTCCATCAGTGACCATACGATGCAAAAAAAAAAACTCTTTTGTTCATGCCCGTCAAGCAACATTTTACATGGAAAATCGGCATGCAACGTTTCTCGGCTTCAGCTCATATTAAACATGATTTCCTTGCTTTTGAATCATTCCCAACGATTTTAGGCGATGTGAAATAGCTTGTGGAGTCACTCTTAACATAAGTGCTAGTTCTTGCGTCTGGCACGAATTTCCTCCAATAATCTTTTGCTAGGTTCATTGTCTTAGAAATCAAAAAGTCACCATTCTTAAATTTTTGAAACCACTCATGACAACTTCTCTCACTCAAAAGCTGCCTCACCATATGCTTCTATAAGTAATCGATGTGTCTCAGAAGAAGCAAATTAAATTAAGAATTAAAGAAGCAAATTAAACGTTCCCGAAAATGACGCTTATGCGGCTCAAAACTCGGCATTTTCGCATGAAAAAGTTCATGTGATGCTGGTACAAAATCGCTTATACTTCAAGGTTATGGTGTTGCCATACCTCCAATCTTACAATATGACATCTAACATCCGAAAATTTCAACGATAACTTACTGATTCGACCATCTTTTGTCAAACGGTGGAAACTTATTCATACTCCTTAAACATTAACAAATGTACACTGAAATCAAAAACAAGAAAATGTGATCAGTTTCAAGATTTACAATTGAGGAGAAATTTGCAATCCATCATGATAAATTCATTGCTTGAGTACTGAAAGCAAAATAATCACAATTTTCAAAAATAATAATATTAATTACTAAGTACACAGTATATTAGCACTAGAAAATGTTTTGGGTTTTTAACGAACTATTTTTTTTAAAAAATTAATCTTTTATAACATTTAAACTATTTTTATACAAATATTTACAAACAAATTATATATTTTATGGATTTCTTATTATAACTTTCTTGATAAAGTTTCCCATTTTCCAACAGCTCCCGTTTCAGTTATTTTTTTTATAATAAGTTATTTATTAAACAGCCATTGAGTTGAAAATTTTCTCTTTACAGAGATGCACACATTAACCCAATTCTGAAAACTAACAATTTTTTTCTCTCTTTTTAGAATGGAAATATAAAATAGCTTCTGTAATATTAGAATTTATTTCTTATTTTCACAGTATTATTTTATGACATTTCCCAGTTTTTTAACAAGTCTAAATGGTTTTAAGTGGTCTTTAAAACACATTAATTGGACACTAAGGAATCTTTTCTAGTAAATTTTGCACGTACCTCGTATAAGATATAGAACTATGGCAATGCTCCTATTCATTTATTTGAACAGATAATTGTTAAATCTTATTTTACAAAGGGTATATATTTCCAATGTATGATAAAATATTTCAATTAAATGTTGAAATGATAAATATATTTATGACTTAGTATGCTTTGAAAAAGTTGGTGTACTGTGCAAAACTCGCCAATTTTGAATAAGAGTGTAGTTTTGGCTGTAGTCCAATGATGACAAATCCTTGTTTAAAGGAAAGTATAATTGGGTTGGCTACTTCTATAGCTCAATAAAGTAGTTAATATAGTGGTGTTTCATTTTGTAGAGTCCAAACAAGCAACTATATACAGTAAGCTAGAAAATGTAACAAATAATTTCAAAAGATGGCAATTTTTATGAAATTGTAAAAAATATTGTAATTTTCAGATATTACATTTAAATATGAATTGTATTTACGCATATTTATGTAATAAAGAAACACTTTAATGTGGTAAACGAAAAAAGTATTTTAATAAAAATCACATAACTCAAAAGTGTGCATACACATTAGAGAACATGAAAATAAAATAGTAAGACTTGCCTATTTGAAAATAATTTAATATTGCATAACCTGGCTCTGTAAATCAATAATGGCTTGTAACTAGGGCATTGAAGTAATAACATTTTTTGTGTCATCTGGTAGAATTTTGAGCCCAATTTTAAACAATGGAAACAATCTTTATCTTGGATATTGTGTCTTCTGACTTTTCTATCTCGTTAATCCATAATGCATTCAATGGAATTCAAATCTGACGTTAATCCATAATGCATTGAGTGGAATTCAAATCTGACAACTGAGGAGGGTATGAAAATGTGCAAGTACTAGTAGACCTTTCACAATCTTTTGTTTTTGATTGTTATTCATGCTGAAATGTCTACTGACTTGTTGCTCAAGCATCTTGATCATTCAAAATCTTTAGCCGACTAGTATGAGGTTTGTTAAAAATATGCCTAGTGATTCAGAAATTTCTTATATTAGTTTAGACAGCAGATTGATTTTCCTCAACAATTTCAGCACAAGATTTTTTTTTTATTTCTCCTTAACTTAATTATAAAATTTTGAACATCAACACATATATGCTTTTGGTCATTTTAACAGGAACAATAACAATGTGAACTGCTTCACATAAACAAAGGGGAGAAAATAGGCACTGTAAACATTATAATCCTTCCAATTCAGCTCTAAATCTGAAAATTGATTCCTATCTTGTTTTACCTTATTATTTTGTTAAGTATTTATGGTGACTTATTGTATATATATAAAGAAACTAAGAGCTGTAGTACAGGAAATAGGAGTTAAATTCATTTAATATGACACATTATACATGTAAAAAATATTTATAACTTACAAACTTAATTGCATTGTTTCAAAAGAATCAGGAGACCATACACCTCGCAGTAACCTTTCAAAGATCTTTAAAAATGCATAACCATTTCCTGTAAATATATTTTTTAAAATATAACAAAGTATTTATGGAACTATCAGAAAAAGAATCCTCATAATAAAATACGGATTCCTACAATTAATAAAAATTAAGATAATGAATATATATGTTTCATGCTAAAATATTTTTCAATTAAGGCAATATATATATATATATATATATATATATATATATATATATATATATATATATATATATATATATATATATATATATATATATATTGTACAGTTAAATGTAAAAGTAATTTATTAATTTCAACAAATATTTTTTTAAAGAAATAAAATAATAAATTTTAAATATTGTCAAAAATTTTCAAGAAATGAAAGGCCAGATTATTAGTCTAGTTTTCTAAAAATAATTCTGAAATATTTATAAGAGCATTAATATGACATTTTAAAAGTATAAATTAAGAAAAGTAACATCATAAAACTAAATATAAATTTCTGTCTTAGGAAGTTTATAGATTTTTTTTTTAAATAATCAATAAACTTCATGCTTGCATGTGATTGACTTATCTTTTGATAAAAGTATTGATTTTCATAAAGTAAAATTTGCATTGTTATAAGCAGAAAAATATCAATTTCATGCTAAAAAAAAAAAAAAAAAATATCTTTATTTTCTGCAAATACTTAAAATATAATAATAACCTTTCAAAGTGCCAATGACAATCATGATTAGAAAGCTATTTGGATAGATGTTGGCAGCATGAATTACACCATCATGAATTTTTTTACAGCGTATTACCTCCTTCATGACAGCAAGAACCAATTTAACAGGTAGAAAATTGAAAACTCTGTATCCAATATCAAAAGGTGCATAAAATATCACATACCTGAAAGCCACATTACAAAATTCAAATCAGAGATAATTAAGTAATATAATAAATGGCATACTAAATAACATAAAAAAAAAATTAAGTGAAACATGAGATAAATTAGATTCATTTTTCAATGGTAAATAGCATATAATACTGACACTGGAAAGTAACTTTTATAGAATTAATTCAGTATTAAGAGTAAGTATTCAAAAAGAGAGTTAACTTTTAAATATGCCTTAAAACTGATTTGTGTACACATACATTTCATAAAGAATAATGTAATCAAAATTGTTTATCTGAAGCAAATATTCATTATTATAGAATTTTAATATACTGACCATGCTCCAATAGCCAGTATTAGAAAATTTTCATTGTTATAGGCTGAAATAATTGATTCGCCTAAGAGAAAATTAGTTAAAATTGCTCCACTGTACATGGCTAACATACAAGAGATCCAGCATGAAAATGGATGTTTACGTGAAAACAAATGTGAACCTAGAAACATAAACATAATTGATTATTTATTTTGCCATTATGAATATAAATTTTATACTTCCTTCCATTGTAAATACAGAAAGAATTCTATTTGAAGAAATGAGATTACAAAGAAAATAAAAAAACCTTTAAGCATTCATATTTCTTAGATTCTTATTTCAGTAAAATTGTGAAGATCCCCTTGGATCTCACTTTGAGAACGAGAATAATTTGGAGTCAGATAAGAGCCAGTGGCCATTTTTATAAATAACTTCCTTTATTTGGTTATTTTTCCCAAATAGAATCAAAGACTTTTAATAACAAATAAATCAAATTAGCTATATGAGGTTTAAAAGAGACTTTCCTTTAAATTAACTTAAATATCTAATGATCCAATTCATTAATAATTAGAATATTGATCACGCAGAGATTACCGCGATAAAAGAGATCCCAGATTTATATTCAATAATGTTCCTATTGAACATTTAACTTTAATCTCACTCCTAATATAAAACTTTAATTATAAATCAATATTTACCACACTGCAGCTCAGCTCTTCCTGTGATTTATCCACCTAGAAATCTTCAATAATAAATCTCTCACTTCACCGTTATACCTTCCTGCTTCAATCTCTCTCTCCTACTGCTTTTTACTTTACTATTCCGTTTGACTTAAATACTTTATCTAATCTGCATAACAAGGAATCCTGTCCTCTTTTTGGAGCTGATTGGAAATAGGTAGGGGAATTAAATTTCCCTAAAAAAAGACGACTCAGAAGGTTAGTGATAAAGTTCCGTATAGGTTTGTCACAAAATTACTGGCAAGTTTTTTTTTATTAATTAAGCAGAAAACCCAGATTCATAACTTCACTTTGAGTATGAAACAATTAAATACAATTAGAAGTAATAAGGATTATAACACACACACACAAAACTTTTATTAAGGTAAACTGCATTTTGAGTCTTACTCATATTTAATACAAGGCTATGTTACAGCAAATACTTTTTTTTACATTCACTAGAGAGAGGGGGACCCACACATTAAAAAAAAAAAAAATTAAGACTTATATCTACAAAATTATTGCTCTTCCACTGCTGCAAAAACTTTATTTTCTGATTATATCAGTTAATTATTATGATTACATTTCAAAGTTAAAATTAACATCTTATAGAAATGAAAAGTAAAATATGCAACTAAAAAATCTACAATTATACCCTTTAACGAATATTAAAAATTGAAAAACAAATGCATTTGAGAATTTTAATTCTAATTTAGATAATCATTAATCATATTCTAGCCCATATAAATATGGTGTATTCTACCATACACACAAAGATAATATCTTGGAGCCTAATCTATTTTAAATAAGACTTTTTTTTATTAGCATTCAAAAAATAATATCACTTTAACTATACTAGTGCCAGATAAACATTATAAAATTTTGTAATTAAGAACGATAAATATAGGATTTAATATTATAAAGATGCAAATGTTTTTCAGTTAAAAGTCTGACTAAAACGGTTACATTTTAAGAAAGACTTTTGTTTCATAATCTAGCAACCAAATTTGGCTCTACTAAAAACTATTTAAGTAAATTCTTATATTTTTCTATAGTGAGGAAAAAAGGAATTAAAAATGAAAACGAGCAACAAAATTATAGACACATATAACAGTTTTTAAAAAAATATTATAGTCATCAGTAAAGTAATATGAACAAGACTATAATATCATTGTAAGAATAAGAAAGAATTGGACAAAATGAATTCAAGAAAATATATATACATGAATATATAAAATAATAGTGCCATAAGCAACTGTAGCAAAAATGTAACTTTTTTTTATTTTACAACCAAATTTTGATGCAAAATTAAAGAATATGTTTCAATTCAAGAGACTTATACTGCAATACAGAAAAATATATTAACTTGGTCAGCACCTGAATATTTACAAAAACATCATAATATAGTTACTTTCTAATGTTTCACAGATAAGCTGGTATTAACAGTAAAGCACATAACAAAAATCTGGTACTTAAAAGTATGCATTGAAAACGAAATTAAAAAATTTCTAATTAGGCGATTTTTAGTTTAGATAAGTATTACGATAGGAATGAAAACATTTCTTTTCAGATGTTACATAACTAGTCAGTTGCCTGCCCTCTGCATAACAATGTTCTCCAGAGTGAAATCCGGTTCTTTTCTCAGAGGTATTTTCAATTAGGACTAAAGCCAGAAATTATGAAGAGCCATTTTCAAAGTTATAGTCTAAAGAAGCATAGATGTGCTGTGTTTGGTCAAGAAACCGTTAAATGTGAAGGGCAAGTGTATTAATGTGATAGAGCTCTCAATAGCTTGCTGCTCACAAAACCAGCTGTTTGGGCCCAACAGCTTCACAAAGGGAACATAAAACATCTTTGCAGTACTACTTGATACTGGTTGTGCCATGTGGTGTGTACTGGTAATGAAAATCATGCTACTAAAGTTAAAACATGATGGTCAGCAAGATTTTTTACATTGCATTACATTTGGCTTATAGGATGATGGATGATTTTATTGCGTGATGACTGGAATTATGTTGTGGATCATTGGGAATCACCAAAATTTATATAAAATTAAAAACAGTGGCATTACTAAAGCTTTTCTAACATTTTGTCAAAAATCAAAATCTTAAAGTGCCCTTTAAACTTCCTCATTTATAGTTGGTTTGTCAACGACTGACAGTTTTGCAGGCAGAAAAATTCATACATGCACATTAGGATCACAAACATATTATGTACCAAACTATGCTTCCAAGATTCTTGTTTTATGTACTAAAACTAATGGTCAAATTTTTTTTAATAAACCACTGTAAAAGTTTATAAATTTAAAAGGATAAAAATATTTCATGACAACAAGGCAAAGCATATCAAAAGAATTTTAAAAATTTCAGAAATTGATTAAATGATGTAATTATGTAATTTTAATTTAATGATTTCTCATTCTAAAATTGAAGGGAAAAAAGAAATTTTAGAAGTTCAAGTGAAGGAATATGCCTTTTTAAAATACTGAATATCATAAAATTCATACTACATTAGCAAAACTCTTTATGTAAATTTTAATGGAAAAAAAACAGATTTCTTGGTCTGAATATTAATGATGGTTCCACAATATATCTAGCATCCTTTTTAAAACTAAAATTTCCTACAGATAGATTACTACATTAAAAGTACAAGGTGATTCTAAAATCGTGCAGGTGCTAGTATTTGCTAAAACAAACATTATCATGTAAAATATGTTTGTTTTAATTAGTACCACTGATACAGAAGTTTGTCTTGTGTGATTTTTGAATCTCTTTGTATTCACTGATAATTTCATTACAATAAATTTTATTTTTTAGTCAGTAAAGCCATATTTACTTGCTGTTATTAATTTACATGATCTAAGTCCTTTGATAATAAACATAGAAAATATTGAAAGTAATGGAGGAACTTACAACTTGAAGAACAATAAAACGAAATATTTGCTGCAAAAAAGTTATTAATTGATGTTTATCATAACCATGGAAAAACTATATAAATGACTAAATAATATTACCTATCATACATGTTACATTAAAAATAAATTGAAATACATAAAATCTATGAATAATTACAAGGGATAATTTTTAACGCATAGCTAAATTATTTATCATTAAAAAGGCAGAACATTTTAGTTCTAAGTAAAAATCAACCAATAACATTCCAAAAAGAATTATACATTTTTTATGTGTATCTGTTTTGTCATGAATTACTTAAGTAAATAAAAATCTTAGAAGGAAAAAAACTTAAAGCTAGTTTTAAGCTATTAGCAATGAATCTTTCAACAATATGCTCTACTTAAATGAGAAAAAAGTTAGAATATTACATATAAAGAGTTCAACTTTGGCAGTCTTTCTAATATATACAACATTTTAATTCAATAATACATTGATTCTATATTTAAGTTGTACAAGATACCTCTCTTTCTTACGGAATTCTGCTGAGTTGAGTTAATATTAACGTCGCACTGTTCAGCTACACGAGGGCTTTTGGCGACGGACCACGTAATTTTGAACCATGGTCAAGTGACGTGGACGACACCTGAGCTGGCACCCCCCTCTCCTAACTACCACACCACACCAACGGGAGGACGTTTCAGCTCTCGACAGATTTAACGTGCATCGCTGCCCTACACGGCGGGTCTTTAGTGGTACTGGGATCGAACTCATGACATGCCTGCCATGGTTGGATACCTTAACCACTGGGCTACCGCAGCCCTAAGGAATTCTGCATTTCTATCATAAAAATTCTGAAGGTGCAGCACACATATTAAAAGAAGTGAATAACTTGATGGTGTTTCTTACTTTTAAAAAAAGTGGCAAAAAAGTATCACTTAAAATAAATCCTTTTGTTACCCTTAAAAAATATCCTCGTAAAATTTGTAAGCAATATAAATTCTAATGAAATCTATTTCAGTTAATAAAACTGATTGTAGTCAACTTTTTAAAAGGCTGTTATATTTCAATGAAAGACACAAAACTAATATTACAAAAAAGGTCTGTAGTAGTAAAATTGTCTCAGTTGAGTTTATCAGGTCATTTCAAGATCGAAACATGTTAGAATTTTTCTTATATTTATGAGAAATTACAGAAACATTAACATGATACACAATCCATATCTATAGTTTGTGATAAACACAAAGTATTATATTATATATTTCTTATTATTCTACACATGTATAGATTTTTGAAAACAAAATTTATGTTCATTTACACATCAGTATGCATACAAGATTTTATATAAGAATAATTAAAAATTAATAAGAATAAAAAATCGAAATTTAGTCCGATTCTGACAATAGCACTCTTTCTGAAATATAGGTAATACTTTAATAATATTCTTTCAACAGGAATTTTGTGGAGTTTGATTAACTTTTCAACTAACCCCAAAGCATTATTTTTTACTAAAGCATTATCATTAATTACAAAATGCTTTACATATTTTATTCATTTTGTTGAATAAAAATTTTCTCCCAGATTTCCTTCATTGTTTAAAAAACTGAACCCTTTTACAAAATAAAACATTTTTTTACACCTTGCTTTTTTTCTGGCATAAAATGAAGAAAAATTAAACACATTTCAAGTCTATTATAAAAACTTATTTGCATATGGTCTTTTATACAATCATATTGATTAAAGCCACATACACAATTAACAAAATGAAAAAAAATTTTCTTAAAAATCAGGAAGTTATAAAATTTGAATTAATTTTCTGGTTTCTTCTATATATCAAAAAATTAAGGTACTCCAAACTCTCCTTGTACTTTAAACTTACCCCTAGAGTGAGTGGATCAGAATAGAATCAAGATTTCAATTTCATAAATATTTTTTACTCTAAGCAAACTCCAGCTATGTATATAAATTACTTAATCTTTTAAGTTTAAAATGAAAATGTCTGGACAGCAACCTTGTTCAATGGATAAAAAAAGGTTCTCCAACCAATAGGCCACATGACAGGAGGTGAATTATGATAGAATTATAAATAACTATTTCAGTGTATATCATGGCAAAGAAAATACACATTAAGTGCAATCCTTTTCATCTTTCTTTCAGTCCATGAAAAATTTTATTACATTGGTTCACAATGCAAAGCATATTGAAGATCTTTAATGTGAAGTAGCTTTATAGAAATTTATTACGGTATTTCAATTATATATTTATTTTCAGTACAATGTAAGTATCTCAGAAATAATTAAAAAAAATTACATAAGTAACACATTTTATCCTTTAAGATCTAGAAGAAAATGAAACAATATGAACATGCAACAAAACATTGAAGTTTCTGCAATGATTGTACTAACTGAACTTTGCAGCCAATTCAAATCACATGATAAAGATGGAAAATTAATTTCTAAAAATGCTAAATGTAATTCATATTTTCAAACTTAAGAAACCTTCAGCTAAATCTTCTTTAATACACATGCAAGTCACAATACAATGTGCTAATTCAAAATATGGATACATCTGTAGATTCATTATTTTGTCACAAATTGCTAAAAATTCCTCGGTATCCATTCTGATAAGTTAAGAAAAAATTTAAAATATATGCTTTTCTTTAAATTTTGAATTATGGAATAGTACAAGAAAATTTTGGCACATGCACGCAACGCATGGAAACAAAATCAACACACAGGTGGTACGCAAAGTAAAAAATTTCTTAGCGATGCCAAATTCGAAAGACAAAATTTCCCATAAACATTTCTTTTTCAGTTGGACCAGGAGTCGGGGTGAGTGAGTGAATATTAACGTCGAACACTGTTCAGCTACACGAGGGCTTTTGGCGACGGACCTCGTAATTTTGAACCATGGTCAAGTGACGAACCAGGAGTCGGGAAACTGCGCTTTTTGCATAGATGGTTGCGGCTCTTCAGACTCTCATGTCAAATGTTTATTTTAAAAATGTTTCCATGAGGAATTTAATTATTTATTTTGTTTAGAAGTACTTTTTCATAAATTACGTTAATAACTGACATATTTTTTAAGTGTGAGTTTTTTTATGCAGTCCCTTTCCACAGCATAAAAAAAATTTTTTGTAGTATGTGGACAAAATTGTGTTTGTTACATGTAAGTATTTATGAAATTTTCGAATATTTTTTTGTGCGATTTCTTTTATGCCACCCCTATCTACCTCACAAAAACAGGTTTTACTCTACTCTGGCGTTACTTTGCAGGAATATTTTTTTAAATCCACTCTTCCAAGATATATGGTAGCACAGGTTCTATGATAAACATTTTAGCGGGGAAGGCGAATAGTTTTATAGGAGACTAGCTGGTATACCCGTTCTTCGCACGGGTGAATTTAAAAATTATACAACACAGACTGAAGGATAAAGAAGTTTTTAATGAGTTAATTTTACGTGAATTGTAAATTAAACAAAAATAAAATTTTTGCATAATTCAGCTGAACAAACAAACCATGTTCGCTAAATTTTAAGTCTTTAGATATAACAGCTGAATTTTTATTATTATTATTTATGACGATCCGTAACTTTCTTGTGGGTCGATTTTTTAAAACACCTACCTGGTCAGCAAAAGTAACATATTGTTACAAATTTTGTGTAATAAACGCTTAAAATAGTGTAAATAATTTGTATCTGGATGTGTAATACGTTAATATTACTTTCTGATTCATTTATTTTATGTTAAATAGCTGTTACCCCCGCGACTTCGTCCACGTGGAATTTAACAAAAAAAGTGTTTATTCACTCTTCGTAGAGTTAACGAAAACTTAATAATTATGTATTCTACGTAAGGAAATACCTATGCTATAAGTATAATGTCATTCTTCTGCTTTGTAAATCTATGCTTCTTTTTTGTTTTATTTATTTTTTTCCTTCGCTTTTGTTGAGCAAGGGGTGAAAGAGACGCATGACCTTGAACACTGACGATTGGGTGAGGACTAAAATCATTAGGATCAAAATAGGTCTAAGTAGCATTAGGGTGAAACGCGAACACAAAGGAAGCCACAAGGAAGAGGGTGAAAGAGACGCATGATCTTTGACAAGGCAGTTACGGGCTGTAAAATCATTAGGATCAAAGGACATGAGCGGGAAATGTCGCGAGTGGCAGCAACCTATTCAAACAGAAAAGCTTGATATAACTGCTAGAAATCGTTGAGAAAGAAGGCTCGCGAAATAAAATAGTCACTATTGAATAAAAATAATCCCTATTGAAATAAATAATCCCTATTTGAATCCGATATTGCTCACTATTTCATTGATTTTAATTTTATTTTCTCGGAACCCTAATTTTTTTCTAAAATAAAAGTAGCCAAAGCTACTCCTTATAACATTAGCTATCTGCCAGTGAAAGTTCCGTCAAAATTGGTCCAGCCGTTTCAGAGATTAGCCGGAACAAATAGACAGACAGACAAAAATTTTAAAAACTGATTTTTTCATATAAGTACCGTATATACTTTTAAATGTATTTAGTAAAAAGCTGTTAATTTCAAATTACAAATAGACACTTCCTTTTTATTTATTTATGTATAGATTGCGTTTTCAGCTGAGTGGATTGCGAAGATTGCCATTTTTGTACCGAAAAAATAGTTAATGTCAAAAGGTAAATATCTTTTTTTTGTATGTTAATGAAAACGATATGAAGAAAACGATATGACCTTAGAAAACGATATGACTACTTATTTTAACCCTTCATCTTCCGACGGTACTTATAAGTACCACTCACTTTGAAATTACATAGAACAACCATTTTTAAGAATACTCTAACGATACTTAGCAGAAATGTTCTTTAAAATCCACTCTTTCAAGATTTATGGCTGCATGGGTTCTATGATGAGTATTTTAGCGAGGAAGGCAAATAGTTTTACAGCAGAAGTTGCGTTTTCAGCTGATATTTTGATCGGATTGCGAAGATTCTCATTTTTGTTCCGAAAAAGTAGTTGTTTGATCACTACACCCGGGATAGCTCAATAACACACACCTCACACATGGACTGTAAAACACTCTCTATTTTTATTCACATAAACACATAGTAACTAGAGATACACAGACAGCGCTGTCTGGCGCACGTTTTTTGCGACAAGCATGAACATTCTCCCCCGCGTTGACATGTAATACATTCAACAATAACACAAATTACAATAAAACGATAAAATACTATAGGATTACGTAAAACAAATTAAGGTACATATAAAAATTCTAATTCACAATATTCAGAGACAAAATTCAAACTGGCATAGGTAAAAGACAAACTCTCGAAATGGCTCTTTTATATTCTCCAAATTGTGTTTTTACTTTTACAACCCTTATTAGTGCATCACTGCCACTATAAATCTCAGTGATTCTCCCTAAAGGCCATTTGAAGGTTGGCATATTGTCTTCAATGAGAACTACCAAATCACCCACGTTAACATTTTGTTTTTTAAATTGCCATTTATTGCGTTGTTGTAATTCACTAAGATAACATCTGTGCCACTTATTCCAAATTAGTTGTACTAGTCTGGTTATTCGTTGCCATTTTTAAGGGCATTCTCTTTTAATTCAATTAAATTGGGCTCGACTACTGAAGTCATAGACCTCCCCATCAAAAAGTGGGCTGGAGTTAAAGCGTTCAAGTCATCCAAATTGCTCGATAAAGGGCAGAGTGGCCTGGAATTTAAAATTCCCTCTATTTGGATACAAACAGTTAAAAATTCCTCATAGGTTAAATTTGAGCCACTGACAACTCTCCTAAGATGGTACTTTATTGACTTAACCGAAGCTTCCCAAAGACCACCAAAGGATGGCGCTCTAGGTGGTATATAAACTTCCATTCTATACCCTCAGCAGATAAGAAACCTGCTAAATTATCATCTGAATCCTCAATAAGTTTTAGAAATCTCTTGAGCTCTTTATTGGCACCTACAAATGTTTTCCCATTATCGGAATACAATTTAGCACATTTACCTCTGCGACTAAAAAATCTTTTTAATGTAGCAATAAAAGCATCAGATGTAAAATCCGACACAATTTCTATGTGAATCGCTTTAGACACAAAACATACAAATACACAAATATAAATTTTATGCAAAATTCCTTTTCTTTGATTTTTGTACCTGATCATGAATGGGCCAAAAATCCACACCAGAACAGTTGAATGGGTAATTTGGGACTACTCTATCACGGGGTAGATTACCCATTAGCTGAGAGGTAACAAGGGGTCGGCTTTTAAAACAGACAAGGCACTCATGCACTACTTTTCTGCATAATGAACGACCATTTAATGGCCAGAACTTTTCCCTTACATAGTGTAGAAGAGAAGAAGCACCAGTATGCAGATTCTTTCTATGGAAATGGACAATTATTTGAACAGTTAAATTATGATTTCCTGGTAAAATTGCAGGATGTTTATTAACATAAGGTAAATCTGAATTACTCAGCCGGCCTCCAACTCTCAATAATCCATCACTGTCTATAAAGGGGTTTAAATTTCTAAGTTTACTATTAGGTGAGACAACTCCTTTACTTTGTAAGCTTTTAATTTCAGCCAAAAAAACCTGTTCTTGGACCATTCTGATCAGTTTAGTTTCTACTTGGTCTATATCTGTAGCAGAAAGGGGACCACTCAATGTTAGTTTACGTTTGTTTACATTATTACTAAATCTTAACACATAACTAAATATACGAATAATTTTCATATAACTATTACTTTTACGTAACAAAGTAGATAAAATAGAAGATACACAATTAGTTGAAACACAAACATTAGATGTAATTATATAAGAACTCGAACCAGTTTTCAGTTCCTTAGAATACTCGCATTCCTTAACTGGTGACAAACTTGTTTCTTCACTTGACAACTTACCTTTTTCAAGGAATTGTGGACCATGCCACCATAACCTTAAATTTGGAAGGTCACAAGGGTGCAATCCCCGAGACACAAGATCTGCTGGGTTGAGAACAGATGGCACATGGTTCCACTGGAATCCTTCAGTCAATTCTTGCACCTTGGCGACACGATTGGCCACGAAGGTTTTTAAACGATTGGCAGGTGTATTTAACACCATGCCAATGCAATAGTTGAATCCGTATGTAGCACAATATCACTTATGTTTAACCTCAAGGTGGAGTGTATTTTCTTGACGAGTTGAGCTAATAAAACACAGGCACAAAGCTCGAGTCGAAGTATGGAAATAACTCGAATTGGTGCAACACGAGATTTGCTGGCAAGAATGCTCACTTTGGCAGCACCGTTGTGAAGAAAACACTGTAGGTAAACGACCGCTCCATAGGCCGCTTCAGATGCATCCGCAAATCCTTGGAGAACGATTCTAACATTATTGTCAGTCATAATAAATCTGTTAATTTTCACTTCCTCGATACATTTTAATGTTGTCACAAATTCTCTCCACTCGTTGGCAATTGAATTAGGTAACACATCATCCCAATCCAGTTTACATTGCCATAATTGCTGCAGAAACACCTTTGCTTTCGCAATCACTGGGCCTAAGAAACCCAAAGGGTCGTATAGCTTAGCAATTACACTTAAAACTTCACGTTTTGTATATATATGTTTAGCTGAAACAGATACCTTAAACGCGAAACAATCTTCAAATGGATTCCAACTAATTCCCAATGTCTTCACAGATAAGTCAATGTCAGTAGAAAATGAATGCTCGACGTCTGATGACAACGAACTATTTAATAACTCAGGAGAATTAGATGACCACTTATGAAGGTTCATTCTACAAGATTGTAGGGCGTCTTTCAGTTGCGATTGCAATTGTTGAGCAGTCTCCAAATCTGGCGCTCCGTTCACAATATCATCCATGTAGGTATTATATAACAGTGTTTCAGAAGCTAAAGGAAATCTCGATTTTTCATTCTTCGCCAACTGCTGCAGGGTTCTTATGGCAAGGAAGGGTGCGTTGGACAGCTCGTAAGTGACAGTCTTTAGTCGGTACGTTAAAATTTCTGCATCTAGTCCATGTTTCCATATAATGCGTTGCAAATCCTGCTGATCAGGATTTATTAATATTTGCCTGTACATCTTTTGGATGTCAGTCGTAAAAGCAAATTTGTGTCTTCTAAAACGAGATATTGTCTCAAACACATCTTCCTTCACTTCACCTTTCAATAAAATGTCATTAAAGCTTATGCCTGTTGTGGTGGGGGATGAACCGTTAAAGACGATTCTTAGTTTAGTAGTCAGTTTTTCAGGGCGTAATACACCATGGTGGGGTATGTAGTAATGTGTGGGTGGTTCACTTGACTCAACTAACCTTTCCAAATGACCTAACTCCTCATACTCCTTCAAAAATTCCGCATACAACGATAAATAACTAGAATCCCTAGACAACCGTTTCCACAATGAATTAAGTCGCCTAATAGCAATATCTTTGGAGTTTCCTAAACAAGACGGATCTTTATTTAATGCCATCGATACTACATACCTACCCTCACAATTCCTCCTATGAGTGCGCACAAAATGATCCTCACACAAGGACACCTCTGTATCAACCTTAGGCTCTATGTGAACACCTTCAATTTCCCAGAATTTTTTCAGTGTTTTGTTTAAATCGTCATCAACAATTAATCCGCAATGAACGCGATTCTCTGTAACTTGTGTGTGTGTGTGTGTGTGTGTGTGATCTACACTTCCACTTACAACATAACCAAACACCGTATTTTGTAACACTAAATGCGAATTATCACAATAAAATTTTCCAGGCATTAACAATTCGTAAAAGATTTCAGCACCAAGTAACATATCAATTCTATCTGGTATATTAAATTTATCATCCGCTAAGGGCACAAACTCTGAAACATTAACATCTACATCAATCACCTTGTTTGGAATGAGATCTGTAATCTTATTAACTACTAACAACATTAACTCACTCTCAAAAGTTTTGGCTTTATTTGCAACTGAAGTTTTTACGCAATTTTTAACAACCATAGAAGCATCATTAACGCACGAAACCACTGTATTTATTTTCTCCATTTTCAGCTGCAACTTCTCAGCACATACCCTCGTACATAAACAAGACTGCGATCCTACATCTAACAAGCATCTGACCTCCACCCATTGAGAGTATTTATTTTTAACAAAAGCGCGCGTACAGTACTCAAAAACACATTCTTTTTTTTTTTTAGTCTGCCTTTCTCAAACCCAGTCGCCACAAACTGTGATTGTGAATTTGCTTCAACTGATCCTTCAATCTGCCCTGGAACAAAAGTAGGAGCATCAAATTTAAATTACTAGTGGGAGTGGGATTCCTCGTTTTGTCACGTGAAAAATGAATCAAGCTATTATGAGGTCTAAGGCAAAAAGCAATTTTTTTTCTCTGAACGGCATTCCTTCAATCTATGAGGTAAAAAACAACGAAAACAAAGATTATTCCGTTTAACTACCTCTACTCTATCCTCAACTGACAGTTTCTTAAACTGATAACACTTAGAAAGGGGATGAAAATTATTACCCTTACATAGAACACAATTTGGTTTGGTTTCGGCCACGAAAACATTCGACGAGTTTCTCTCTTGACGCCAAGTGCTAACCGTCTGCAGTCTATTTCGCCCATCTGTTTTGACTCCACTCCCTGGGTTTCTGCTCATTAAATCATTCGAAACCTTTCCTCTCGCAGATAAATAGACATCACATTCCCTCCCAAGCTGTTGAGGCTTGAAATATGTTTCTTCCTGTTTCGTTGCAATATGATTAATCGTATCTCTATCTAGCGTTTCAAATATTTTATCTGAAATTATTAGATCACACAAAGAGCGGAATTCATTAACTTTACGCAACTGACAATAATAATCGAAAGTTGCACTTAAGCGGGAAGCAAACTGAACATAGTTTTCGGATGGTAGTTTACGAGCCTTTTTAAAGTTACTCAGGCATTCTTGAGGCGTCGGTTCAAACTCTCTTAATATTAATTCTTTAATTTTAACATAATTGCTTAAATCCTCTTGACTCATATATGTTAGCAAATTATTGACTCTTTCTCCTAAAATATTTGATAGAATTTCGGCTTTTAGCTCATCAGGCACGGATTTGATTTGAAATGCCTTTTCTAAAGAATGAAAAAATAAATTAAAGGACTCTGACCTAACCGGTACTTGAATTGTCAAAGTTTTAATGCTCTTTACCAAACTCTCCATTTTATCAGTTATGGAGCTTGGTTCTCCGCTTTCAAGAGATTGAGAATTTTTTTTTCGGATTCCTTCTAACCTTCGCCAATTCTAATTGTTTCTCAATCTGAGATAATTTAATTTTTCTAATTGAATTTCAGCCTCGCGCTCATTTTTCTCAGCATCTTGTTTACTTTTCTCTAAAGCATTTTCAACAAGACTACGCACAAATTCAATATCATTTTTATAAACGGCACTTGATTCAATTAACTTTTTAAAATCTATTATTTTAGCTTTGCTAGGAATCTCCAAACCCATTTCCACAGCAACCGAGATAAGCTCATCTTTCTTTAGATTTAATTTCAACGCCATTTTTAAACTTATTTTGTCACAACATCTACACAATATACACTATTTTCAACCAAAAAGCATTTGTAAGCACCTAAATTACACTATTGAGAATAGGAAAGTATACAAAAACACACAACAAGAATATCACAATCAACACAAATCTACAAAGACTAATTTCAACCATGATATCCGTTAAAACTATTCAACTATTAACACCAACTTTAGCGAACACAACCAAATAACTCCTAAAAACATCATTAAGAATAGAAACACTCACCTATTCAAAAATTTTCACCACCAAATACTCAACTAATAAAGCACAAAACCATAGTTGCTTGTTGAACTCCGGCTCGACGGACCAAAATGTTTGATCACTACACCCGGGATAGCTCAATAACACACACCTCACACATGGACTGTAAAACACTCTCTATTTTTATTCACCTAAACACATAGTAACTAGAGATACACAGACAGCGCCGTCTGGCGCACGGTTTTTGCGACAAGCATGAACAGTAGTTAATATCAAAAGGTGTAAGTAGAGAGAGAGAGAGTGTGCGTCTTATTATTTTTGTATGTTAATGAAGATCTTAGAAAACTAGTTGACTATTTATTCTAAGTGAGCAGTGTATATAATTAATTTTACAGTTGAAGAACTTTGTGGTACTTATAAGTACCGACAGCACACTGGGTGTTGGAGCAAGAACTTAGGTTTTTTTTCGCCCGTGTAGCTTATTATTGATTTCTGTTCTGTTGAAGCTTTATCACTATACTGCAATAGAGTTACGCCTTTTTTAGCGTTTCTTTTTGCTTAGCTGATTTATTTTGCTTTTTTTTTAATTATTTTATTTTAATGTTTTCAAAAAATTTATTAACTTTGAATCCGAGCTTGTATTTTTTTTCTTTTTTTTTGCGACACAAGTAAATGAAATATTTATTCTTATTTCAAAAAATATATAACATCATTTTAATTTCCATATGTGTAACATAGATTTAACAATAGTTGGAGATTTTCAAGATGCTTTTTTATTTTTATTATTTTTCCTCTTCTTAGAAAGTCTGTAAAAAAGAAGCCTTCAAGAGGCTACCATCTTACCTACATAGAACATACATAGAACATACATAGAACATAGTAACTAGCATAACCTAGATAGAACATACATAGAACACATAGAACATACATAGAACACATGGAACATACATAGAACATACATAGAACATACATAGAACATACATAGAACATACATAGAACATACATAAAACACATGGAACATACATAGAACATACATAGAACATACATAGAACATACATAGAACATACATAGGACAAACATAGAACATACATAGAACATACATAGAACATACATAGAACCTACATAAAACATACATAACCTACATAGAACCTACCATCTGAAATCAGTGATGTACTAACAGATGATTTTTCTGATGAAGAAGTCCCAGCAAATTATCTACTGGAATTTTCGTTAGATTCTTAGGATGACGATCAAGAGGCTGAACTCAAAGTTCAGTAGTTCATATTAAGAAAATACAGCATTTCTTACCCCAGGATACAGTGCTCATTCAGTCGAAAACATTCAATCGAAACCTCACTCAAAATGCACAACGTGTAATGAATTTCTATGTATTAATGAAAAAAATACTGTTTCCTTGAATATCATCAAAGTAAGTTTATGAGTAAAAAATGTAAATAAATTTTAAAAATTTAATAATTTTTAAAAATAAATATTTGTACTGTAACATATTAGTATTCTCTGTGGTTATTTAGCATTTTTAAGAGTTAAAACTGGGTTAAAGAAGTCACTCGGTCTTTTCGTATAGTCAGAATATTTGAGACCTTTGTGTGCTGACGGTACTTTAAAGTACTAATTTACTTAATTAGCTCTAACGAAATAAGTTTCCCAAATTTGAGTACTTTATTTATGCATATCCCTTTATTTTCAATGCAGTGATCAAAAAAAAAATATTGCATGAAAAATTTGCAGTAAATCATAATGCGGTAGATAAAGGATTAAATGGACAGTGTGTATAATTAATTTTACAGTTGAATATCTTTAATTAATTAATTAGCTCTAACGGATAAAATTTCCCAAATTTGAGTATTTTGTTTATGTATATTCCTTAATTTTCAAAGTTGAGGTTCAAAAAAAAAATGCTTGAAAAAAACTGTAGTAAATCATAATGCGGCAGATAAAAAGCAGTGTATACACAGTTTGAACACACTTACAATGCCCAAGAAGAATTTATGGATATAGGTAACGATAATACAGTGGTATCCTAAGCTAAAAGTCTATTGGATTCAATACAAGAAGGGCCCTGTATTTTGTGTTTATAGTATGGTTCGCAGTATTGTTTAAAATTAACACTATCTCAATAAACTATTTTAAGGTATCCGACTACGTTCGGAACCGTGATTTTAAAAAAGTGCATAAATGGATAATTTTCATGATATTTAGTGTCAGATTAGAATACATGTATAAAATTGTATTAAGGACAATATGACAAAAAAAATTTAAATACAATATTTTGGCAAAAATTCAACTTAGAATATTCTTTATTCAAAATGTTCTCCTTTTATAAAAAAATGCTTCTAAAATAAAATATTTTGCTTAGATAAAGTAATGACTTCTCTAGAGAGTCTCAACTAGGAATTTTGAAAAATTCATATTATTTTCAGAGTTATCACCCATTGAAGTAATTATCGGCGTTTTCTTCTTAAAATTTCTCCCCTCTGATGTAGTAAAATATGGATAAATCCACTTCTAAGTTATATGTTTCAAAAATTCTAGTTGAGCCTCTCTGTACAGAGATCTGAGCTATAAACAGGCAAAATATTATTACAATAGAAGTATTTTTTATAAAAGGAAAATGTTTTGAAAATGGGTCATTCTATGTTAATTTTTTGTCAAAATATTTTACTTAAATAATTTTTTATTGTAATAATATTCTTAAAACAATTTTATATACTTTTACTAATCTAACTGACACTAAATATCATAAATATTATCCATTTATACGCTTTTTCAAAATCACGGTTCCGAACGTAGTCGGATGCCTTAAGCAAAAAAAAAAAATTGTTCTGTACTCGGTTTTTAATTTTGTCAATAAAACTAAAATACAAAATTTAAAACATTTTTAAACTAAACAAAAGTGTTAACACGCAATTTGATATTTCAGAACATTTTCCTGAAAAACAAATTCGAATAAAAAAAAAATATACTCCGAAATAATAGATGAAGTTAAAAGAAAACGGGTATAGAAGATTTTAGATATATCTTAACACTGTAATATATACAATTATTGTACAAATAGAAGATAGATTTATAAAACAATACCACAAATATTGTTTCTGATTTCAAATTAATCACTGATTTAAAAAAAAACTTGGAAAACCATAGATTAGAAAAACGTCTCAAGTAAACTTAAGAAAATTTTATTACAAAGAAGTATATGAAACCCCCAAATTCATAAGAAATGCCTTGCCAAGGGGTCAATTTTGAATGAAAAGGATGTAAAATTCTTACAAGATATTGTAATACATACTAAAAATAATTATAATGTATTTATTTCTAAAAATATTACAATTGCGTTAAAACTTTTCCTTATGCTGCAGTAGAATTTTCTCAAACTTTACGTGTGAGTTTATGTCCATTAAAGGAACTTTGGACTACTACCACAAAACTACCACAAAAGGGACTAACTACCACAAAACTACCACAAAAGGGACTAACTACCACAAAAGGGCAATTAAGAGTTCCAGCGGCATTCTACTCTTCTCAGACTCTAGATCTGCGCTCCAGGTGATTCTGAGGGGCAACTCTGAACGGACCAAGGCCGTGGTGGCCTAGTGGTCAAGGTACGGATTCGTGGCTGGCGTGTTCTAAGTTCGAGCTCAGTACCATTGAAGACCCACCGTGTTGGGGGGCGATGCATGTTAAATCTGTTGAGCTCAAACGTCCTCCCGTTGATAGGGTGTGGTAGTTAGGAAAGGGAGCGTGTTAGCTCAGGTATCGTCCTCCTCACTTGAGCATGGTCAAAATTATACGTCCATCGCAAATAGCCCTCGTGCAGCTTTATTGTGCGATGTTAATATTTACTCACTGAAGGGACCAAGGATATAATTACCCTTACAAACAAAGTAGTTGCAGCCCAAGGAACTTGCACTTTCCATTGGATAACAGCCCACGTAGACCCCTTCGGCAATGAGCAGGCTGATAAACATGCCAAGGAGTCCCGAAATTCCTCTCAACTTTTCAATAGCCTTTCTCTTACTGATGTTGATGCAATAACCAGATGTAAGCTCACCTTGCATCCATTTAAGAAGCACTTCATTCAAAATCTTAATTGTAACCACGAAATTTCAACCACCATAGTCAGACTACGTACAAGACACTTTAAAGGGAGGAAAATAAGCATGAATTAGTAATATATGCCAATTAAAAAATTTTTTTTGACTTTACAAATTATTTAGTATATAAAATGGTTTTTTGCTCCCTGGTCCCTTTATAGCGAAGGCCGGCTTTGATTGCCATGGCTTATTTAATTCCCTTACGCAAAGATAAAGATACTGTAATTTAAGTGCTGAATCTTGCTGTCTTTCCCTTGACTGGAATGATATAACTCTCTGGCGTTCAAACTGCCCTGCGAAATGATAAAGTTTTTTTTACCTGAATGAACAAAATGCCACATAGACATCACATATCTATCGTAGGAATTACCGACTATACGACGAGATCCGTGTTCTTTGCAAGCTGTGCAGAATTTGATGAACTAATTTGAAGAAACTGGTCACGCACGCGATCAACTTTATCTTGGGCGTCCTTCTGTCTCTGTTACGGTTATTGCAGAAAAGTACAAACCGATAAACGGTGATTGCAGTGCAAACGCGCACAGAGTTTCACTCAAATTGAATGCGTCAAATTCTACTGTTCGCAAAATTCTGACTCTGTTCTGTACATGTTTTCCTACCGATTTCAACATGTTCAAAGGCTACAATCGGAGGATCACCAAGTACATATACGGGGGAAATTTTGCTAACGAATTTCTGTTGTTGTTGTGGCTAATGCCACCTATCCGACGTAGTCAGAACGAGGCCCACGAAATTCATCGTGGCCAGGGGCTAGAAGTACGCTTGTCGTTAGCCTAGACCTTGAGCACCATACAGGTGACAGTACGAATTAGCTCGGTAAAATCCCCCGAATTGACGATAGATGTCGACACCACCTATCTCCACTTCCACAATTTTGCCATGGGACTGGAGGGGAGGGAAATATTCTCCTGTCCCCTGCACTCGTGATCAGCCCACAAGACTTTCGGACCCACAGATTTAACGAGCACGTACTCCGTGTGTACTCGGAGGATTTTTGGTGGCATCGGGCATCGAACCCAGGGCTTCCGGCGGTCTGGAGTCCGATGCTCTAACCACCAGGCTACCCACAGCCTAATGAATTTCTGATGCGATATAGCACTGAAGTTAATAATTGCTAGTCTTTCTGCATTCTTCTGGGCATACAAGGCACATTTCTCATGGACTGGTAATGTTAATTCGAAAAACAACCAACACTTGCCAGATATATAAATCAGCATGAAGACTCCTATCCGGTATAGTCGTTAGCGACACTGACTGCTGTGCCGTAGGACCTGGGTTCGAATTCCATACAAGGCATGGATGTTTGTAAATGTATATTGTCTTCGTGGTGTGGGGGTACTCTAAATGGCCGTCTAGCCGCAAATCCTCTCATGAGGTTGGTGGAAGGGCAAGAGAGGTGGGAGCTTCTGACCAACCCCAGGGTGTTCTCTCTCAAAATTGGAATGGAAACGAGCCAAAATATTTCTGTCACCGACATGGTGCTCAAGGCTACGCCTAACGACAGGCTTACAATGTAGCCCTTTGCCATGATGAACTTCATGGGCTTCGATCCAGCACATGCTGATCAGGTGGCATAAGTAAATAACAACAAATCAGCATGATGATGTCGTATTTCCGTTATACGACACAAAAGTGAGTGAGAAGCGGTATAGTAAGCACTTTCTACCTTTTTCTTTTCTTTGAAGAGATTATTATGAACGATTTACAAACTTGTATGGTAACGAATACTAGTTACGAATCAATGTTGATCAATGACAACATTTCCGATTTGCAACAGCGAAATGTTCTCTCTTATGTCGCGTGGACGCAAAATTTTGCTTCCTCTATGTTGGTTGCTCTGTCAATTGTTGGTTATCATAAGACATTTTAGTGACATAATTATCTCCCATTCTTTTCTGTTTCGAAGCCGCCAAGGTCACGCGATATCACATGGCCTCAGTAGCCGAGTGGTCATATTCGCGAACTCGTGAAAGGCGTTGTTGAATTGCGGATTTGAGTCCTTTCGGATTTGCCACTGAAGACCAGCCAAGTAGAGACCAGCCAAGTAGAGACCCCCTGTGACCCCTTAAATCTGTCGAGGTTCAAAATCTCCCTCTTGGTATGTTATGAGGAGGGACCATCTTATGTGTCACTCTCGTCATTTGACCTTGGTTCAGAATTACGAGTTTCATCGTCATTAGCCATCATGTTGTTTTAAAGTGTAACGTAAATAAATAAAAAAAAATCAAATCACGTGATATCATTTCAAAGGATTTCAATAAAAGAAAAATGGAAATCAAAGTCGTATTATAGATTTCTTAAAAACAAATCCAGCCAAATTTTGCGGGTATGCTCCATCAGAAGGTCACCTCAAATTAATATTTAAACCCAATACAAATATAATTCCAAATTTCCCTCAGACAAGTTGTTAGAAGATGACAATGGTTTGATTTAAACAGTTAAATGTGATGAGTATACTCGTCATGGAGAAGTTACAGGATTTTGTGTCATGACGAGTATACTCGCCATGCTTAAAATATAGTGACCATTGGCTATTTAAATTCTATTTTTTCTCAAATTTCAAGATGTTTAGAATATTTCGAGGCCAGACCGGAGTAAAACAAATAAATGAAAAAAAACAGGAAAAATTTAAGATGAACTCATGCGTCCTCGTATGGAGCTGCTGAAACAGCGTATAAGTTCGCTAAAAGAATTTATTTATGTGCAATGATAAAATGTTTTTTAAATGTTAGCAAAAGTCGAAAACTCTCTCTCTCTCTCTTGATTTATAATAGGGTCCCATCAGTTATGATCAGCCATGGGAGAAATGCGTGAAGCCGACCAGGTGTTGACCTCATTCATAGCTGCTGGCCCGAAATTACCCAGCTATCGAGTGGTGTAAATGCCAAATGTTTGACGTTGGAACCATATGCTGACATTAGAGTAATGGCCCAATACCGTGTTGCCCAAAGAACAGTTATTTTATTGGGGATTGGGGTGGGAAAGTCAAGGATGCTTTCTGGTAAGAAGACTGTGATAAATTCTACAGCACCTCTCCAGAATTTCCTTAGTGTAAAGACAGATAGAAAATATTTTGTCAGTAAGAAGGAAGCAAATCGGTGTGTATGTTTAAGTCTATCAGTCCGAGAATTTCGATGGTCACTAAAATTAACTGATATCCATAAGAACTTACGGTCGGAAGGTTTTTCCGAGTAATATGTATGTAATATATGTTTATGTTAGCCAAATAAATAAGAAATACAAATAAAATTGGCAATGTTATAAAATAAACCCATTTTTTTATCCAATATTTTAACAACGACACTTATTCTGTGATTAACGAGTATACTCGTCATCACTCGATTTCCGTGACACACATAGTTGTTGCAGAAATACTTTACAGTAGGATCTAAAAGATTTATTAAGTAAAGATTTTAAGAGCACGAAGCACACACAGCAAGCGTTACAGTAGAATGGTAAACACTAAAAGGTGTTGCCAGGTGTTTAACTAGCAATACAACAAAACGATTACGATTAATTTGATTATTACAATACTCTCCCTAAATCAAAATAATCTGACAATATTAAAAAAATGTGCATATACATACACGTAAATATATTAATAAAATCGGTCATTTAGATTACACATGCTACAAGGAAATAGAATAACACATTATTAAATGCGCAATAGCAATGTTAATAGTATAATATATGTATAGATGCACTAATTAATTTCCAAAATTATACATTCCTAGCATTAACTTAGAGTTTTAAAATTCTATCTTTAGCAAGAGGTTTAGTGAGTAAATCAGCAGCCTGAACTTCACTACTACAATTTATGACATTAAGTTGCTTATTTTCATATTGTTCTCTAATAAATTTGTAACGGATGTCAATATGTTTGGTACTATTATGCAACTCAAGATTTTTCACTAAATGGATGGCACTTTGGTTATCCATTTGAAGACTCGGAACAGAAGTCACACAGCACAGTTCTTTTAAAAGATTGTTCAAACCAAATTGCCTCTTTTACAGCTTGATTTGCTGCAATAAATTCTGCCTCAGTTGTGGAGAGAGCAATACAATTCTGTCGTTGACTTCTCTACGCTGTAGCACCTCCATTATACTTGAACACCATTCCTGATGTTGATCTCCTGGTTAATGGATCCCCAGCATAATCTGAGTCACTATATGACTCAAAGGTAGCACTAGAAACACCCAGATACATAAATGCCCCACTTTTTGATTCCATTAAGATACCTCAGGATCCTTTTCACCATGGTCCAGTGTATCTGTTGAGGTTTATCCAAAACCTGGGAAAGCACTTCCACTGCATATGCTATGTCGGGTCTGGTGACAAAAGCCAGGAACACAAGACTACCCACAGCTTCACCATAGGGTACATCTCTCTCAGCCGAAAGAGATACTGAATCCTCTGTAGTAATGACACTCTTTTCAATATGTGTACTAACATGATTTGAATTAATCATATCAAAGCGAGATAGGATCTTCCTACATAAAGCTTCTTGATGTATAAAAGTTTTACCGCATTCAAGATGCTCAATTTGCTTACCACGAAAATAGTTAGCTCAAAATGCTCAAATCTACGGCTAACGACAGGCGTCACTTAGCCCTTTGCCATGATGAATTTCGTGGGCCTTGATCTGGCCTTTGCCGATCAGGTGGCATTTGTAACAACAACAACAACATATACAAAATTTAAGTGTTTTCTTGGTAATTTGCACCGTTTATATGTAATTAATAGTTTAACTGCCGATTAAAAATTACACAATTTGCACCCCAATGCCACCGTTTTCCATGCAGACGCGCGTATGTGGTGTAATGAGGGGCGGTAAGAAGAAAATAAATAAATAACCAACTGTTCTGAAATAAGTAAATCCTTCGTAAACACTGTTAAGGTCATTGCATTGCATTCCAAAGCCTTTGGAATAATTTTACGGAAAGCAATGCTCAGAAAAGATCGGAAAGACGTATATATACGTTCGGGGCAATTAATGCATTGGCTGAGCTAAACGTTTATATACGCCGGTGGCATAAGAGGTTAAAGTTGTATTGCAGCTTTAGCGCCAACGCATAGTATTATTGAATTCAAACATCGGTATTGTATGGGAAGGGGGAGGGCGCGATGAAAATTATGATTGAATATTGGGCCGCAAACATTGAAAGTTTGAGAAGCACTGTGCTGCGATCTTCCTTATTACTTCGGGGGTAGTTACTTCTGAGATGCCCTGGGTGGCCATACTCCCCAGCACGTGATGGTACGTCTCCTCCGGTTCTGACGTAGAGCTACTATATAAATCTTGAATTTCCTCTTTTAATTTCTTTATATCCTTCCTCCATGGAGATTCACAGGGTGCATCTGCAGTCACTCTAGCTCCTCGGATGGAATGGCGGTCTATGCAACTGGCTTGAGTGGCGACCTCGAATTTTAGGGCAGATTTAAGGTCTTGGAAATCTGTTATTCTTACAGCTCTCTGGATTTCTTCATCCTTCAGTCCGTTCTCGCACTTTTTCTGAGAAATCTGAGAAGGCTAAAGTGGTGAGCCTTTGTGTTTCAAAGGCATACTCCTGCAAACTTTCTTCGGGTTTCTGGTGTCTTGTTTTCATCTGAAGATGGTCATAGTCTTTGGAGTATTTCTTGCCGAACCGAAGATCCAGAGCATCATAGAGGGAGTTCAAATTCAGCAGCTCAGTGTCGGGAAGAGTCTGTAAAGCTTCAGAGGCTTCTCCTCTAAGGGATGAAACTAGCTGACATGCTTTGACGCCTTCAGTCCATCCATTGGCTTCAGAAATTACACAAAATTAAATCTTGTACACCTCCCAGTTGGTTTTTCTGTCATAGGTGTACAGTTTCACTGGCGAGGCAGGTACAGGTACTGGAGAAGCATGCACAAACTTGTTTTTATTCGTCGCATTCCTGCAAGCTAGAAGCCTTTTTCTAGATCTTCTACTCGTTGGGTAATAAGGCTAAAATTTCCAGCCACTCTTTCATATCTTTCCTCAACTTGCTCTATTTTCTTTTCTAGAATATTCCTCAGCTCTTCTTGTCTTCTCCCAACATTTCCAATGCTGTTTTTCAAGGCATTGATGCCTTCCAACAGAGCCTTCAGTTGCTCATTCATCACTCTTGATATTGGCATAAAACTTCCCCTTCTGGCACCAAACTGTTACGTAGATCCGGGTTCGAGGATTTTATGCAAAACAGTCATAAAGGAAAATAACAGTTTTTTAAGAGCGATGCGAATTTATTATCAGAAATCAAATTCCTTAAATATAGGATTCCGCAGCAATATTCACAGAGTAAATCTCCGAAGGTCTTCACACCTTCAACAGCAATCAAACAATGTCTTCACACCTTCAACGGTAATAAAAAAAATGCTCACTAATCCCTGGTTGAATCAAGGCTGACTGGTTGCAGGTAGCACGGCTCTATTTATAAACCCGACGGAAACTTCCAGAAAAATCCGCACGCGTCATAGTGAGTAAAGTTAGTGGAGAGATCGACTACTTTCTAGAAGAATCCAGAGGCTCCCAAACTCGCCAATATAGTCACAAATAACGCCAAAATGGTCGCCAAATTGGCGGCCAACCTGGTCATGAAATATGATGCCAACTTGGCTCTATTGCCAAGATTTCGCCAACTTCTCATTAAATTGCCACTATAGCGTAATGAACGGCATTGCTTATATGAATATTACAATTTTAACTTAAAACAAATATAACATTGAGTAATATAAATGCATTACACATCCAAATACAGATTATTTACACTTTTTACACACAAAATTCGTAACAATATATATAATCCATAAATATATAAAAATAGCTATAAAACCTAAGTATAACTAGTCAAGATAGGAAATACTAGCCTCAGTAGTACAATAACAAACTCCTGGCCTTAGGAACCAAGATTGCAGGTTTAAACAAGTTTTAGGGCTAGCCAACCTTCACCTGTAATTTGCCTATATACTGAGCCAAAGGGAAAGGAAAGAATAATATTAGGAGAAATTGAATATTACAAATAAAATACACTATACCATTAAAATATAACGATAAAAACATGTCTTGAATAAAAAGGCAAAGTGATAATTTTAACATATGATAGATAATTAGTACAAAGTAAGATTATTTATAATAACATAAATTAGAATCTGCTAAGAATTCAGAATTGGGCTATAAGCTAAATTGCTTATTATAATGAAAAAACAAAAGTGATGTATATTCATAAATTATACTTTTTGACTAGGTTGGTTCCTTTTTGAATTACTTTTATATATTGAATTATTTTGCAATTCTTTCTTTTATATTTTTATTATGTTAATTGTTGTTATGTGTTCTTTGTTTTTATTATTTATTTGTTCTTACTTTTGATGTATTATATTATTATATATATAAAAAAATTTTCACACACACACACACACTGTGTCTTTTCTACTATTCTACTAAAACCATTTTACAAGAGTAGAAAATGTTTAAAAAATGCTCTAATGCGCTCTGCCAGTAGAAGGTCGTTCATACTTTATGGAAACGATTTTGATAGTTAATTTTTTATCAATAAATACCGTATTTCTTGTGGCATTTTGCTTCTATCTGGTAGTCATGATTCTTGACAATAGCTCTAGCTTGAATTTTTCATAAAAGTAAACTTTTTTCTAGTATTGTCATGCAAAGCTTACTTCATTCCTCTCTTCAACCGTTTTCCAAAGTCCGTTCAGTGTTCTTGGATGCCGTTTTGCTAAGGTTCGTTTTAATAAACCGAATGCACAAAAGTCCATTGCTGAAGTGTAGGGTGATTTTTCACGTATTTCATCAAATGGGATACACTTAATTCCTGTTTCTGAATCTTTCTTTGCTAATTAAGCGGCAGTTGACTTAGACGTGTGACTAGAAGCTTTGTCCATATGAAGCTCAACTTTATCTGTGTCCTTTCCATATAAAATTGAAATTTCTTCTTCAAAAATTGGTTGTAAAATATTCTGCTGATAGTAGAGTGAATTAATATTGACTTTACTTGAGACTTCTTTGATTTTTAATTTGCCGGTGTTAAGAGTATCTAACATATATCATGAGAATTCCCTTTGTTACTTCACTGTACACAGATGAAGCCATTTTGTACAGCCATTCCCGTCAGCTAAGCAATAGAAAATCGATTTTTTACTACTGTCATTTAAATATACCCATACCTCATCGAGTGTTACTACACATTTCTATATTTCAGCGGCTAGATGTTTTTTACATAATTTTCTAAAATATGCTTTTTTTTCAGCAATATGTTTTAAAAAAGGAGAGGAACTTAAGGTTTAAGCATCTGAAACCTTATGGATAATTTTAATTACAGTTTTGCAAGACATTCATAGTTTCGATTCAATGAATCTTTGAGTTGGCGGATTTTCTTTTAGGATCAGAGACTTCACTTTCTTGATAGTTGCCTGAGTTTGAATAGTCTTAGGATGAAGTTTCATAGACATGTTTTAATTTTTACTTTGTACTAGAAGCTTTTTCTCTTTCAAATTTAATATATTACAAATAACTTTGATTTAAATGCAATAACCGAGATTTTTACTCCAATTTTTTTTTAATTGTTGATACGAATATTTCTCCTTGGAAAGGGTAATTACGTAACCTTCTAGCCATATATCATTTTTAGGTGCCATTTTTAAAATAAATATTTGTTTTACATTCAAATCAAAATAAAAACTGAGCACATGATTATTCTGAAGTTGCCAAAGTTTTATCTCAAAATGCAAACGAGAAAAGGAATTACAAAATCGTTTCCGTAAAGTGTGAACGACCTTCTGTACCAAAAGTGGCAGTGGCAAGTTTTTGTTAACTGTTAACCAGTGAGATTTAATTTTTTCTCAGTTATTCGGAAGTTTTGGTAATATTGGCAAAATTTTGATACCAAAAATTTTTAGTTCCAAATGAAAAGATGGAACTCTTACATATGTTTTTTTCTTTAAAAAATTTAGAATTTTGAAGATTAAGGACTCCTGATGGCAGTAAAAAACTAGCTTAAAGAATTCTTTCTCCGTTCTTTTGATCTAAAATTCATATCTGAAACAAATATGGCTTAGTCATCTATCCTTAAATTTTACTTTGCTCTAGTACATCAGAAATTTTTAATTATTCACTCGTATATCTGGAAAGCGATATTTGTTTGAAAGCAATTGTTTCTCTGAAAACGCCCCCGTAAATACATATTATTGCATTTATGCCAGTATTTGTAAGCTTAAGTTGTTTGTAAAATTTCAATAAATTATACATAATTTATTTGAATAATTACAGACTGTAATTGCTTGGATAACTACAACATATTTGTATAAAATGTTTTTATTTCAGGGATGAATGTATTCAAACATCCATTTTTCGAAACATGAATAGTTAATTCCTTCAAGTGATTAAAGACGAGACACTGTAAGGAATAAAGAGAGAGTATTTGTATTTTGTGTATATTAATATACTCATAAACATCTTATAAAAGAAGAATAAAATTTAAAGATAGCAATATAATAATATCTTGCAGATGATGGTTACCTATGTTGTAGCTTTTGTCACTTTATTGAAAAATTCATAACATGAATTTTTCAAAAGAGAAAATAAAAGTTATTGAGGCTAATACAATATTACTACAGTAATCAAAAATTTGTTTTTACTTTGTTGCAGTTTTTAAATTTATTTTATTATAAAAAGTTTTTGATCACATTAAGATAAAAATTCATGAGTAGTCTATAGATTAAATTTTAACGATGAAACGGAACTTTATTTCTAACTCACATCTCTCTTTTCGTTCAAAGAAACACACACACACATATATATATATTTGTTAAAGTCCCCTATTCATAAAACTTTTTTATTCTTGAGAGTTGATGGTAAAATGTGTTTCATTAAAAATAATATTTTCTAAAGTATCCTTCTTAAGGGGTATCCGACTACGTTCGGAACCGTGATTTTAAAAAAGCGCATAAATGGATAATTTTCATATTTAGTGTCACTCAGATTAGAGTACATGCATAAAATTGTTTTAAGGACATTTTGACAAAAAAATTTATTTAAATATAATATTTTGGCAAAAAATTAACTTAGAATAATCCTTTTTCCAAATGTTCTCCTTTTGTGAAAAATGTTTCTATTAGAATAATATTTTGCCTGTATATAGCTCAGACCTCTGTTCAGAGGCTCAACTAGAATTTTTGAAATATATAACTTAGAAGTGGGTTTATTCCTATTTTACGACAACAGAGGGGAGCAATTTTAAGAAAAAAACGCGAATAATTATTTCAATGAGTGGTAACTCTGAAAATAATGTGAATTTTTTACAAATTCTAGCTGAGCCTTTGTAGAGAGGTCTGATCTATAGACAGGCAAAATATTATCATAATAGAAGCATTTTTCACAAAAGGAGAACATTTGGAAAAAAGATCATTCTAAGTTAATTTTTTGCCAAAATATTGTATTTAAAACTTTTTTTAATCAAAATGTCCTTAAAACAATTTTATGCATATATTCTAACCTAAGTGACACTAAATATCATGAAAATTATCCATTTATGCGCTTTTGAAAATCACGGTTCCCACGTAGTAAAAAAGGATATAAAATTAATTTTTAATAATTGAAAACCATGATATAATTTATCTTTTTATTTAAAAATATTTTGGGGTGTCAGTAAAAAGACACATAGAATCAGTTTTTCAAAAAAATTTTAAATTGTTGAGATAATTTTCATTCTTAAGTATTATATATATATCTGTTGTTTCAGAATCAAATATAATGAAGGAATAAAAAATACTTTAAAATCTTCAAAATAAAAAAAAAAACTTTGATAAGAATATATCTATTGTGAAAGCGGTTCAATAAGCAATCATTCAAATCATCCACAGAAGATTGATTGTAAAAAGAAAAGTTCAAATGTTCTTATCATAAAATTATTTCTTTTTAAATTTTAAATACGTTTTATTACCCTTTTAAAATGACAAAAAGTATCAGTAGTATTTTCTCTGTGATCATAGAAGCAGACAACTTATTAAAATTTACAATGAATTCAAACGACTTAAAATGCTCAAGAATCCTTCAACAGATTTTAGAAGTATATATTTTTTAAAATTTGGAACCTGATTGCAATACACTATACAAAATTTTTCTTTTTTCATTTTTCTTAAAACCTATACCTTCGTTCCCGCATTGGATTCATTTGAATAAATTTCATTGCTTTTCATTTGATTTTGATTGCATTCCTCTATCTTAAATTTATTTATAATAAATATTACATAAGAAAACATTTAATGCAAAATTTGTTTTGAGTCATAGCCATTGCCATTTACCTTGTAGAATATTTTTTTGTGTGTATGTGTAGCTTCTGTGTAAAGACTCGTAAAATTTAAATATAAATATAAATTTTCAATATCTTTTGTCGTATCTATAAGAAGGACTTTTGGACACGTATCTTTATTCTGTAAAATATAATTCATACATTACATTAGAATTAATTTTCTATTTCATTTAGTATGCTATGTTTTGCAGATGATATATGCACATCTTCAAAAAATTCTTGTTCAATATCTTTCTAGTTTATAAAAAATTTAGGTAAAAGGCTTTAAGCATTGATTTAACACTTAAAAAGACAAAATATACATAAAAAAATTTAATAAGTTGAAACAAAAGAGGCCATAAAATATAATTTTTTTTCAGTTTATTAGTAGAATCATGAAAAAATAAAAAACACGTTTAATGAATGGTGAATTTTGACAAAAACTCTTGGAAAATCTTTCTTTTGAAAGCATAAGAAAATTGCAACTTGAACTTCTTCATCAGAAAATGCTTCTTAAATTTTCAACACCTATTCCTATGATGTTTTCAGGTTTGAAAATTAAGCCACAGTAACGGAATTGCTGGCAATGTTATTCCAGAACAATTCATAAACCTTAACGACGACAGCTCTGAAATAGAAGAAATAAATTTAATAATATGAAAAACTCATCTCATTGTCTTTTTAAGTTTTTTAATACAATTTAATATAAGAAAGCATTGTGTTTTTGACCACTTTAAAAATAGAATTCTCAGTTTTAAACTCTCATTAAGTGTTATATGAAAAAAAATTATGAGTAAACATGTGTTTCACTAAAACGATTTTGATTCTTGAATAAATTATTTTATGTAAAAGGTCTTAATAGTTTGTACGTTTTAAGATTGAAACAAAAACTATTATTTTTATTTATTACCCTAAAATTGAACAATTATTTTACTAATTAGCATTCACTTATAATTCATGTAATATTTTTGTTTTAAAATAATTTATATAATTGTTACAATCCTGTCATCTCATTTTCATTCATCTCGTGCAGTTTTTTTTAACTCCTTTTAAGAAGTCTGAATTAAGTTTTTGCAGAAAATTGTTGACTAATTTGAGTTTGTGTTAAAATATTAATGTTTTCCACCTGCTATTAATACTTGTTACGGCTGATAACGGCACTTTTATTTACAGGATTTTATTGGATTATTTTTTTATTACCTTTTCGTTTATTTCCTATACAAATGTAATAGTTGCTTCAAATTTATGATAATTATTATTTGAAAGTCTTAATGCTATGAATTTTGCTATTTTCTTTTGTAAAAAGCCAGAATATTTTAAAAAAAGGCACTTATATTTAAATAAAGAAGCATATATACATAGTGTTATCTGGTAATAAATAAAAAAAGTTCTATTTTTACTACTTCAGAAAATCTACAGAATTGCAGAAACCACTTCTGTTCAACGTTATATATTTATTTCCTAATACAATCTAAGCTTTTTTTGCTTCAAAAATAAAGAAAAATGTTTTACTACTATATTTCAGTTTAATTATTTTAACAATTGTATAGTTTTCAAAACGAAAACATGAGCTCTTATAAGAGCAATTTTTATATCTGTTCATTAATCACATTTTTTCTTTGGTATTATGAATTAATTTTTAACGAGATGTAATATTAATTATTAAAAATAGAATTGCCAGTATAATCACCTAAAAACTACTTTTCCGGAATAAGAAGCTGGTGCTTCCCATTTAAGTGTCACCTTGGTCTTGTCATTAGCACTGACATGGGTAACGGAGTCCTAAAAATAACAATACACAGAATTTAACAAATCGAAAATGGAACGACTTTTGTGAACTTTTAATTGTACTTTTTAAAAATAGTTGTAAACTCTGTCATATCTTACATCAGCACCAGAACAGTCTCTTGTTTGAGCATCTGATTGTCTTGTAAATCGACCAATAGGTTTTCCAGTAGAGTCCTGACCTTGAATGAAGAAACCTTTGAATGTCTCTCCTCCCATGCCTTGTAGAGTTACTAAAGAAAATAAAACGTTTTGTATAAAGTATATATTGATAATCAACGTCTCTCTCTCTATATATACTTTTGATCATTTAAATAAAACATCTTCTAAGTTGAATGCATTAAATTTCGTCTTCTTAGGCTTTCAAGAAATAATTATCTCAATTTTATTTATTTGTCGTATCATTACTGACATAAAACCGAAGAGAAGAATTTTGGAGATTTTTTGTTAATAATATGAACAAACCTCTTTCAGAATTCAATAAAAAGTCATATAAAATATAATATAAAAAGTTCAACTAATTAACGGAGTAATAGAATAATGAGAGGAAAATTAAACAATAAAATAAAGGGGGAAAAAAAACCTCTCTAAATTTGCAGGAAATTTTCTGTTTAATTTTTTAAAGAAAAAAAACCTCAACATATATACTAACTTAACTCATTTCGATGTATGAAATTCTTTTATTTTTATTGTTTTTACTTTGAACATTGTACAAAACGATTTTATAATTTTTTCAGTAATTATAGATTTTGAGAACTATGATATGAATTGGAACACACGCATTTAAACAAATTAAATTATTAAAAAGAAGCATGATACAGTAAGGCAACAAAACCTTGTAATTTCAAAATTAGTAAAAAGGAATGACTTGAAAGGAATATTGCTTGAGATATTCATTTACATTACATAAACTACATGTTTTAATATTTTATATGTGCTGACTTTTCAACAGTCACAATGGCTGTGGTAACCGATTGTCCATGGCTGCGAACTCGTGGTTGGCGTTATCAAATCATGGATTCAAGTCCTGGAACCACTGAAGACCCACCATGTAGAGGGTTTGATGTTTGACCTAGTATGGAAATTTGGATAGTGGGATGCCAGCAGTGGCGTAATGGAGAACATTTGGGTCCTCCTGCAAAGTCAGGTTTTGGGCTCCCTAGAACCTGGGTCACCCTCCCCGCAATGCGGGGGTTGCGAGGGTGTACGTTACGCCACTGGATGCCAGCTCAGGTGTCCTCCTGGTCACTTGACCGAGGCTCAAACTTATAAGATCTGTCACCAATAGCCCTAATGTAATTTTAAAGTGCGGCGTTAACAAAAAAATTAAATCAAATCACTAGCCCTGATTTTATGTAAAAAACTAATAAAAAGTCAAGGTTCTTTTTTCAAAAAGTGAAACCCTTTTCATAAAAAGATAACTTGGATGCAGGATGTCTTATCAAATGGTGTTGATTTTATGTTAAGAATATAATGAAATGTTTTTAGATTTCGGGGAGTTCTATTTTTGTTTCGGCTGTGAACTCTAACTATTTTTAAATAAAAACTTAAGCCGATTTTTTATGAATAGAAAATTTGTTTTATTGATACAAGCGTTTTTAAAATCTTTTAATAGATTTACTGTAATTAACTTACAATAAAATTTTATCATATTTCATCCTACAGTTGTCTCGCCATTCGATTTATTTAATAATTTCTTCATTATTTTGATCGCATACGAATAATTTAATGCCTATCTCTTTCTTTAAAGTTTTAAAATAGTGAACACATGATGTAGAATACCTGTCATGGTGCCTCCTGGTTGGACAGTTGATGGACTAGCAATAAGCTCATAATTTGGTTTGCTTCTTTGGGGCAGGTGACCGGTGTGATTGGCAGAAAAGGTATTGCATGTTTCTTTTGGTGCTCCTGTTGGGTAAGCAGCAGACAATCCAAGTATGACACAAGTCACAGTGAGGAAAAGGCAAGACCTTTTAAAAGTAACAAAATACATTGAGTATTGAAATTATTTAATCGTTTTGTAATTGAAATAAATTTCAAGTTGAAACAAATGTTAAAATTTAATTTATTGTTGTTCCTACTTAATACTCTCTATTCTTCAAGTAGAATAGAGTATTTAGTTTTTGAAAGTAGATAAAATCAAATAATTGTATTTTATTTAAACATTAAATCATTTTAAAATGAAGTCAGCTAATTTTTCTTAGGTACAAAGGTACATACAAAGGTTTTCCGTTATTTTTGAAAACAAGATTACTAGTAATAGACCTTTAATATAAAATTTTCTGAGTAATGTATCAAGGAGTAATTGTGAGCTATGTTCACATGAATAAAAATAAAATTATTTATAGAATTACTACACATTGCTTCCTTATTAAACTATTAGATGTCTTAGATTAAAAAAAAGAGAAAGAAATTGAGCGAGATCAGCTTTACATAAATAACTTTAAGAAAGCTAGTAGCACAAAAGACACATTCATTTGTATATCTGTGAAACTAATTCCCAATTTCAGTCTCTGTGTATGCTTATGTATGATTTATACTAGGAGAACTGATTTTAGTGTCCCACCAAAAATATAAAAAGCAATATAAAATCTTATACTCCACACTTTTTTACTTTATAACTAATAAAATAGAATTATTTTTAAAGTTTGTGAGAGCAATGGTTAGTATGCATCATATTTTTACCAAAAAAATGATTACTCTATTTATATTCTATCTTTAAAATCATATGAATAAGGAACAGGCATTTTTGAAAAGTCTCGAAAATGTATTTAAAAAAAAGCTTGTACTCAAAATTCGAGAGCAATTCAGGGTGAGTTCATTAATTCAGCAGTCTGTGTTACCTTATGACCTTAATTGCAACCACCTGTCAAAGAGAAAGAGAGAGAGCAGCAGCGAACTAAAAGTTTATCGGTAAGAAAATTAATTATCTTTCTCCATTTATTGAGCTGGTTATTAGAATGTGAGAAATGGGACCATCTCGAGGCCATAAGAGAAAATTCAGAGTTCTGATTCTGATTCATGGTTTCTGAAGTGGATAGTGAAAGCGAAAGTAGATCTCTCTCTCTCTCTCTCACTCACAGTCTTTGAATAGAGAATGTCCCTTAAAGCAGATAAGCTGACCTTTTACTCAGTGATCAGGAAGAGATTCGAGGAATACAGGATTTTCCTGATTCCTTTCTCCATGAATAAATTCCACACTTGCCTTAGCCTTAATAAAGAATCTGTCAGATAAGAAGGAAGTTTTATGTCAATGTCCAAGGGGAAATATTCCAAGACTTAGGTTTTCCCCTTGGATATTGATACATTTACGCACTTCAGTTGGACATCCCCATTCAAAGAATTAATGTAATGCCATACTTAATATTCGAAACAATTTGTTCAAGTTTATTTTAAAATTCATTGACCTTTTACTAGTTAGTTAGTTTTCCAAGGAGATTCAAAGGAGGATTATACCATAAATATACATGTTTTCTTGCCTTTGCTTTTTTTCAAAAAAAAAAAAATCTCAAACATTAAAGCTGAAGATTTTAAGAAGATATATTCCTTTGTTTTTTGTGCTTAGAAATTTACAAATACCAAAAATTTAGGATGAATTCTATGAGAGAATTTTTCTATTGTTTGGAAGGTAAGACTTTTTTTAATAAAACTCTTTTAATAAAAACTCTATTTTTATATCTCTATAAGAATTAAAAGACTAGCAATATATATTGCTGTCCAAGTAATAATACAAAATAATACAAAAATTAAAATACGAAGTATGAATTACATAAAACTACAGATTTGCATTTCTTTTTGGATAACAAACATAATAAAATAAAGAATTATTTGTTGAAAAAGTTTTTAAAAAATTGCTCAACTGGTATCTTATTTTTTTTAAATTTAAGAACAGCTTATAGTACATTTTTCATACATATTTGAGGTACATTAAATTAAAAGGAAAAACACTTTTTTTCATTATGTAAAACATTTCAACATGCAAACATAGTTTCTTCTTTTTAAGTTTCAATAATATATGCATAATTTAATCGTAAGAGAAAATAATTCAGTTTATGCATTGCTTTTTCAAATAAAGTACTAATCAGCATATATGTATGCATTTTTAATATTTAACACAAATCAATATTAATTTTTTATTTTAAATCTCATCAACTTGTTTCTAAATTAACAGTTTTATGCTTAAATTTATTGCTCACTTCAATTTTAAGCAGATTTCAACAGTTAAACATTTTTCTAATATTGTATTGAAATGGTATACAGGTAATTGTAAGAAAACATTTTGAGATGTGTAATTATTCTTTGTACGTAACACATTACGAGCATTTAGACGTACATGAACAAAGTCCCTTTTAAGACATTGAATGCATAACAAGTTTGGAAGAGGCAATGAAAAGAAATAAAAATTACAAAGTAAGACTAGCTCCATTTGATATCAAAATATTTATAATGCTTTGTAAAACTTTATTAAAAATCCTCTGCAAAAAACCTATAAAACTCCAGTATTGTTCTTTATTATTTTAAAATCCTTGCTTATGCTTTTCAAACAAAAACATGTTAGTAATCTAAATAAGCACAATGAAATTGAGGTTCATATGTTTTCTTAGTATCTTGAGAATGAGTAAATGTTTGTTTAACATTTTTGTTTGCAACAGGTTTTTTTTTTTCGTTTTCAAAATACTTGTTGGGGGATATTGGAGACAAAGTTAAGAATAACATCCGAAGCATATTGTACTTAGCTAGAAATTTGTAACTCTCCTCAGCTCATATGAAATGCAATGAGCTCCTCTGGATCTTTCTCTGCAAGCAAACTAGGAATCAATGAACTTTGGAGAGAAACTCGTCTAGCATATTTGATATCCATACTGTCTAACACATTTGATACCAGTTCTTAACAAACTCACTAAAGATAATGATATTTTGATTAAAAAGTAAAATTAAAACATGAATTTTTTTTTATGTACATATTTAAACAATTAGGGATATTTCGTAATTAATCGTTCTGAACGAGAACATGAAGTAACATTCATTTCCATATTTGATTCAATTAATGTGGAGTGAAGCAATTATTTAATCAGTGCATTTATTTTAATTCATCACTTAAATGGTTTTTAACTTACGATTTTTGAAAAATAACTGAATGCGTTTAATGGAATTCACGGGTTTAATTATTTTCAGGTGATTTGTTATAACTTTTGTTTATTTTTACATTTTAAGACCGTTTTTTATGTTTATACATTATTTTCATTATTTTTTTCATTTAGAGGCTTCAATCTTGCACGTTCTTTTTGAAACTAAATCTATTTCATTTTAATAAAATTATAATCACTGTGGTAGAGCTACATTACTGAAATTGCAATAATTTTATATTAAAATTGCAACTGTTTAAATAAAATAACTCAACTACTTATAAAATCCTATGTTTTCATATTTAGTATACTTAGTGTACATTTGCTATCAAAACTGACTAAATTAATTATTTTACAAACTAATTTGTAAGAATTACAAACCATTATTCCTAGATTTATAAGTACTTGTTTTTTAAAAAAAACTTCGTGCATCTGAAAACAAAATTCTGCGCTAGATTTTGAAAGAATTTTTTTTTACAGTTTCGAAAATATTTATAGAACATCTTAAGGTTGATATTATTAAAAATAAAAGTTGTAAAATTTTACTTTTAGGACTTAAAACTAAAAAGCATTTTATAAACTTCAGATATTCAAAATGCGGTATTTCGCAATATTTTTTAATATCCGTTACCTTAATTTTTTTTATCTTCCCATTGTTTTACTTATAATTTCTTCTGATTATCATATTTTCTTTAAAATGGCTTAGGAGTAAACTTTTCTATCCTCTAGCTTGATTCCCAAACTTGCTGCGAATTCCTTTTAAAATTCCTTGTTATTGTACTTCGTAAAGTCACTAGTTGAGGTCTTACCCATATAGGACAGATTTTCATATCAGGAAAATCAAATTTTAGACCTTATATTTCCTGTCTGGTTTCTTTTCCCTCCTCCGTACCTACTCCAATTTATTTCCCTCAAAACCTACTTTTGATATTAAGGTAAAAATAATAAGACTTTTCACTTCCGCATCATCCCACATGAATTTCTTTTTGTTGTACTTACACAGTATTGTATTATTTAGTCTTTATCTATCCTTGAAAATAGTTTGACTTAATTTTTTGAAATTGAATTTCAAAATTGGTTTTAGCTTCTTTCAATATCTCATTCTTTAGGTTCTCATGAAAATTAAGTTCTTGGAAAATGATATTTCTGTTGCGATTATTATTATTTATTTTTGCAGGACTGTTAAATAAAGTATTTGTCTCTTTCATCGTTTTAGGTACAATATCACTCAGATTTTTTTTTGCAGAAATATTATTGTTAGAGTATAATCGTACAAATATTGTTGTAGATTGTGAACAATCTGTACCAAAAATTTGGTTACAATAATTTTCTTCATAATTTTTTTTTAAATGAATATTTACTCAGATGAAGTTATTATTTTAATTTTTTTACAAGCCTCAAAAGGAAATAGAAAAACTATCCTTACATACATGATATACTAAGTATATAGTCCACGTACTTAAAAATATTATTTTATAAAAGGTTAGAGAGAGAGAGAGAGAGAGAGAGAAATAGGACTCTTTTTTCAAATTCAGCAATAAAAGTTGCTTGATTTGGTTATTGTTCAAATTATTGATAAAAATACAGTAAATGAACCGGAATTGAATACAATTTCATAGACTTTAATGTTTTATGAAATTTGCTGAACTTCATCTTCGTGATGGTAGATTTAAATTAGTAACACTAACGAGCTTATGAAAATGCTTTATAATATTCCAATTTAATGATTTACTTCTCTCCATTTATATTAGCTTTTTTTAAAAATCAAAAATGATTTTTCGTTTGTTTAATCTTATTAATTATATTTCGTCAGTGAACGTTAGCTGCAATAGTTACAACATTATAGCTAACATTAATCAGTTGTCTAAACTATATATCATGATTAAAATATTTCCGTAATAATTTTGAAATTATTTCCCTACCCATCTTCATGAAAAGACTTGCTTAATGTTGGTTGGAAATTATTTTATTGATAGAACAACTTCTTGATAAAACGTTCTATATTTTTAAAAGGAACAATATTGCACCAATAATTTCCTTAACAAATCCCTTCTTATTTAGATTTCGAGAAAATATCATCTAACATCAAGAAAGTTATCTTGAATTTTTTTCCGAAGCAATACGGTGTGATTTGTCAATGATATAATCAGTACATTATGTTGTAATTCTCTTGACTACAGTTTGACACGATAATGACAAGATTAAATTTACTTTCTCATTGGTATCGGATGAGATTTTATCCGTGAATCTATCTTTTCAAAGAAAAAGCAAGGTTAGAGAGTTATTTTTTTCTGAATAGTTAATGTCAGTATGTTTTTATGCACGCTGTAATCATAAGTGAAGAGTTAAGAAATAATTTTAGCTTTTTTATTCTTAGTATATAAATTTTCATTCAAACCTTGACAATGATATAAAAGATAATTCAGGGTACTTCAGTTAGTAAAAAGCTGTATTATGTATATTTTCTGACTAAATTTAAGGCAGAAGGATATAAATTTAATTGGAATCCTGTGCTAATCACATGACATCGTGCATTATTCAAAATGATTAGTATTTTATAGTTACCGGAAAATACCGCTGCTTAATTTAAGTTTTTACATTGATGTCAATGAAAAGTTGGTATTAATTTGAATTATTAAAAAAATATATTTTAAGAATTATTTTATTACCTGCCTTTTTTTTTATCACGACAGTTTTAATAATAAAAATATTTTCTTAATTTGCAGAATGGAGCTAACATTAAAAAGATATGTTTTAGTGCTTTAAATACAAGAAAATTTCTCATAAAAGTACCATCTTGTAGTTCTTATTACTTTAATCAAAATGATAATACAGCAAAAAAATGTAAGTAGAAAGGGAATATGGTATTGAATACATATTATTATTTTTTTTTAACGTATACTAAGATATCGGAATATGAATAAAATAAAAGCTTTCAAATATGCAAAAATTTCATTAAAAAGTAAAATAATATGTTTGGTTTTATATAAAAATATACGTTAACTTCTCCTTCCTTTGAAAAATAAAGCAAAATGATCCAAATTGATGAAGCTAAATAAATGTATAGCTATAAGGCGTACTCGATTTATCATTAGTTACCATAAAATTCTTATTTATCGAAACTTATCCGTTACCATAATTTCAAATTTAATGATTTGCAATAATCAATTTTAAAAGCTTTTGTTTGTCTATTTTTAGCTTTTGCGAAATAATTCTTTTTCAACGAATATTTATTTAAAATAGATTCCGCTTAGATTTGAATATCAGTCATTATTATATATTTGAATCTCACTGATTTCCAAAAACTAAACAACAAACTGAAAACTGATGATAACTGAAAAAAACATTCAAGCTAATTCGGCTATTCATATTTTATATATAATTTCAATAGGAATATAAAACATTCCAAATCCTGAAATACAAATTAAAACTAATCTCAGCAGGGAATATAATCACTCCAATGCAGACTTGATATCTATATTTTATGCTGTTTATGGTGGTGTCGACGTGTTGCGTGAGTAACGCTATCCATTAATCACGTAAAGGTGTTTTAAGTCCTTTTAGGAATTGGGAAGAGGTAAGAAGCCGGTAACACGCAGGGACGTCTTAAGACTTCTTGAGGCCCTGGGCCCCACCTATGACCCTTAAAAGTAGACAGTGCATAGCACACATTGTCAAATACACGTACGAACAATAGCCCGAAACAAATAAATGTGCATGGCTTACAATCACACAAACCGGCTCTACCGACTTCCGCCTTTTGACTGAATGAGTAATGATAGTGTATGGTGTAGGTTTAGGCCTATACATATACCCCGGTCATCAAATGTAGCCAGTTGACATATTATTCCCAGTTTTTCAGAGAATACAACCGGAAATAACATTTGACCTTTGAAATTATTCGAATTATGATTTAATTAAGGCTGCGTCGAGAACGAGACGAGGCCCTGGGCCTGAGCCCAGTTGGACCATGCCTTAGGACGTCCCTGGTAACACGCTTCCTGCTTGTAAAATAAAGGTATCGCTAATTGTGGTTTCATTCGAAAGAACAACAGGATCGAGGATGTTATCTCTGTACCTGAAAGCATTGAAAGTTCAATGTGGCAAATCATAGAGGTATGTGTACACTCACCTAAAGATTACTCCTCCTCATACAAGAATATCACTTCCCGCTTAGGTGTCCATTTCACTTATATTAGATGAGATATTTCAGCTGTTTTTTGTTTTTTGTTTACTTCTTTTTATATATAAATACGTCTGAAATCACTTTGTAAAGCAAAGCAGGGTGCATCATTTAAAAGAACAGACCTTCATTGATTTTCAGTCCAGTTTACTTGATTAGGTATCCATTTCAAATGCTTTTTTCTGTGGTGGGAGGTAAGCGAGATGCTCGATACTCATTTCTACACTTTGGCTATCTCGAAATTGTTAGTGCTACTGAAGACCCCCCATGTAGAGGAATTGATGCCTGTTAAATATATTGCGGCTCATAGTCCTCCCCATCTGTATGGTCTGAAAGTTGGGAGATGGGGGTGCAAGCTCAGGTGTTGACCTCGTGTCTTGACCATGATTCATTATTTCGAGGTCCGTCTCCAATGGCCCTTGTGCTGCGTTAATGCACGACGGAAGTTTAAATCAAATTTTGAAATTGTTTAGTACACCGCTTTCACTGAATAGTCGTCCCCTCCTAAGCATCTGGTTTTAAGCTGAATCGTATTTGCGTAAAGCGATGTTTTCCCCCTTCTTGCCTATTGCTACTCGATACAACTCGCTGTTATTTGTAATGCTTTTAAATATGAACAATTTCGAACTATTTTTTGCCAATTTGTCGCTTAATTTTTGGAAACTATTGTACTTTGTACAATTTGTATAGCATTGAAAATGTGTTTTTAAAATTTTTACTGCTTTTAAATCTAAGTGCATTTCTCTAAATGCCCCTAAAATTTCGTTTAATTTTTTCCACGAACTTGAAATTTTTTGAATGTTTCTGGATAGAAAAATGTAATGTTACATTTCTTTCTGCCATATAAACAAAAATAATCCTTGCACTTGGAATTTAAAAAAATTAAATTCTAATGAAAGAAAAAATATTTAAAACTAAAGTCAATTTTCTAAACTAAATAAGAAGCAAAATGAGATTTAAGTGATATGTAACACTGATTCAGGAGAATCATAGTTTCTATTTAACCTTTTATGTACCGGTGGTACTTATAAGTACCACTCACTTTAAAATTACATAGAATAACCATTTTTACGAATATTCTGACGATATTTAGCAGGAATATTATTTGAAATCCACTCTTCCAACATATATGGCAGTACGGGTTCTATGATGAGTATTTTAGCGGGGAAGGCGAATAGTTTTATAGCAGAAATTGCATTTTCAGCTGACGGCGTTTTCAGTGAATTGCGAAGAATACAATTTTTGTCCCGAAAAAATAGTTAATGTCAAAATTTAAGTGTCTTATTTTTTTCGTATGTTAATAAAGACCTTAGAAAACGATTTGACTATTTATTTTAAATGAACAGTGTATATAATTAATTTTACAGTTGAATATCTTTAATTAATTAATTAGCTCTAACGGTAATTATATTTTCCAAAGTTGAGTATTTTGTTCATGTATATCCCTTATTTTCAATGTAGTGATCGAAAAAAAATTATTCCATGAAAAAAACTGCAGTAAATCATAATACGGTACATAAAGGGTTAAAGAATAGCGTATGTATCCATCTCAATGAAAATTTCGATTAATAAGCAAGATTACAAATAATTTTTCTTGATTCTGAAATAGTTACGTTATGTATACATTTCTTTTTATTTTATTGAAAACTTAACTGTAAAACTAACAGCTTTGAGATTTTGGTTTTATTAAAAGAGAAGTTAAAAACCATACTTATAATGTAAGACTTTAAAAAAAATCTACCCATAGAAACTAAAAATTTCTCTGATAAGTTTTTTCCCCGCTATTTTTTCCTGGGGACGTTTCGCATTTTTTCATGAAATGCATTTTAATAATGATTTTGTTAATAAATGATTTTTCAAAATTACTGCAAACTGTATAAAACATTGATAAAATTATAGTTATTAACTTAGGCTTAAATATTTTTATAGGAGTAAACATTTTGTTTGAATTCCTCTTTCCTAGAAATACAATTTTATCTAAAATCCACGAATAATAATAAAGTTTTTTCATAATATATCGAAAAAATACCAAAATTGGTTACTTACCAGCTCTCGAATGACTTCTAACTGTATTATGTAATTAAATTGCAAAAATATCCCCTTTCCTACCCGAAAATTTAAATGTTTTTAAATTCTAATTCGAAACTCGTATTATACAAAATTATAGCATAAGAAATGATAATTTATCTAACGTAACATTGTTCTTAGTAAGAAAAGTAAAATCATTTATCTATTTAATAGTCTATAAGGAGAGCTCCGTATAAAACTACTCATAAAACAAACCAGTAAGGGAGCTCTTAAAATGATAGTAAATCAATATGAATAATGGTTTAACAATTCTGCTTTTAATAAATGTAACTAGGTAAATAAAAAATAAATTGCAAGAGGACTTATATCGATAAACTGAACAGGTGTAGGCACGAGTCCTTTGTAAAATTTTAATTCTTATAAATTCATTCATTCTTTATTTCCTGGTATTATTTTAAATTAATGAATAGAATTATCAGACCTATGAAGTAAAGAAAATTCATGAATAATTCATATAAACCTGTAGTGCGTTCTCATTCCTTTTTCCTTTATTCATGTCAAGTTTCAAATTATGCAGAGGGAAAGAAGTAAAACAAAAAATTATGTTAGCTTCATTCTAGTAAAAAGTAATGAATTAAAATTAGTACTCACGAAAAATTTTTTAGTTTATGAACAATTTCTAGTCTTTATTGCTAAAATCCTTTTTAATTATTTACAATATTTTTAAGAACATAAGGAAGTTGGATTAATGCCAGTATCTCATATAAGGAGTGAAGAATTAAGTCTTTTAGAAAAAAGCCGACTACCTTGAAAATTTCTGATCTGGCCTTTACTAGAATCCATACGATAGTTATGTGCGTATATGTGTTATATATTTGTATATTAAATAGGCTATTATTGCAATGTATGCAATTAATAAGTAATAATAATTATAATGCGCTTTAGAAAATAAATGATTCAAAATTAGATATTGCTGGACTACTGAATGATTTTTCGGATTTCAGATAGGAAATTTTTTTCAAATGTTAAAGTTCATAATGATTGTGAAAATATAACAATTAAAAGAAAAGAAAGAAATTGATTATATATTATTGATCACACATCAGAAAATGTATACGGTATTTGTCAAAAACTGGTTGTATAGTTTTTATTTTAAAAAAATATATAGATTTATGGGGAATATTATAAAGTTAATCAACATTTGTAAAGAGTGTTTTTTTTTCAGGTATAGAAGTTTAAGTTGGCATTACTTTCAAAGATGGCGACCGATTTAACAGCTGTCAAGTGATTTATTCTCAGTTTGGTTTGGCAATTCATCAAAACGATCATCAAGCAAGGCGTAGATTCGTCGAATGGGCCCAAAACGAGATTGCCGTTGTTCCCGATTTTCATAAGCGAATTTTGTTTAGTGATGAAGTGCACTTCTGGTTGAATGGCTACGTCAACAAACAAAACTGCCACATTTGGAGTGAAGCTAATCCACAAGTGTATGTCAAAACACCGTTACATCCAGAAAAACTGACTGTTTGGTGCGCTTTATGGGCTGGTGGAATCATTGGTCGGTACTTCTTCAAAAACGATGAAGGCCACAACGTTACAGTCATTGGTGATCGGTATAGAGCCATGATTACTACCTTTTTCATTCCTAAATTGAACAATAATGATGTCCAGGAGCTGTGGTTCCAACAAGACGGCGCAACATGTCACACAGCTCGTGCCACAATCGATTTATTGAAAGACACGTTTGGTGACCGCCTAATTTCACGTTTTGGATCTGTGAATTGGCCTCCAAGATCTTGTAATTTAACACCGCTAGACTATTTTCTGTGGGGCTATGTAAAGTCATTGGTCTATGCGGATAAGCCACAAACGCTTGACCATTTGGAAGACAACATTCGCCGTGTTATTGCCGATATACGGCCACAAATGTTGGAAAAAGTCATCGAAAATTGGACGTCCAGATTGGACTACATCCGAGCCAGCCGTGGCAGTCATATGCCAGAAATCATATTTAAAATGTAATGCCACAAGATTATCTTTCGAATAAAAAAAATTCATGTCAATCGAATAATACATCGTTGTTTTATTGCAATTTAAAGTTCTATACCTCTAAAAAAACACCCTTTATATATACAGATTAAAAACAGAGTGTGTTTAAACCATAATGTATACATGTGTGTGTGCGTGTGTTTATATGTATGTATGCATATATATATATGCTATATATATTATATATATGTATTATATATATTATATATATAGTATATATATATTATATATATATATGTATTATATATATATATCTATATATATATAAAACAGGCTTATAATTTTCTCATTTTTAAGAGGATTCATATTCATATATAACTTATATTTCTATGTTCTGTGACTCCTATTATTTTATCAAAAAAATTTACTACAAATTGTATTAACTAGTTATTATGAGGACTATGACTATTTTAGAGACTTTGTAAATGTAAACATTTGATGAATAATTTTTGATAAATATGAATAATAGCTAACTCAAAAAAAATTATAAGAACATTTAAGAGGTAAATGGGGGAAAACAATTTAAGTGAAATGAAAACCTTTCAAAAGCGTAGTATTCCGACACAGATAGATTTTCTAAATCAAAATTGAACTAGTTTACAATTAATTTTATTTTTGGCAAATAATATGAATAATCATTGAGCAAGAAATTAACTAAATAACCAAAAAGTTTTTTTATCCTTAATAAAAGAACATTTGTTATTAACTTTAAATTAAAAAATTTTGTGGAGCAGAAACAATTAACCTAATAGCGGAACTTGAACCTGTGTACATTCTTTTTGATTGTTTCCTTCGATCCTTCAAGTGTAACTTCCTTGCATCTGAAGGTTTCTTTTTTTCACACTTTTTTTTCTTTTGATTCAAGGAAAACAATTTATCGTTTTCTAAAGTCATTTTGAATTGTTAATACCAAAAAAAAAAATGCCAAATCGATCTATAATAAAATATTCAAGGAATTTCAATTATTATCTTACCTACAAGGAAGTTAAGTTCCTTCATTTTATGAAAATAAAAGAAAGTCTTATAATTGCATTTTACTTTAAGTAAACATATCATAGAATTCTTATTTCGAAGGAAACTTAATTGTAAGAAAGAATTTACAGAAATCAATTAATGTGAAATAGCTCCACTTTGTTGAGAAATACGAGAAAACACAATAGGTAATGTGTAGAGCAATTTAATGAAAAACTTTGGCAATGCTCTTATTTTTTCTGTTCGTGTTTATTTCCATTATTTCAAAAATGTCTCGCTTTTCCCTTTTTCACAACTCCCATTTATTAATCCTCGACCTAGTTTTAATGAATCGAGAAATAACTCTCGCTATCAAAATACAATATGAATTGGGTAATCACTGGTCAGAGGAAAAGACAAAATTGCATTTCTGAAATTCTGCAAAACAATAAAATGACAAAAAGAAAATGATTTGTCCCGACTAAGAAATTTCAGATGTTATTTTCATATTTAAAATATTTCTCTGTGTCTTAGTAAAAGAAAAACCTAACAGATCTGTCTTTTTCGGGATTGTTGATGATAGGAAGGTTATGAGGAGAAATAATGGCTCTGGTTTAATTGAATTTTCAAGCATTTTTCGAAAAATTAAAATAAGAGCAAAAGATGCCCTGAAAAAAATTATTTTCATAGACAGTTTTAGTTCATGTTTCTAAATTAAAACAAAAATAAAGAGATTTACAGCTTACCTAAGCTTTAATGAATCAATCTGGGGGCTATTGCCAAGATATATTTGATATGGACTACAATGATTTTAGCTACAGATACTCATAATTATAATTTCAATTTTTTTTTCTTACTAAGCAATTCAATTAACACAATCCCATCACCATTTTACATACTACTATGTAATTATCGTTGCTTTATGCCTATGTTTGTTTTACTGGAAACTTGTTTCTGAATAACTGTGATTTATTTTGAAGATTATTATATTTGGGGAAATTTTTATAGACTTTTATACATGTTGTTTTTAAATTAAAGATTGTATATTGTTATAATGAAAAGACTTTTGAAGGGGGTATATTCCTGAGAGAATTATCCAAGATTTAATTTTGTAATTTTAGAGTATTACAATGGGACATGCTTTAAATATCTCATTCAAATTTTAAGTAAACATTGTTGAAAATGACGTGCTAATTAAACTTTTCATGAATTGTTATGCTTTCCAAATATAGAAGATTTTTAACAAATGAAAATTCGTAGGTTTAGTAATAACATTTAGGAATTATTTATCATTTTTAACAGAGAATCGGTTAATTATAATATTTGGAAGAGAAAACCAAACATTTATGTGCAATAAACTTTTTCTTTAAAAAATAATGGTAAATAATACATCTTAAATCTAATATAACTAACAGATTTTTAATGTAGCTATAACAAATATTTTTTCTATATATAGGCATTGTAAGATTAAAAATACTGTCAAGACTAAAAAAAACCCCGGCAAAATTAATTAAACTTTAAAAAGCAAATAATTTGACTCTTTAAACTTAAGTTAAGTGTATAGTATATCGTTAACCTCACACAAACAGAGGTTACTGGATTTAAGCTACTTGAAATGAAGCTTGTCAAAGTACGTTTTGTAAAAGACTGCAGGTGCAATAAAATGAAATTGGTTTCACAACCTATGTCACACTCAGTAATATATATTCATTATATCTCACTGAATGTTCTTCTCATGAGAAAATTATTCAGCAGGAAAAAAATGTTCATAATAGTCATTAGCAAAGCACAACTTAGCCAATAATCAATAGTTACCGTAACTCATTTACTATATGTTTTATTTGTATTAAAGAATCTTTCTTTTTAGGAGGAGATCATTCAAATGATGTGGATAGTTAAGCCGTCAAAAGAAAGCAATTTTAACAAGGAAAATACACTTGAAGGTCGTGATTCTTGCAAAAAAGTGAAAGAGAACTGCTATTTAGGTATCATTATATTTCAGTTGGCTTCCTGATTTAATTAGCACTTATAGATAGTTTGAACTTGCGGGCAAACACGCCTATGACAATAAGTGTAATTCCCTTATCTTTTTAAACCATGGAGACCTTGATGTCTCGAAGCCAGATCCATAATACATCAGATAGAGCGTGGTTAATAGTTTTATTCAATAGAGCAAGTTTCTTTCAAGGGCGAATACGTCTTTCCTTCTTTCTTAGAACTTGATGAAAAAGAGAAATTAATCTTGAACTTCGGTCACAAAAACATAAATAAATAAAGACTACGATTGTGAATAGAAAAAATATCGAATGATTAATGATTATATTTATGTTCAGTTATTTACAGTTGCTGATCCAAATTTTAGGGAAACAATACTGAAGTTTCTATAACACAAATACTTATCAATATCAATACCAAAGACTTAAATACTAAATAGTTGTTATTTAAATAATTACCTAAAGAAAACTAGTTTGAGTTCTAAAACTTTACTAAGATTTTGGTTTGATAAAGAAAATTTAAACATTTTTAATTGAATTTATTTATATTTCGTATTTATTAATTCTTTCGTTAAGTTTTTAAGAATTCACTCATAGATATTAGGCTTCAGAAATTTATAATAACCCGTATTGGATATATATACATACATATATAAATGAATAATTAATCATGCACCTAAAATTTCTTTACTATATTTAATTAGTTTTTCAAAATATGTTTTTTTATCGTAATGCTCGTTATTCAGTTACAAATGCCTCTTTTTACTGGTTTCGCGCGCAACAAAATGGCATAAAAATTTACGTGTGCAAATAGAAGGTTTCTTGTTATAATTTTATAGTTTTTTTCCAAGAGAGAGATTCATACTTTTTATTTGTTCATGTAATAAAAACCAAGCAAGCAAGGAATAATATGTGCAAAAGTCTAATTTAAAAGTATACGAACCGAAAAAAGTTAGTATCTTGCGTAAAAGAAAAGATTAATTTCTAATAAAAATGGACACATTTAAAAGATAAAAAATGTTACCGGTTTGTGAGACTCAAGTGTTATGATACTTTACGCATTTGGCATTCTTTAAGTTCCTGTTTTGGTAAAATGGTTATGAACTATTACTTATACTTTTTATTTACCTCAAAAGAAAGTTTATTTAGAAATACTTTGAAATGGTGTTGATTTTAAGGTGGATAGGATTTTGTGTTCTTACTTCTTATTTCGTCATTTTCATCATCTTAACAGAAATATATATTAAAATATAAATACTTATTTTGCGTAAATGTCTTAAAATTTGTGTTCCGCACTTAAAAGTGAAATATTATTGCCACAGTACTTTTTATCTATATAGTTCAACGTTTCCTTTATGGTAAGCAAAATAGGAAAAATTGAAAAGCTTCTACTTCATCGAGATGAACTTTTGAAATATATCATCCTTTTTCTAAAACTTTCTTACAACAACGTTATTAAACAAAATGCATTTAATTCGACTCAACCTCTTGATATTCATTCTGAAATTTACATGTAGCGAAATCTTTATTTTTTTAAAAAAAATTCCCTGATTGTGAATATTAATGATGAATAAACATGTTTCTAAATCATGAACACACACATACAAATTTCACTCAAAGTTATATAAAATCTTAACTATTATTATTATTTAAATATAGCTAATTATTTCTCATTTTATGATTAAAACTTTCACATAAAGAAACGAAAATTTATGAAAAATTATTACAGTGGTAATAAATGCCTCAAAAATTAATAAAATATGTACATATAATTAAACTAATTTAGATTCAAATAATCATGTGAGACGATGTAAAAGAAATATATCTTCCTCTGAAAAAAAATGCGGTAGTTTTTCACAGAATTCAGCAATGTTTGTCTGTTTTTAATTGTCAAACATGAAGCTTTTGGAAGAGGTTAGGAAGTTAAATTTTTTTTATCTATTTATTAATTTTATTTATATTTTTTACTTAATGATTAAGATTATTTTTATTTTAGAAATATAAATAAATAAAAATAAAGTATAACGTATTGCTCTCAAGCGTTTACCCATCCCGGTTTCTAAAAAATGAGTTGATATCTAAATAAATTAAACCCTCCGGTTAAATGACGTACTATATATATAAAAAATCTTGCAAATTACAGTTACAATTACGTATCTCCTTTTTTCTACATATTATTTTCCACTGAAATATATAAACTGTCGTAACACCCATATTAATAAATTGCCATCCCATAGAAATTCTAAATGGCACGTATTTGTAAGAAATACAACCATAATTCAATGAATTTTATGTATCTTTTGAGTTTAAAATTTACTACAAAATATTTATTAATTAACTTAGTTCTAATTCTTCAGTAGTATAACAAAGTTTAAATAAAATGTGTCGTGACCATGGTGTTCTTAATAGTAGCATTGAATCACGTTAATTAAATTAGCTATATGATTTTGTAACATTATTTGAAAGACACGAAAGTAATATTAAGAAAGTTATATATAATTGCAGAGATACTTGGATCTCTCGGAGTACAGGTAATATCACTTATTCGCGGCTTACAATAATGGATTATTTTTTTTTTTTATTTGCATCTAACGGATAACACGGATTAATAAATTGCCATCCCATAGAAATTCTAAATGGCACGTATTTGTAAGAAATACAACCATAATTCAATGAATTTTATGTATCTTTTGAGTTTTAAATTTACTACAAAATATTTGTTAATTAACTTAGTTCTAATTCTTCAGTAGTATAACAAAGTTTAAATAAAATGTGTCCTGACCATGGTGTTCTTAATAGTAGCATTGAATCACGTTAATTAAATTAGCAATATGATTTTGTAACATTATTTGAAAGACACGAAAGTAATATTAAGAAAGTTATATATAATTGCAGAGATACTTGGATCTCTCGGAGTACAGGTAATATCACTTATTCGCGGCTTACAATAATGGATTATTTTTATTTGCATCTAACGGATAACACGGATTAATAAATTGCCATCCCATAGAAATTCTAAATGGCACGTATTTGTAAGAAATACAACCATAATTCAATGAATTTTATGTATCTTTTGAGTTTTAAATTTACTACAAAATATTTGTTAATTAACTTAGTTCTAATTCTTCAGTAGTATAACAAAGTTTAAATAAAATGTGTCCTGACCATGGTGTTCTTAATAGTAGCATTGAATCACGTTAATTAAATTAGCTATATGATTTTGTAACATTATTTGAAAGACACGAAAGTAATATTAAGAAAGTTATATATAATTGCAGAGATACTTGGATCTCTCGGGTACAGGTAATATCACTTATTCGCGGCTTACAATAATGGATTATTTTTATTTGCATCTAACGGATAACACGGATTAATAAATTGCCATCCCATAGAAATTCTAAATGGCACGTATTTGTAAGAAATACAACCATAATTCAATGAATTTTATGTATCTTTTGAGTTTTAAATTTACTAAATAATATTTGTTAATTTACTTAGTTCTAATTCTTCAATAGTATAACAAAGTTTAAATAAAATGTGTCCTGAACATATTGTTTTTAATAGTTGCATTGAATCACGCTAATTAAATTAGCTATATGTTTTTGTAATATTATTTGAAAGACACGAAAGTAACATTAAGAAAGTTATATATAATTGCAGAGATGCTCTTGAATCTCTCGGAGTACAGGCAATATCACTTATTCGTGGTTTACAATAACGGATTATTTTTATTTGCATCTAACGGATAATAGTTAGCCAACGTGTTAAAGAAGCCTAAGATAAATTTAAGTACGCCTTTACGCTTGGGGATAGGTTCTATTAGTTTTTCAATTCTGTGTGGAATTGAGAAAAATCATTTTTTCTTATATGTTAAAAAATCACACTATTTAATGAACAAAATTAATTCACACAAAAATTATTTTTAATTTAATTCTTTTTTACCAAATTATATAAATTATTTGTTATTTTTTCAGAAATATTGTTTTTAAATAAAAATAATTTTAGATTTTTTTTATTCACATTTAACCAAAGAGCAAGAAAACAAAAATGATTTATTTATTAAATTTATTTTCTTTCATATATGAATACAGACAAACTTCTAAGACTTTGCAGTAAGAGTATGAATTTGCATTTAAAATAAATGTATTAACTTTCGTTTGAATTAGTAGTTTTTAGTAATTCTTATTAGATTAATGTATTATTCGGCTTTTTGTTTTTTGCCTGCTGATATTTCTAGGTAAATAACAATTCATAACAATAGTTAAATTTAGTAAATGCTGTATATAAGGGATTATTTATTATTCATCGTACGATTAAGGAATTTTTTTTATCTCTTTTGTGATAAAATCAACTGTCCGCTTAAAGGTAGAGTGAAAATAAAATTCCAATGGAAAATAAAAATATACATGTAAAAATGTCAGGGTATAGAAAGAAGTATGCAGTTAGTAATAGTATGAAAAAGATAGGTTAATACAGAAGAAAAAGTTCAAATACTAATCTTGGAAAAATTGATTGTAAAATGAGGATCCAGCAAAAGAGAAATGGGAAAAAGGGTTCTTCTAGTTGAAAAGGAGAATGTTAAGAATGAACTATATGCTAAACATATTTAGTTATCCTTAAGTTTATTTGATATACACAATAAATTAATCATTCATAATCAAACTAATTTAGAAATTGAAAAAAACTAAGACAAAACTAAGCTGGAAAAAGGAAAATGAAAGATGCTTCGATAAGAATATTCTTTTCATCCCAAAATACTTAGAAGAAGAGAGGAAACACAGGGAATAAGAAAGGTACTTACATCTTCTTGGTTAGAGAGGTGACCCAAGTGGTGAAGGGATGCAGTCAATTGATGCAATAAGTTCGCAAGAGAGCAGCTATATACCTAGGGATCAAAACGTCAAGGACCTGTTACTGGCGATTTTTCTTAAACCGGTTTTGTTTTCAAGACTGCATGTGGTTTTATTCTTTTAGTTATTATCCCTGTTTGATTTTTGGGACGTTTTATGAAAGTGAAATTCTCTCTGCAATCGAAACTACTCGTTTGGAACGGGTGAAGTGTTTAGTCCGAGTTTTTAGCTGTAATTGCTTGTCTGGGGAAATAATAACGAAACATATTTCACTTGGGAGAAATTTTCTTTACTTTCACTCACTGGATGAAAGATTTTTGTGTCTAGTTTTCTCATTTTATCCCAATTCTTAAAAAGAAAATCTGGTTTAATCGAAATGTATTTGATATTTCTAAAAAAGCTGAGTGAAGCAATTACGAAAATAAAAAGAGAAATTTGTTCTAAATGTTTTACATTAATTTATTTATAGTTAATGTTGCTATAGATGTTAATAAATCTTTATGTTTCAAATTATCTTTAAGTATCTTTAGAAAAACACTGAGTTTAGTTTTATGAAAAAGGTTTTCATACTTTTATTTAATAGTTCTGCAATCAGTTACATGGGATAATGTTCTCAATCTTGTTGAAGTTTTCTAATGTACATTTTAAATTCAGAAATTTTAAAAGCAAAGGATTTGAAAATAAGCAATTTATAGAAATCCTACTCTATTTAATCCAGAGACTCTAACAACTCTGAACTTCTTTCATCCGGATCATTTTACTCTCAGCACCTTAATTTTTTTAACGGATTCAATTTATTTTACATTTTTTGGCTCATTGGCATATACAAATTAAAAATATTTAAAATTAGATTCATAGTAAATTGTGCATCATTTTAAATATTTCTTAAGAAGTTTTAAGGAGCACATTTTAATTAATAATACGTAGAAGGATAAAATAATATATATCTTTATCTCACTTTTTGCTAGTAAGGTTATTTGTTTTATATAAACACACACAGAGAGAGAGAGAGAGAGAGAGAGAGAGAGAGAGAAATTGTAAATTGAAAGAATCTAGTTTTTTTATTCATACACATTTTTTAGCAGAATGTTAATTATTGAACCTCTTCCTTTTACATCTTTCTCACCTAGTAATATTTTTATTCAATATAGGCACTTTTTGTAGCTTATAACATTTTTTAATAATATTTTAATAACATTTTTAATAATATTTTTCACTATGTATACTTCCTTTTAGTAACATTCTGACGTGTATAGATTATTCTTTGTTAGGTTGTATTTAAAAGTTTTTAATGTCTTTTATTAATATTCTGATGTGACCTTGCGAATGAAATTACAGTTTATGATATAAAACTCAGTTCATATTTATATTCTTTACAGAGCAATGTATAGGATTAAGGTTATTTAGACAGATACAAATATTAAGGGGTCACAGGGGTGTTAAATTTCTCTAGGGGTCTGAAAATATAAACAATTTTCAAACAGGAATAATTTCTTTGAATTTAAGTTAAATAATTCGAATCTTTTACACATTACTTATAAAGGAATTGGGTTTCAGAAAAGTATAAAATGTTTAAAATATAATCATAATTTTAAAAATTATAAGCATACGAAAATAAGAAGCTTTTCTATAAGAAATATTTATTAAGTTTTACGTCGCGTATGCTATTTTCTAAAAGAGTAGGTTTAATTTCTAGCTATAAGTTGATTTATAAAGACAAATGTATTTTTAATACTTTGTAGCTACTTTTATATAAATAGAATAATAACTTACATATTTTAATAAATAAAAAAATACATTTTTAAAAAATATTTAAAAAATTGCAACATTTTACAAATATTTTGAAATACAAAAGATATATAATACTAAAATTAGGTAGGGTTTAAGGAGTATGATGCATTGCATAATTCTATAAAGTTTTATACATCAGAGGCTAATATTTTAGAAAATAGCGTGCGCAAAGCAAAAAATACTTAATATTTATTATAGAATTTTCATATGCTTATGACTTTTAAAATTATTAATATATTTTAAACATTTTATACTTTTCTCAAGCCCCATTCTATTTTAAATAATATGTAAAAGATTCGAATCATTTAATTTAAATTTAAAAGAATTATACCCGTTTGAAAATCGTTTATATTTTCAGACCTCTAGAGAAATTTAACACCCCTGAGACCCCAAGAATGCAAATGATGGGAAGAATAGAAAAAAATGGGTTGTTCGCAATATTTTCGAATTCATTTCAATTCATTCGAAAAAGTAGCATTGTGTTTCGATGTTCGGAAAATTGAAGCGTTATATATATTACGCTTCATGTATTGTAAATATATACCCACATTGGTTTCATGTAATCATAAATTATAGATGTTGGAACACTTTATTTTAAAACCTGCGCACAAGTAAATTTTTATATGCCTGCAACAAATTTATCTATTTTTCAATGTCATACTGTGATAAAGACATTTTCTTAATAATTTATACTTACATATTTGTGAGAGAATGTTTACATGTAGAAACCTACAGACAAAGAGATACATAAGAGTCTTTCTCCTTTGCAAAGCAAAAGTAAATAAAATTCTCCAGGAATAAGAGAAATCAGATTTTTTATAGTTTCTTTTTTAAGGCTTTGAGTGTTTTTTAAAATTGTATACGTGTCGGATAGTCTCAACAAAAATCTAGATTTCATGATAACTGCTTTAAGAAAGCAAATGTAGTTCTTAAAACAAATGTAAACAATTAAAAATGAGATGCCATTAGATTTGATAAATATAGCTTTTAAAAGACTTCGCTGTTTTTTTTTTAAATTTTTTTTAATGGCTTAAGAAAATAATAGTTTGAAGCTAGGATGAAAAAACAATAAAAAGGATCTTCATAAATTTCTTATTATGAGGTTCTGGATTCCTTAAATAATAATATAAAAATAAGCAAATACCGAGACTTGCGTAACTTTTAAACCATCTTCTTTTTCAGCTTGAGCTATTGACCTCTCAAAACCTGTTGGACACCTGCTGATTCTTTTGTTTTTTTGCTTATTAGTTTGAATACTTTACATAAATAAAAAAGCACAACTTTAATGATAGCTAGTGGACATTAATTATTATTCAATAGCATGTTCTTCAAGTAACGAAAATGCCTAAGTTTATTGAATACTAAAGACGTTATTTTTCTGGTATTCGACTTAGCAATGGTTATTACTCGTAAGCCGGGAACAAAGGAACACTAAAACTAATTAAAAAACATTAAAAACAGAAATTATATAGTTGAATACCGATATTATAAAATGTAAATGACACCCTTTTGAAAAAAGACCGAAGACTATTCAGAAAATTCTTGTTTTGATTGACGTTAAACATGTGTAAAACTACTCAAAGACATTAGACCATCAATGGCTGGCAAATGCACATGAAATCTTTGCTCCCTCCACCCAATAATCCGATGTTCATTTACTCCAAAACTGAAGTGGGATTCACTAAATACCATGCGATGCCAGAGTCTGCCTGTAGCCATGATGATCGCTTACGACACCACTCTAGACGACTCTGCCAATGATAGGAGAAAGGGTTTACAGCAGTCTCTTTAAATCACTGAAATCTCTATCCCGCTACAGCCAAATGCCGTGAGATGGTAGAAAGTACCACGAATGGTATGATCAATGGTCAAGGAGAAAAACAAGATAACTAAGGTATTAAAGAGCTATTTACAGAAAGAGCCACATACGCGTGCGCAGGAGGGGAAGGAAAGACTCTAGTGGCAGTCGCAACCGTTGCTTTCCCATCAACATTTTCATTTATAAGCTCTTTACACAAAGCAGTTTTTATTCCTCCTAAAATTAAGAGCTTTCAAAGATGTTTTTGATTCTATGGCTCAATACAAGAGCAACCAATGTCAAAATACCTTAAGGTATCCGACTACGTTCGGAACCGTGATTTTGCAAAAGTGTGTAAATGGATAATATTTATGATATTTAGTGTCACTTAGATAAGAAAATGTATATAAAATTGTTTTAAGAATATTATTACAATAAAAAATTATTTAATTACAATATTTTGACGAAAAAAATGAACATAGAATGACCCATTTTCGAAATATTTTCCTTTTGTGAAAATGCTTCTATTATAATAATATTTTTTGCCTGTATATAGCTCAGACCTCTGTACAGAAGCTCAACTAGAATTTTTGAAATATATAACTTAGAAGTGTGTGAAGAGATCCCCTTGGATCTCACTTTGAGAACGAGAATGATTTGGAGTCAGATAAGAGCCAGTAGCCATTTTTATAAATAACTTTATTTGGGTTATCTTTCCCAAATAGAATCAAAGACTTTTATTAACAAATATATCAAAATAGTTATATAAGGTTTAAAAGGGACTTTCCTTTAAATTAACTTAAATATTTAATGATCCAATTAATTAACAATTAGAATATCGATCACGCAGAGATTACCACGATAAGAGATCCCCGAATTATATTCAATAATGTTCCTATTGAACATTTAACTTTAATCTCACTCCTAATATAAAGCTTTAATGAGACTTTAAATATAAATCAATATTTACCACACTGAATCTCAACTCTTCCTGAGATTAATTTATCCACCTAGAAATCTTCAATAATAAATCTCTAACTTCACTATTCTACCTTTCTGCTTCAATCTCTCTCTCCTACTGCTTTTTACTTTACTATTCCGTTTGACTTAAATACTTTATCTAATCTGCATATAACAAGGAATCCTGTCCTCTTTTTGGAGCTGATTGGAAATAGGTAGGGGAATTAAATTTCCCTAAAAAAGACGTCTCAGAAGGTTAGTGATAAAGTTCCGTATAGGTTTGTCACAAGTGGGTTTATCCATGTTTTACGACAAGAGAGGGGGAAATTTTAAGAAAAAAACGCCGATAATTATTTCAATGGGTTGTAACTCTGAAAATAATTTGAATTTTTCAAAAATCATAGTTCAGACTCTCTGGAGAATTCTTTACTTTATATAAGCAAAGTATTATTTTTTTTGAAGCATTTTTTTAAAAGGAGAATATTTTTTGAAAAAAGATTATTCTAAGTTAATTTTTTGCCAAAATATTGAATTTAAATAAATTTTTTTTGTCAAAATGTCCTTATTAAAACAATTTTATACATATATTCTAATCTAAGTGACACTAAATATCATGAAAATTATCCATTTATGCGTACTTTTTTAAAATCATGGTTCCGAGCGTAGTCGGATACCTTGTGATGTTCCTCTCTTTTGGAGAACATCTCTTGAAGTATCAGCGTGAGCTAGAGGTGTAGGAATAACGAAAGAACTAGAAGGAATCATTATCTTAATATGACTTTATTAAGATATTCAACTTAAACCTTTAACAAATTAAATTATAATAATTAATATGAGAGCATCTACGATGGCAAAATACGCAACACAATATATATATATATATATATATATATATATATATATATATATATATATATATATATATATATATAGCTAATAAGACTTAATCTAATTCAGACCACTATCAATAACTGAACCGCCTAATCACTGATTCTAATATTAAATAGTCAATCCTATCTTATTACAGTTTGGAGAATCAATCTGTATTGCCTTATGTTCAATATTCTTTACTTGTATGCACTGGTGTGCAACTTGAATTAAATATATTCGATCACTTATAACTTCTAATCACAGTCACGTAAAGTTCATTCAGACATGAACCACGATTCCTCTATTGGACATCAACTACCACAAACTAACATCAATTGTCATACATTACCCTACATTGCCATTCCGTTTACTCTAAGTTCCGATATTTAAAAGCTTGTTCATTTGCATCTTTCATTCACACTTCACTTCTTGGATATGGTTGGAAAAGAGTTGCCATTAATTCTGGCTCAAAGAACCCAAAGAACATGTTAAAGAAAGACGCGTGAGCCCGTCACTACCTTAATGTTGGAATTAAGATTCCAAGCGTCGTGAAAAAAGGTTTATACGAATAGTACTGTTAGAACATTATTCTGAAACTTTATATCCACACTAATTGAACTTGATTGTTCCTGCATATAAGTCATGTCAACTCTCTTTCTATTAACCCTTAAACATGTCAGAAACATGTTTTTGTCACTTCTTTTGGGGGTTTATATGTACTTCTACTCAAATTTAAAAGTGCTTCCAAAATCATGTAAGCAAAAAAAAAAAAGTTACTGGAAATCACTTTAAGAAGTGTCATCCAATGGCGGCATTCCTACAAATAAATTAGCTTTTCACTACCTTAGAACTAAATTTAATATTTTCTCTGATTCTCAATATACTTTGTCAATGAAGAACAATTTAACACATAAACCTTTCTTCCAGTTAAATGCTTAATTGTTGACGTAAATAAGTTAAATCCTTTCACTAGATAATTATAAAGAAGAGAGAGAAAAGAAAACACACAATATTTTTTTAGCAGTTGTAATTATTTTGTAAAATAATTCTTGTAGCTAGATGGTTAGAGTAGCAACAGTCTATATAAAGAGTCACGAACGGCTCACGAGCCTTGGTTTGCAAGCCTCTGGTATAGGCTATAGCAGTTGGATTGGGGACAATTATGTCATTTGTGTTGTTCGGACCTATCGCACAATGATTTGATTTTGCCACGCATTCGGTGCACCTTTACTTTACACAACCTTTTTCCGGTAATGAATTCTTCGCAGCAACTATCGCTGCTAGAATACTTGCATTGCTATATCGGTGTGTGTGTTGCAAGTGGAAGCATGTGGTTCGAGATGATCTGCTAGCTTCTCGCGTCTCGACCGAGCGATTTCGTTAGAAGTCATCCAATCGGCAATGAGATTTTCGACAATGTAGCAATGGCATTTTTAATTGAAACTCAGGGAAATGATAAACCGACAATCAGAAAATATAAGCCTTCCACGATTGTTACCTGTTTTATACTAGTTGCTGAGTAGAAACGCGTTCCGTGACAGAAGATAGCATTCGTTGGCCTTTAATATTTAATTAAGTGCATTATTGGCATAAAGGAATTCGCACATGCGAATTTTTGAGAATATTATATCTAATTTAGGTGGGCTTAATTTTTTGACCCCTCAAAAAAAAAAAGACTTTAATTTTTTTCAGATTTGAAAACAGTTATTAAAAGACAAAGCAGTGATGCTTAGCAGGACAGATTAAAATACATGAGCGAATTTTTTTAAAAATGTTGAAATTTGTACATTTATGTAAAAGAGGTTGCGGTGATTAACATAAATGGAAAATCATAAATATTGTACCGATTAACAAGTATAAGAAGATCCATTTCGAAGCAACAATGAAAAGAGCTAAATATATAATTTGATCTCGTGACAAATTACAAGATCAAAAAAAGATAAAACAAAGATCACGCAACAGTTTTTGAAATCGAAAAACAACATAAAATAGGCTGTTTTGCAATTTTACATTAAATACTAATACATCAATCACAAACAGGCAAATCGTTTCCGTGCATTTTAAAATATACATATATATATATATATATATATATATATATATATATATATATATATATATATATATATATATTTGGACGGTTTCTGAAATGTGGTATCTTTGTAGATGATCTGAAATGTAGTATGCTCACAATTAAAAAGGCCATCGCTAATTGTAATTTTAAATTATTACACTCATTTGTTGTCCTACTAATCTTTAAGTACTTCAAACCATGACTAAAGCACCCCCAATGTGCGCACATCTCATGCTGCAGAAGTCAGCAGAGTAAAGTAGAAGTGAGAGTACGTGAGTAAAATAAATTATAGTTTAAAAAAACTAAAAAAACACGCTTTTATGTTTAATCGAACTAAAAAGTAAAAAAATAATTCTTAATATAAGAATTAAACGATTAACGAGACAATTAATGTCATTGGAGTAAAAGCATGGGGTGTGCTTTTTACTGCATTTTTACACTAACTCTGCATTTCGGAACAGAATTAGTAAGAAATTCTAGCAATTGACATTGAGCCCCCCACGCTCTTAACCCAATGACATTAATTTTCTTGTTAATCATTTTATTCTTATATTAAGAATTATTTTTAGTCCGATTAAACATAAAAGCGTGTGTTTTAGTTTTTTAAAAACTATAATTATTTTTCATTTTTTTGTTCGATCTACAATAAAATCATGCAGTTTTAGTTTTTTAAATTAGCATTTGTTGATTGATGAATTAATCTTAAATGCATCATTTTTTAGAATCTGGATTACCCATTGGCATCCTATCAGTGAGTCGATATGGCCTGGTTTGCAAAATGGAGGATCAGCCAACTGAAGGAAATCTGGAAGAGCTAAGTTTCAAATATTTCATGCGAAAGAAGGTGTTAAGTCAATGATATTTTCCCCTAAAAAGAGCTCAATGTTCCTTCTGAAACTTACATCAGTATTAGACACAAAAGTACACTTTTTGAATCGAAGAGTTTGTGAGAAACTATTTAATTTCCTGTGAGAGACCTCTGAATCCATTCTGAGCTGTTTTGGTAAAATGAAGCAATGAATGGGGTTTCATTCCACAGATCCGACAAGAGAATTTAGAAAATAGACTATGTCTGAGTTTAGCGGTTAGAACAGTGCTTCTCAAACTTTCCATATTTGCGACCCAATTTTCAATCATAATTTTCATCACGCCTCCTTATACAATAACAATGTATTGAATGCAATAATAATGTACTTCGATGCTAAAGCTGCAATGCTTTAATATTATAAACTGCCCATATTATCAATATATGTATTATATTTTTTATATGACAAGCCCAGGGAAGTCACTAGTAATTACTAAACTTGCTTTTAATTTAGTATTGATGAATCAATTATTAAATACTTGCCGCACTTACACATTTATAAGTATCTAAATCAGTGTGAATATGCAATTTATTTTTTTATCATGTCGGAATGTATTTTGTTTTGCTTCCTTTCGATAAATTAATAATTATTAAAATTTTTTTTTTGACTTTTCGATAGGGTCGCTTCCCCCACCCGCACAGTTTGAGAAACTCTGGGTTAAAATATAAATATTTTTTTTTCACTTCCATGAGACTTTTTTTATTTCCATTTTTAAAAAAGCTGACAATTGTTTATATTGTGGTAAGAAATGGCTAACTCAAACGTTTTCGCTATTATAGGGTTGTAACAATCTTTTAGTCGTCGCCAAATCTGGAAATGGTATAAGCAATTAGTCGCCAAATCTGGAAAAGATATAATGAACTAGTCTCAAAATCTCGAAATCCTTATTCCTAAGGATCCTAATTAGAACAATGAAACAAATTTTTTTAATTATTGTATTGCCATCGGTCATTGACAAGTGTGCAAAATTTCGAATTAATGTGATCTTTTAAAGTGGGTAAAAATCGAGTTCAAAGATTCCGTTACATACAAGTGAAACTTACAAAAGCGTGTTAAAAAAGGGGAATTCATGGGCTTTTTTGTAAATGATACAGTTGAAGTAGAAGTGCATTATATTTGAGAAGGCTGTTTGAGTTGTATTTTGTTAGACGTTAACAAAATTAATTATTTATATTAAGTTGTGGATTTAGTTTTTTATCGAATAACAGTGGATGTGGTCACTGTGCATGTAGATGAGTGTGGCATGCATTGTGACAATTCTTCCCTATGTCATGAAGCCGTAGTAGCCAAGTCACAAACTCCTGATCGACTTTGTTCATTTGGGTTGTAGGTTCGAGTCCTGATGTCATTGAAGACCTGACATGTAGAGGGACTAATGAATGCAAAGTTTGTCGAGGCTCTAAGTTGGCAAGAGAGGAAAGTTTGAAGAGTGTGGTGCCCGCTCAAGCGTTATCCACATTACTCGACCATGGCTTAAAATCATGAAGTCAGATGTCAATAGACCTCATGCATCTCAGAAGTACGATATCAATAATCAATGATTTAATCAGTCGAATATCTTTGAAATCCGAAGGAAATTTGAAACACACACAAGCAATTTAGACCGTTTACTTCCTATTTATTGAAAGGAAAACAACTGACCTCCATACAGAGTTTTAGAGGTTAGTTCATTATGTTAACTGAGAATTAATTAATTCATTAATATTCTAATTTAATTCCCTTTTAATCATTAACAGTGATACCTATTTCTTCCGTTGTGAGGAAAGTTATTAAGGGTGTCTTTTTGACAATTACACCGGATCTTCCCTATTAACTAACCGAGAATCGAAATTGATGCACCACATCACCAATAAATCGTTCTATTGTTTAAATAAAGTAAAAAATTGTAATATATTATTAATTATGCAATTTAATTCCATACAGATAAAGCGCACCATGCTAGAATTTGTATTAATCAGAAATTAGTGCTATAATATTTTTTAAAGTTTTTTCTTCTTTTTAAATATTTGAAAAGTCCTTTATTGCGCTTTCTAAAGAAGAATACATACTTCTAGACTTATGAGAGGGGTGGCCATGACCAAATGCCATTTGTTTTGTTGCAATGATATGTTTTTCCTCGTTTTCTTTCTTATTCCGCGCTTGACCTCGTACGATATCTTTGTTGTGAAAGCGCAATCTTACTCAGTCAACACAAAAAGCCAATATACATCTGCCTGATAGGATATTTTTGATATAGAAAGGAATAGATGCTTTTTTATGTTTTCACATACGTAATAATTCATGTTTATTTACTTTGTATGAGTTATCAGGAAAAATGTTATTATCAAAATTCTATAAATTGTTTTAAATGCCAAGAAAAAAAATCATTGTAGCCGTACTTTCTCCCGAGTTCTTTAAATAATGAAAAAATTAATGAACAATCACTCCTTATAAGTTATTCCTGTATTACTAAGATGAACTAATTATTTGTCCTTTATTAATTTAAGATAACCTAAAAACTATAAATTCTTGTATTAAAAGGGGTTACGGATGCATAGTTTAACGTGTTAAAGAATGTTCAGAGAACAATTTAATGTATGTAAATCAGGTTAGCTTTATTACTTTCCTTAGAAATAATTACTTTCATATCAATTAATTCTTTCACAGAAAATCTGTGGGAAATTTATCATACACTCAATATGTACATCCTGGTTCTTTTACTTTTAAGAATACATGAAACGGTAAATGAACTTATAGATCCGCAACAAAATTAATTTTCTTTAATGAAACAAAACTAGAAAAGAAATATTAATACTATTAACCTAATTTTGATTCAGTATTTCATGGGAAATATTGTTTCCATTTCACACTAATAAATGTTCCATTAGAATCCAAAATTTTTAACATATTTCTGATTTCCAGATTAATACTTCCCATAACAAATAATTACCATTATTTTAATTTATCTTAAGGGTAAGTTTTATAACTTAAATGTCTACGGACGAAATATAATCAAGTTAACTTAATGCTTTGAGAAATGCATCGTGATTCAAATTGATTCTGATAAAAGTGTGTCAGACTTTTGTTATGTTAAAAACCAATAGTTTTAGAACTAGAGCACGCTATACATAAAAAAAATACGTGCATAGTGCTATTTTTTGCAATTTTTTCTTATAAGCATGTGTAGAGTGCTTTCCGAATAACCACCATATTTTATGGGTTTTTTTATTCAGTATAAATGTATTTTAACAATATCATGAGATGTTCAAGTATATTTTCTCTGGTTGTCGTGATCATCACAAACAGGTTTTTTTATAAATCTATTTTTTCGCTGTCGTGAAATGCATGGAAAATTTCTCTGCGACCATCATAACCCCATCACAAATGGATTTTCCGTAAGATTCGGATTATTGCAACTATTTCCATTTCGAAGAGAAAGATATTTTATGAAAGACTTTTGAGAAAAAGATTTTATTTTTAGATTTTTAGTGTGATTTCTCCTTCAAAATGAAATGAAATTCTGCTAATTTGCTGGAACTTGTGACATGTTTATAACTATAAATTTCTTGTTTATTTGTGAAGAATTGAAGGTTGGGTAAAATTGCATAGATACAAAAATGAATTGCACCCAAACCTGTTTATAAATCAAAATGCTATATGAAGAAAATTGGATGGCCTTTTAGAACTGGTTTTGTTGATCAATATTTAAATTTAATATGATGAATCGGTTAAATTTATGGACAACTAATATTTCATTGTCAAAGAAACCATGTAAAAAATTATATTCACTGAAAATTTTTAATAGATATCCAATCCAATACTCTTATTTTACTGTTCTTAACTATTGTAATAAAAACTGGGGAATAATATGTGCTTCTAAATAATACAAATTAAAATTGTGTGTAAAGAAATAAAATAAGCTTACATATAGAGATAAAAGATAATTGGGCTCTTCATGTCGTTCATTTATTGAATTTTTATTTGAAAGGGAGCACATAGAAAAAGATTAAAACATTTAGCTCTCTATTGCATGAATTTTATGACGAGTTGAAAAAACTGACTGTAGTTAAGAAATAGACAAAAAAATTTTATTGGAAAATGTTATTTATTGCAGTTTATATATATGAATATTTCTGTATGTAAACTTTATACAGGTACAAAGACAATCAAATAAAAAAAAACAGGGGGAAAATATCTGTGTGAATCTTGATCATGTATAATAAACCTTCTTTTGCATTGGAAATTTTATTTCTCTCCTTTCCACGAAAGCATTTATCGTAATTATTTATTTTAATGAATTTCAAGGTCCGTAGGAGGGGAAGGTGTACATCGACAGATCCAAAATCAGGATCGAGACTTGGTTCGGGGTGATTATAAAACTTATGCTTTCAATTAAAACCCTACAACACTGTCTGTCAGGTGGAGGCGTTCGCAATTGGAATCTCAATCCTATGGGCTGTTACCAAAAACGTTAAATTAATATTTACACTTCCACTTATCATTTTTTCTCCTTAAAGAATAAATTTTCTATTTATCGTGAACTTATAGTATTTTTTGAGTTAAGGCTCATAATAATATTTTTTTAAAAAAATATACTGCAAATTATTATGTTAAGATAGCTACTATTAATGGTGTGGAAATGTCACGTCCTCTCTCTTATGTCACTAAAATCTCCAAGAACTTAGTTGTGAACTAAGAGATTTGGTTGTCAAATTCTAACTCTGGATTGCGGATCATATATATCCTATTTTCTTAAACCCAGCTTAGATAGTAATACCCATTAAAGTTACGTAACACAATCCTAACCAATTATGTGTGCTGTTTTTTTTTATCTATATCATTTTAAAATTAAAACTATCCTCATTGTTTTCACGTTTCTGTTGGAGACGCTGACCACTACCAGTTCTCATGAAAGTCCCCCATAAGTCGATAGCCAAAATTCCGATGATCTAAAATTCCAACACTCGTAAACCAGGCGTAATTTATTTGTCTATTTCTTATAAAGAACACTGCTCTCAAATAACTAAATTATACATTGATTCGATCCTATTAATTTTGTGTTGTTTTGTAAATAATGGAAGAAATATATATTTTCTTAACAAAATATTTTTTTTGTGAGTATTATATATTTTGTTTAAAATAATGCTATGTTGAGGATCTCTCAAATAAAGCTACCAACGATTACCACCATGGTATTGCTTTCAACGTTTCTTTCTAAATTTTTAAGACTATATGGTACTATTATTTTGATAGTTCTGTTATGTACTCTCTTTTTTGCGCTAGTTAGATTAATCATGTTAAATATACCTATACCTTTGTTCAAATTCAACCCATTTTTGTAAATATTACTAAGGCTAAAAACTATTAAAATAACGTATGTGTGTAGGTGTAGACATAGGTTCTCAACGTGGGCGATAACGCCCCCTTGTGGGCGTTTGAGGCTTTCAGGGAGGAAGTAAAAGACTCAGAATAAGTTAGGGGGTTTTGAGATCGCATGGAAGGACATGGGCAGATTAACTAAATATAGTCTAAAAAAGACTAAAAAAAAATACGCTGATTATATACCAACGAAAGTAAACTTCGATACTGGTTACCTTATGTTGATTGTACGTATTTAAAATTATATATTCGTCAGAATAGCTATTTCAGATTTGTAAATAAAAAAAAATTGGGGGCCTTAGAAAAAAACTAAATTAAAAAATAAACAATCTATTAGTAATAGAATATTTTTTCGAAATTTAATTCGTGTTTTCACCATGTATTACGTACGCTCTTATTTCTCTGGAATGGAAGGGGGCAGTGACGAAATATTCTTTGGAAAAGGGGGCGCAAGCTCAAAAAAGGTTGGGAACCTACGGTTTAGATTTTGATATAACGGTATTTGGCACCGTTGGAATTTTAAGTGTCGAGATTGTGTTTACCGGGATTACGGGGTGGACTTGTTTTCCTGCATCTCTGAAGAATATCATTCAGTCTCCTCATCTGAAAATGCTAAGTAATTATGTATCATTAAAAAATCTTTCTCCATTCAAACTTAAAATTATATATTAGGACTTCTTCTGTAGTCCTTATATAAATCTTTTATATGTCCTTGGATTCCTTTTTTTCTGTTGTATTGAGACAAAATACACAGTTAAAAAAATACAAAATGAATAATTTCCATTTATTAAGAAGGAATGGTGGCGTCATTCAAACAAATTATTAATCGAAATTTGTGTTTGGCGACTTTTTTTTTCTTTTCTCTTTGTCGTCTTTTCTTTAATATATTTTTATCTTTGTTTTTGAATAAAACCCAAATATCTAAACGCAACTTCTGTTAAAACTTTACCTTCTCCAGTGGAAAAAAAATGTTTTTTTTTTGCTCGATACAGACTGAGTGCGGGCTTGACTGTTTCCCAGGAGGTAAGGATTGTAGCTCTAAGCCTAGGGTGGCCAACCTTTTTGGGAAGAGTACCACTATTTGATAAAAAAAATTATGTGTGACACTTTCAACTTTTCCAACTCTCTCTCTCTCTCTCTCTCTCTCTCTATATATATATATATATGTAATAATTCCCTCTAGCATCCTTTTAATTAACTCTTTTAATAATATTGAAATAATCTTTTAATTGTTTGGTTCGAAACTAACACCCTGATCTTAATCGTAATCGATGAATATTATTGCATCAGAAATCCCTGTCCCGCCCATTCTATCCAATCAGAACTACAATTACGTAATCATCATGCGCTTGCACTGTTGGTATAAAACCAAACACCTTGTGTAATCGCGCTCTCTTCTCTCTTCTTTTTGTCCGCGTCATGTAAGAATGTAAATAGCTGCTCTCAGCGTCTTTGTGTTGTGTCCGTCAAGATGTCACTTCTGCTTGTCTCCTGTCCACTATGCTTTATAATCGTAGCAAGTTGTCTCGTCAACGTGAAAATATACCGTAATTTTGTCCTAAGCTTTGATGTGTGCGCCACAATAAAGAAGATGCCTATTCACTGAAGATGTTTTACTGAAACTCGGCTAACACTAAACAAAATTATACCACTCGGCCAATATTTTACACACACACACACACACACACATATATATATATATATATATATATATATATATATGTGTGTGTGTGTGTGTGTGTGTATTTCTAATGCCAGATTGTGAGCAGTTATTACAGAGTAATAACTGCTCAGAGTCTGCCTAGTACAGTGGTTCTCAAACTTTCACTACTGGCGACCCAATTTTCAATCATAATTTTTATCGCGCCCCCTAAAAATAATAATGTATTGAATACAATAATAATGCCCTTTTTGGTGCGCTGAAGCTACAATATGATCATAATTATAAACCGTACAAATTAACAAGATAACTATTAAATTTTGTATACGTTACTTTAAAGTAATATATATTTTTAATTATTTTTTTTTTTTTACTTTTTTGTTCGATTCCCTATAAAAGCATGTGTTTAAGTTTGTTTTAAAACTGTTATTTATTTTATAATTATTTTTACTATACACGATAAAAATCACAATTCCAGTGAATAATTTAATTAAGAGAAAATATACTTACCCCTACTTTCAAGGATTTTCTCTGATAATTTCAGAAAAAATCCAATAAAATTAAAGAAAATGTTCCAAATGTGCGTGTCCTTAATAAAGGACATAAATCACAAACACTTTTCGCTAACAATACAGGAACATTATTTTCCAGCAAAACTGTCATATTTTGTTCACGTTTTTGTAGTTTTGCTGTCGTTTGATGAACTGCAAATAGCATTTTGAACATTTTCTTCCTTGTGTCTTTTTGACAAGGTGAAGTGCTACCTTATGGCTTCATCGTTTTCTTCATAGAGATCTTTAGGCAGCATTTGAAAATTTCAAATCCCCTCAAACGTTTCATATCTAGCGTTTTTATTATTTTTACTTTCGCTATATATTTTGATTAATATGCATTATTTCAGCAGGTTCTTCAATTGCTTTATCAGTTTCAACTTTCTTCAATAGGGATCACAGATGCCCATTTATTTTATATGCTGCTCATTTACATTTATAAACCATAAGTCGTACAACACAGCAATAAAAACCACAAAATTGTTCATGGGGAAAGTGTAGCATGTTCTAAAAAATAATTTTGTAAAACGTTTTTCGTTAAGCTTCAGAATACTCAGAAAAATACATCTTGGCCGAATAATCTTTCAAAATGCTTATATGCTTATCCATATATCATAAAACTCATTCACATGGGAAAAAAGCAACAGAAAAATATTATTTACAACTTCCCTAAAAGAAACAGAGACGGAGTGAAACATTCCAGTAAGTTTGAAGGTAAAATATATGATAATCAAAAGTATTATTTTAGGGGTTAAAACAAACGTAATAAAAAATCTCTCATCGTGGGATTACAGCAAAGCAAACAAAATGCCTTTTTTTATTTGGTTTTATGATCAAAGATAGCTAATGAGCTTTTGAACTAGAATCTTTTATTTTTTATGATCACCAGATGATACACACACACACACATAAATTATATCAGTGTAAATGTGATTTTTTTATTATGTCAGAAAGCATTTTGTTTTACTTCATTCCAAAAAATTATTTTTTAAACCTTTTATTTTCAATATGCTCGCGCCCCCCTCGCAGGGTTACCGCGCCCCCCCCCTACAGTTTGAGAAACACTGATCTAGTACATAACCGAAATCTGGTATCTCTTTCCAAAGCGGTGCCATGTTGGCGGATACCAATCGCTGCAGGTAATTTTGACGCCCAGTTCCCTATATATATATATATATATGTATATATATATGTATATATATATATGTATATATATATATATACATATATATATATATATATATATATATATATATATATATATATATATATATATATATATATATATATATATATATATAAAGAGTGAAAAAATGTTATATATAATTATAGGCTTATTATGGAATTTTTACGCAAATAGAGCACATTTTTAAATGCAAGTCTATGCAGTTGAAATTTAAAAATAATGTAGTAAAGAAGACAAAAGTATGAACTTAGGTTTTATATTGTTAAACGTTTTAAAGTTTCAATCAGTAGGTTAGATATAAAATAAAAATGAGTAACTCGAATCATTTAATTGTAAATAATTATTGAACACTCTTAGTACCTACTTAATGCGGCTTTTGAATTTCTGTTTTTTTTACTAAGTCATATTTATTAGGATTAGCTCTTGAAGATGCTAACAAAATTCGATTATTTTAGGTGCATATCAGCTACTTTTGAGCGATATTTTATAATGTTCATAACAGAATACATTTATTTACAAAAATATTTTGATACAAATTTTGAAGTTTTTTGCTCTTGAGAAAACCCTATATTTCATTATTATCTTTTCAAATTTTTTAATTTTTCAGTTAAGTTTTCACGCGTAAGTTCCACCGTGCCTCATAGTGACAAGCGCACCGTGGGTTGGCTACCCCTGTTCTAGCCCTTTATGTGAACTCTGTCCTTTTGACATCCTGCCAATAAGTCTTGAGCAGCTTCAAAGTGCAATTTAATTTATAAGAAATCAAACAATCGATGAAACGGATTTTTATTTTATGCAATGGAATATATATATGAAAACTCTTTTAATTTTTTATTAACTTCTTAAATATTATCCGATTTTTTACCTTTTTCATCATCAAATATCCATAACATTAAAAAATAATTTTAAGTCACAGGTATTGCTAAAAAGTAACTTGAATACCTTAACAATTTACAATGAAATACGTTTAACACGAAGATGGCTAAGATGAAATATTGATTAACACGAAATAACACAACGGTCCGGACAAACCACTATGTATTTCCATGCATTTTTTCACTTAACACAAAACGAAAATAACTTAACACGAAAAGATTTCTCTTCTGGGAATGAACAAAATACGGAAAACATCAGTTGAGCAGCAAGATTTAAGACGGCTGTGTAATGAAAGGGAGGCGGTTTCACATGTTTCGTAGGAAGGAGACTAACTTAGCTTTGAAATATCCTCGGAATAGCCTGTGACACGATCCAATTTTGTTTATCTAAGCTACTTTCACCCTCCATTCCTACAAACTCCACACAAAAACATATAATCTTGCATCAATTAGCTTTCAAATTCGATGACGAGTACATCACAATGAGGGTAAAAACCAGTGAGTTCAGTTCGCATTATTTTTTCTATTAAAAAATATTTTTTTTTTGCGAGCACAATGGCGAAGAGCTCAGGGGGAAAACAAACCGCTATTTGTTTTAAAATGAAGATTTAGCTTCTTAAGGCTGTTGATCAAAAACAGAAGACTTTTGGTAATGCAAATTCAATTTTGTCAACAATAATTAAAAAAAGAGAGCAAATTATGTATATGTTTGAACACTTTTTATTAAATACATGTATATAAACATATCTATGTAAATGAAATGTACTCTAATAAATTTAGTTTTGTGTTGAATCTGTATTTTTTTTTTTTTTTTTTTTGCAATAACCTTTAACACGAAATTTTTTTAGCACGAAAAAATATTTCAGTCACCTCAGTTTCATGCTCACTGCATATAGTTACTAGTTTTGAAAATAGTCAGATCCAAATTATAAAATTTAGGCAGATAAATAAGGTAAAAGTAGGTAACTTAAAGAAAAAAAAGGGATTGTTATAAAAAAAAAGTATAGTCTATTTAATAGAATATATCTTATCGTTTAAAGTTTTTGTGTTTAAATATTCAGTTGCCTTATCTATTAGAGAGAGAATTATTGTTGAGCAAAAAATAATAAAGCCTTCCATTTGTAGTTAGTCATTATAGAAAAATATATTACCCAATAGGTGGAAATCCTTTACATAGATGACAAACGGCCTTGGATAAAGAATGTAATTTATATCTTTGGAAATTTTGGTACCGGGAAATTTCAAGGCATTTAGTGTAAAAAAAACATAAAAAAATAAGAATAAAAATTTTCTGAATTTAAGAATATTAAGGAAGATTTCTAGAAGGAAGAACTAACATAAAGCTCTAAGCATTTTTTTAATCTCATAAACGTGAAAATAATTCTAAATCAAAGCTATTTGTAATATAGCAAATTATTGTTTTAGTCATTGTGTTGTTGGAAAAAAGAAGCACTTCAAAAAATAATTCAATTTGAAACATGAATGGCTTAAAGCATAACTACTAAGAACGAAAAAAAAATTCTTTATCAATCTAAAATTTTTCATGCTTTATTTTTTCACCGCAATTCTCATTATAGTAACAATGAAGATTGGTTTTTCCAATATTCTTTTAAGAGGATGCATGTTTTGGTGTGTTAAGCTGATTTCAAAAGTTAAGCTACAAACTGAATACTTATGACGAATGCAAGGTAACTGAAAGAAACTTGGAGGAAATATTTATCATACCACGTATAACTTAAAAAATCAAACACACACAAGAAAATGTTATGCATAGTATTGATCTTGAGCAGTATGAGCAGGAACATAAAATGACATAAATTTGGACAAACACGAAAAAAATCTCGGTAGTGAGTATAATCACCCCGAACAGAAATGTAAACTTGATAGCGATTCCTTATGCTGTTTATGATGCTGCCGATGTGTTACGAGTGAAACACTGCCCGTTGATCATATAAAGACGTTCTACGATTTGAGGAGAAGTTGAAAGCCAGTAACACGTCTCCCGAGAACGCCATATACATACTAAATGGGATTAAGATTGAAAAAGTGTGCTGGTCTCCAATTATATAACTATACTTTATTCTTCCAGAAACTGGTGCACAAGGTGAGTAGTGAGGAGCTGGACATTATCTGCTAGCCACATAAAATTATCACCAATTGTGGCATCATACGAAAAAAGAACAGAATCGAGGGTGTAATCTATGTCCCTGCGAGCATCAAAATTTCTATGTAGCAAATCATATAGATCTGTGAACCCATTTAAAAATACTTCTCCTCATACTAGAACACCGCATCCCATTTAGGTGTCATTTTCCCTTGTGTTAGACAGTATATATCCAATGTTTGCTTTTCTCCATGCGTAAACATATGGGGAAACATTCTGTAAATTAAAGCGGGACTCATCAGAGAATAGAACAAACCTCCACCGATTTTTTTGTCCACTTTACGAGACTATACGTCCAATTGAAATGTTCCTTCTGTGGCGGGAGGAAAGCGATACTCATAGTACCGGTTGCCTAGCGAACAGATCTCTTACATGCAGCCTTATGTGTACTGTCGGGGGGGGCTGATATTGTTCTTCAAGTAACAGAAATAAGCACGGATGTAAGACAAGATGAAACTACAGTTCTGTTGTGACGTGTACTGGGATGCAAGTACCAATCATCTGAAAAAGTGGTAACTCTTGGTCTACCATCGGTATATATTTAAGAATCTGTAAACTAGTAGTCAAAAACTAATTTCACATTCGGTTGACATTTAGCAGTCTTATTGAAACACTTAAAAAAATCGTGGAGAATGAAATGTTTTAAACTCCAAAATTAATGTCTGTTCTTGATTGATGACATATTAGTTAGAAAAATACTATTTTGATTCACGAAGCCCGCAGATAAGTCTTTAGGGTGCAGCTTAGATGAATTGGTAATCGAAATGTAATCCGATATATCAAATATGATATGATTTTTCCAAGACGAAGTCTATTGTGTAAATAATTATTTTTAAAAAAGTGAGCCAAATTTTGTTTCCCCGTTCATTGAATTGGTAAATTACTAACCGCTTTGAAAGTGCATACAAATTTAAAATGTGAAAGGATATCTATATTTTTACGTATAAAAATAAAAAGAAATTGCTAGAGGTGCCTAGATTAGAAAATTCTTCGGGAAGAGACAAGCTGTTATTGAGTGGAATTACTTAAAATATATTAGGTACTGGAAGAAAAATCTCCCATATGCTTTGTTCTGGCGTAACCAGTTCAATACTACTCGTTTCAATGCTCTTGAGTAGTATGTGATTCTCGAGATTACATTTTATGGTCAGCGCAGCATGTATGAATTAGTATTACTAAGTATTTTGGAACATGGGTTGTACCCAAAGTGATTTGTAGTCCAGATATATTGTTTTGCTTTAAAAAATCAGAAAAAGGGAACAATTTGAGGAAACAAAATTATATGGAGGGGTGCAAGTACTATAATGAAATAGGTAGTGAGAGCGAAATACTGAGTGAGATTAGAATTAACTCTTTTGTGATGCACTGAAAAATGAAGAATTAAAGCACGATTATTGGAATATAGTTTTTACCACGCGGATTTAAGACTCGACTATCAAAATCAGGCTAGCAGGAAATTTACGTCATGCTTGGTGGATAGCAAAAACAGTTTACTGTTTTAAAATAGTTTTATTTAGACATCAATGTGTGGGCTTTAAAAGAGTTTAAAATGAGTGGTGGGAATAACCTGTGCTTGTTTCTTGTCTGTTGTGACGCCATAAATAGTTTTTAATTTCTTTCATTTTATGTATTTCACCTGCATTTGTTATTGTTTTTGTTATGACGTTGCGACCTCCTGTGTTAAGAGCAGTTACTATTTCTTTCTTTCTTTTATATATATGCGAATCAGGAAGTGAATCACTGTCGCAGAGACAAAGAGAGAGATCGGATGGGAAAAACGCGGGATGAAAAATGCATTCTGTCTGGAGATTGTGTGCGGCCCTTTGAAACAATACTGTATAAATAAATATTTAATTAATTAATTGGCTCAACATTTTTCACTACGCCACTACTAGCTTATATAAGTGCCAACGTTAGGATATGTTCATGTATGAAAAGAAAATAAACTTTGATATGTAGTAGAAGTTGGCTGTACCCTTTACAGTAGAGAATAGTTGTGATGCAAATGCGGTAATTTTGTAGAATTTAAATTCACCAAGCACTTTGCTTTATTGTGTCAAAGATATGCACACTCTGCACTGGGATTTTTTTATGAAAGATATAGTGAAAATATATATATGCGTCCTGCACTACAAAGTATTAAATACACCCTCCTTCAAAAGATGCATTCTCCACAGCTGTTGCTGTTATGGACGACTTGTCCGTCGAATTTATAGAAAGATTTAAAAAAAGTAACTTATTGGAAAAATTGTATTTTATTCTGTAATAGTTTAGCTATTGTTTTGAAGTATTGTATTTTACTATCCTGGTACCAATAGATAGCCTGTCAGTACTCTATATTAGGGATCAGTAACGTAGCTGTGACGTGCCAAACCGATCTACCAATATTATTCAGGTGCCACAGTATAAGAAATATTTGAAACAATTGGATTTCTACAATAATACATGCAGAGTTAAGGAATAGAGGTCAAGAATACAGGCTTACAGTTTTATTACATATTAGTTTTGCATCATTTACTAAGATTCTTACTAACAAAAACATAAACAACGTACAGTAAAACTATTCCTTCAACATAAATAAAAATTAAAATTGTACACAAATTATGCATTTTTTAAATATACCTATTAAAATAAGAAATAAACAACATAAAATACAAGCATTCCTCTTTAATATAGTTAAATACAAAATAAATATTTTAACTCGAACCTGTTCTTGTATTTCTCTACTTCATATTGAAATTCAGGGGTATAATATGTGATTTTCAATTTTATGCAATTCTAAACGTTCAGTGTAGTTAAAAAAATTCTTTCCTATGAGAAAAGAAAACATTTTTCGTATGAGAAAACACAAACAGTTTAAAACATTTTTCATATGAGAAAAGCTTTGTTCACATAGAAAGGTAGAATCAAAAGCGGAAATCAGGGCACACATGCAACTTTCTTCGAACGATTAAATCTCTCCAGCAAAATTTCATTCAATAATTTAAAATAGCTATCGATTTATTGTTAGAGAGAGTTATCTTTCCGATTCTTTCATATTTCCGTAAATGTTACTTCCCATAATACTGAAGATGTTAGTACAAAAAGCTCTATTTCAAAATTATCAACTTCTATCCACTTAAAAACTGACAAATTTATAGAAAAGCATAGAGTACCACTAAGAATTGTACTGCTTGCCACATTTGGCACGCGTACCATAGGGGGCCGAAGCCTGATTTATATTGTGTGATTACCCTGATAAAAAAATTCAGTTATATCACCCTAGTGCATTTTTAGAGGATAAATCATACTTTTGAAGTATAATTTCGATTTTACTGTTATAACCTAGTAATTGAGAAAATACTAATTTTGTGTAATATTTTAGTTTACAATGTGGATAAGTTAAAGTGTAGTTTTGTTTTAAATCTATCTTCTCTATATAGATCAGTACTCCCCACACCACGTACCGGTCACCATTTGATAATTGTACAGTGGCCCGCTGAGATTGTTTATATTTTAGGTTGTTTGGGTTAAATAATTTTAATTTAATTGTTCTTAAATATGTCTTCAGAATAAACACAGTTACACCAAAAAAGAATATAAAGGGATTTCCATGGAAAGTCGCACAAACCCGAGAGAAATACACCACAGTAAATAAAATAGAAATAATTTAGTGCTCCTTGGGCGACCCACCAGTACCATTTGATACACGGACTGGTACCAGGGTATGGGGACCCCTGCCATAGATAATTTACAAAAAATTAATTTTGTCGTATTACTGTGTTTTCCCAAAATATATTTCTGAATTTATAAATATTTTATGGCTATATGTATTATAAAATAAAATTGAGTAGTTTTTTTGTTTTGAGGTATTTTAAAAGGTGTGTTTGAAAGTTATTTTTTGTATTCGCGCGTATTAAAATTAATAGCATTTTAAAAACTGACAATATTTCTTATTTTAAGTGCTTTGATAATTAGAAGGATTGAAGTTTTGTTAAAATTAATGACTCTCTCGTTTTGGTTTTGAAGAGAAAATTCATGTTAATGTTGTTATTGGATGAGAATGTTATCTTAATTTAGTTACAATTCTCAAGGTTTTTCAGTAACTAGACCTAAAATATTAAGAAACTTAATGAGTATTATTTTCAACGTGGATTAAAAAAAAAAGATTATTCAATTTTGTTTTTGAAATGTAAGAATTACTTTTTCTTGCTTTTATTTGTGTTTTGAATTTATGTGAATAGTTTTATGTATATCTTTTCGAAAAGGCAAATAAATTTCATTTTGATAAGTTTGAGTATTGAGATTTATAATTTAAAGATAGGTCAAAACTTTTTTTAGTGAATTTTAGTAGTCTGTTTTAGTTTTCTGGTGTTGTTATCTTTTGCGTTCCCTTAGAAAATGGCTTACTTAGCAAAAGGTAAAAAGGTGACTTAATTAAGTTGATAGAAGAATTACATTTAGATATTACTTCGAATATGAAGATGATAACATTAAAAGAAACAATTCTTAAGAATGATAAATACAAAAGAGGAGAATTCGTCAAATTGATGTTTGAGGAGTTTGTTATGGATGGAAAACGAAGGCAAGAAAGAGAAAAACTGAAAATTAAACAGCAAAAACAAAAATAATTAGAAATTCAGGAACGAAAGCAGAGCAGAAAGAATTAAAAGAAAGCCTGGTGATGAGCACCCCTTGCTGAATTAACTAAGCTTGACGCAAATCCACTCATGCTGGCTCAAAAAGAAGATGAAGAGTTAATGACTTTTTGACTGAGTTGAAGAGTAATAAGTGATACTAAGTAACATATTGTGTGTGAAAGAATATTCTCACTGCTTCTCAATTGTTCCTGGAATAACCAACATGGTACAATTTGATATTGAACTTACACAGAAAAAAAAGGATTGACACGCACCATTTGTAACAATATTGTATAAGTTAATGTTTTTTTAATTAATTGCCTCAAAATTTTCCACTAAGCCACACAGTGCATGTTTAAACATGGTTGGAAATTTCCTCAACAGTTGGAGCTCCATTTTATAGTTTAATATTTTTTAAGGATTCAAAGAAATATGAAAACATAAATAAGGGCATCTCGTCCGTTACTTTGAAAAATTAATGTAATGTATTTAAATGAAGAACAAAACATTATAGCAATTTTTGATAAAAATGTTAGCATTGCATCCAAAAAACGCATCATACTATATTTGAAACGAGAAAACGTTAATGCTGAAAGAAATTATATAATTCATACAATAGATAAGAATTTAATTTTAAAACTATCTCCTGTATTTATTAAGAATAATATTTTTAGACAAATGTGTGTCTTTGGTTTTATATGACAGTCAGTTTTTATCATTCATGGAGAGAGAATGAGAGATTTTAAAAAGGTTTTCTAATAAATATATATTAATTAAGTCATTCAGAATTTATACAAGTTGTCAGTTAATTAGTTCATTTTTTAGGGGAAAACAATAGAAGAGTTCATTTCGAAGAAAAGTTTAGATTTTTTATAAAGAAATTGGATTTTGACAATAGTTTTCAGAACGTCAGTAGAGTTCCTTGAGGGTAGAAATGAGATTTATATTGAATGACAAACGAAGCATTCCGCAACCTCAGTGATGTTAATGGTACGATCGAAAGAGGAATGAAATTGATACAAGAGAATTTGATGGACTCTTAATTGGGGAAGAAGATCACACACACAAATACATATTTATATATATAATTTCTACTCCAATGAGTAGAGGATCACAGAAAGCACTACCTGGACAGTACAAAAACTACTTTTTAGTGAAAATTTTTTTAAATAAATTATATTCAAACGTGAGTTTTGCTGTTCCACGGGCATTTTAAAAATGTTCATAAATTATTTTGTAGGAAAATGATACCATTTCCTAATATGAGTATTAAATATACATTTTCAAAACATTAATTTTTAGCAATTTTTTTCTCTTGCATCTTTGTTACGTAACCATGGTAAGCGAGTGGTCTTGGTCGCAAACATGTGGTCGGCTTTGTTTTATTTGAGTGGTGGGTTCAAACTATGGTGTCTGTAGAGGTTCCTATATAAGCCCGTAACAACCTCCGGACAGAGGAGATCACTTTTGCCCAGTAGTTAAGTTAATCGGCTTCGGATCCAAAGATTGCAGGTTCTGTCCACAGCATTGGTAGACCCTGTCTGAAAAGAAAAATGCAAAAAAATCTTCTGATCTGTCGTGGCACCATCTACCCGCAACAAGAGCAATCAAATTGGTCAGACTCACTTGACGCATCAACCAAAGTCATCAGGCCCACTTGACGCAGCGGTCAAAGTCGCCAGACTCACTTGACGCAACAGCAACAACTCACACGCTATACACGCTCGTCATAAAAAATATCTCGTTCGTTCACTTATCCACCAACTCACTGGTGGGGGAGTAGTATAGTGGTTCCTATATAAGCTAGTAACAGCCTCCGGACAGAGGTGATCTTTTTTGTCTAGTAGTTAAGTTACTCGGCTTCGGATCCATAGAACTCGGGTTGTATCCGCGACAGTGTCTTTGAAGACCACCGTGCACAGGGATTGATGCTCGTTAGATCTGAGAGATTAAAAATCTTCACATTCCGTGCTGTGGAAGTTTGCAAAGTGAGGTGCCGGCTCATATATGATCATCATACACGTGATCGAGTTTCAAAATCTCAAAATCAGTCATCACTAGTCCTCGTATAACTGCAAAGTACGATGTTAATAATCAATTAATCTTTCATCTTTATTAAGTTGACGAGGAGTTAGCTAACCTTTATATTTTGCAGAATTATTTGGTATACTTACTCATTATATTAAAAGGGGAAAACATTAAGAAGTGTGTGCTAAAAAAACACTAAGCAAATTTTTCGCCATTAGTATGAGAGACCTCCAATACAAGCATGCACATAAAGAGTGTTTTTTTTCCAGGTATAGAAGTTTAAGTTGGCATTACTTTCCAAGATGGCGACCGATTTAACAGCTGTCAAGTGATTTATTCTCAGTTTGGTTTGGCAATTCATCATGAATAGACAAACGCCTGAACAACGCTTTCAAATTGTGCAATTTTATTTCGAAAATAATGGTTCTGTGCGGAATACGTATCGCGCACTACGTCCATTTTATCGTCGACAAAATCGTCCATCAGAGCAGTTAATTCGATTAACCATGGAACGTTTTCGCACCACGTTTACTCTAATTGATAACTCGCATCCCCAGAGACGCCGTACGGTGCGTACAGAAGAAGCTATTGCTACTGTAGAGCGTAGCATTGAGGAAGACCCGAATGAGTCCATCCGCCATCGAGCACAGGAATTGGATCTGTGTCCATCCACTTTATGGAAGATTTTGCGGAAGGATCTTGGTTTGCGTGCTTACAAAATCCAACTCGTGCAAGAATTGAAGCCAAACGATCATCAAGCAAGGCGTAGATTCGTCGAATGGGCCCAAAACGAGATTGTGCCGTTGTTCCCGATTTTCATAAGCGAATTTTGTTTAGCGATGAAGCGCACTTCTAGTTGAATGGCTACGTCAACAAACAAAACTGCCGCATTTGGAGTGAAGCTAATCCACAAGTGTATGTCGAAACACCGTTACATCCAGGAAAACTGACTGTTTGGTGCGCTTTATGGGCTGGTGGAATCCTTCTTCAAAAACGATGAAGGCCACAACGTTACAGTCAATGGTGATCGGTATAGAGCCATGATTAGTAACTTTTTCATTCCTGAATTGAACAATCATGATGTCCAGGAGCTGTGGTTCCAACAAGACGGCGCAACATGTCACACAGCTCGTGCCACAATCGATTTATTGAAAGCCACGTTTGGTGACCGCCTAATTTCACGTTTTGGACCTGTGAATTGGCCTCAAGATCTTGTGATTTAACACCGCTAGACTATTTTCTGTGGGGCTATGTAAAGTCATTGGTCTATGCGGATAAGCCACAAACGCTTGACCATTTGGAAGACAACATTCGCCGTGTTATTGCCGATATACGGCCACAAATGTTGGAAAAAGTCATCGAAAATTGGACGTCCAGATTGGACTACATCCGAGCTAGCCGTGGCAGTCCTATGCCAGAACTCATATTTAAAATGTAATGCCACAAGATTATCTTTCGAATAAAAAAAATTCATATCAATCGAATGATACATTGTTGTTTTATTGCAATTTAAAGTTCTATACCTCTAAAAAAAACACCCTTTATATATTTAAGGAAATTCAAAAATGCTTAGTAAAAAAGCCTCTTTACATCCAATTTGTTGCATCAAAACGTACATTATTAATAATGATAAAATAATATTGACTAAAACTATGAATAAATTTATAATTTATATACGTCTGTGTGTATAGTAATGCTAGAAATAACATATATTTTTTATTATTTCTATGAAATAATACAAGCATTTGTGTTCAGAAAAATTTTGTAAATAAATATAAATCTCAGAAAACGTTATAAAGTGAAAATAACTGTTTCATAAAGTTTTACTCCAAATGCAAGAAAATGATACATTAATTATACATTTTAAATATTTTTTGAAAACTAATTTTTCGCTACATCAAGTGGGGACTTTTTTCTAAACAATATATGTAAGTAACCTATTTTAATCTTTCAATTTGTCTAATTCCATTGCAATTGCATACTTGTAATATAATTGCTATTTGTTATAATTTATTTGTTGTAACTTATAATTATATTTCTGAAAATACAGACATATATGTAAATATTTCAATATGGCCCTTTAAATATATAAAAGTTAATTTATTGTTCAATAATATTAAATCTCTTATTTTATAGATGTTAGTAAAAATTATGTAATATTTTTTAATGTAATTCATTATCTATAGAAAATCAACATTACTAGAGTTATTGTTCGTTAAAGTCAAATTACAGTAATCTCTAGATAAAAATTTAGATTCGATTTGAAATCCTTATTTTTGCGAAATATATATATATAAGATCATCAAAATATCGATATAAATAGCATCTATTGTCTATGTAGCTATATTTATAAAGATGTAAATACATATTATCTAGATAATTACTGGTGAATCCACCTTGGGTATATAAACCTGGAAAAATTATTTATAATAATATCCACACACACTGTAATAATATCTTGTAAAACGAGTCTAATAAGTTAATGAAATGTGTGCATATCATAACTTATTTAACTTATTTGTATCTATAATTTTTAAAAGTGTTTTAAAAATATAATTAATATCAGTGAAATTGAAAAAATCTTCAAAATCAAGACAATTTTTTTTCCCTTAAAAGTAATTAGTATTTTCTATTTTAGTTTATTGTTGAGGTATTTGATTTATTTATAGAAGCTAACATGATATCTTAAATAATTTTTTTTAGATTTGTTAATGTGTATGCATTAAGCCCATTAGTAACTATTTGAAACTTACTAAGTTAACAGGACTTTCGTGAAATTTAGGAGTTAATTAAATATTTAAGGTTATTAATGTGAGTTCCTGATCTTTTATAAAGTGCTGAAGTGGAGTTATCAATTTCACACACACACACAATGATTCGAAGAAAGCATGGAGACGTTTCTGGAAACAGTTTTTTACTCATTCATTAAGACAGTTTTGACACATATTTTCTGCGAGGAAAATCAACAACAACTGTGTCGATTTTTAAGTAATTTGTATATTTGTTTCAAAACTGCTAAATCGTCATTTTTTTTAGTTTAGATTTCAACTGGAGAGTAACGCATGGGAAGTGAAAGTTGAATGATCTTTTCTGAAGTACCAGGTGTCCACAATTAAACGACCCTACTTCAAAATTGTCTATAGACGAAACTATTGTTCAGAAAGTTGTAAAATGTTGTGTACGACATAAAGAAGGGATGTGGGAATTTGAGCGAATAAAAAAAAATTGGTTCAAAATTTCGCCACTAGAGGGCGCTTTTGAATGAAGGCCATCCACAGGACACGGCAACACAATAACTGATACTCATTAAAAAACACAATCTCTAAAATGAACTGCAAATTTTAATTAAACTTCTTCGATGACTAATTTTTAAAGGATTTACACGAAGGAAGACGAAAATATGCAAATTTTTTCGACGTCACACAGCAACTGTTATAAAAGCAATAAACTTTCGTGGAAGATTAGTTTATTTTCATTGTGCTCGGTATTGCGAATCAGAATGTCACTATGTTTACCAGATCGAGCGTTGTTAGTAAAGTTATTCTATCAAAACGATAATTCCGCAATAGTTGCTCTACGGAAATTTCGGACACTAAAGGGGTTGCGAAAAGGTCCATTGACTGCTAAAAATCTTCGATTGATGGTAACCAAATTTGAAGAAACAGGATCGTTGAATATTCGTTCTGGAAGAGGAAAAACACCTGTTTCTGCGGAAGCAATAGAGAAAGTAGCACTTCAGATGGAAGAGGACAAATCATCCAACGTTCTGGCTAGGACAAGTGTTCGCCGTGTGGAAGAAGCATTGGATCTGCCTCGTTCAACTGTCCAGAAGATCATGCGAAACATATTCTGTTACTATCCATACAAGCTTCAGTTTGTGCAGGAATTGCTTCCCCATGATTTCGAGACTCGACATCTGTTCTCACTGCAGTTTCTTGCTCGTTTGGAAGTTGATCCAGAATGGCCTTGGAATATCCTCTGGACAGACGAAGCCCACCTTTATTTGGACGGTTCGGTGAATACTCACAACTGCCGAATATGGGAAACAGACAATCCGCGTTCCACCTTACGAGTTCCGCTACACTCACCAAAAGTAACGGTGTGGTGTGGGTTTTCCACGTCTTTTATTCTTGGCCCGTATTTTTTCGAGGAATTAGGTGCTGGAGGTCCAGTAACATGTTCTATCACTGGACAGCGATATGCATCGTTATTACGGAATAAAATTATTCCAGATCTGCAAGCACGTCAGTGCCTTTCACGCATAATTTTTATGGAGCTCCTCCACACATTACAAGTTGTGTTACGGACGTTCTCAAACATCACTTCACAGAAGAACGTGTGATCAGCCGCCAATTTCGTGATCTGTGGCCTCCCCGATTGCCTGACCTCAATTCATGCGATTTTTGGCTTTGGGGCCATTTAAAACAGCTGGTAAGTTGTGATCAACCAAAACTTTACCTGATCTCAAAGACAGTATTTCACGACATGTTCTTAACATTTCCCAGAACACACTGCGGTCAACGGTGGAACATGCTATCTTAAGATTTCAAATAGTAGCTGAAAACGATTGTCATCATGTTGAGCATTTATTGTTGTAACAAAATTTGTAAACTGATATAAATGTATGCTAAATATGATCTCCATTAAAAACGCCCTCTAGTGGTGAAATTTTGAACTAATTTTTTTTATTCGCTCAAACAAATTCCCATCCCTTCTTTATGTCGTACACAACATTTTACAACTTTCTGAACAATAGTTTCGTCTGTAGACAATTTTGAAGTAGGGTCGTTTAATTGTGGACACCTGATATTAGCTGTTTAATTTTATACGTGATTATGTATGGTGGGAAAATAAATGTTGGATAAGAAATAGAATTATGTTTAGATTGTAAATAATTATCCTTTATATATATATATATATATATATATATATATATATATATATATATATTGTTGTTGTTGATGTTACTTATGCCATCTGATCGACAGTAACATTAAATCTAGGTCCACGAAATTCATCGCGGCTAAGGACTAGATTTTTACACCTGTCGTTAGCTTTAGCTTTGAGCACCATGCAGGTGACAGTACGATTTTGCTCGGTTTCAATCCAATTTTGAGGGAGAACACCCTGTGGGTAGTCAGGAGCCTACCACCTCTCTTTCCCTTCCATCAACCTCACGACTTCACGAGAGGACTTGTGGCTCGAGGGCTATTTAGAGTACCATATGCCGCGGATGCACTATACATTTACAAATATCCATGCCTTCTTTCGAACCCAGATATATATATATATATATATATATATATATATATATATATATATATATAACCCATAATAATATATCTGAATAGTTATAATCTTAACAATAACTAAACAGAGCATTAAGTAATATTAGCCACATTAGTAAAATAGCAAACTCTTGGTCTTTGGAACCAAGAATGTAGGTTTAAACAATATTTTTTTGGCCATCCAACCTTCACCTGTAGTTTGCCTATACTATTGGGTTATAGGGAAAAGAGGAAATACTATAAATATGTAATTATTAGAAAATAAATACACTAATGCTAATTAAATAAAATATAACAGGAAAAATTGATAAAATGATGCTAATTAAATAAAATATAACAGGAAAAATTAATAAAATGATGCTAATTAAATAAAATATAACAGGAAAAATTAATAAAATGATGCTAATTAAATAAAAGATTACAGGAAAAAGTAAGAAAATAATGTTTAATAAAATATAACAGGAAAAAAATTAAAAAACTACTTATTTTAATATATTTGTATGAAATACTGTTAAGATTAGTAAACTTACCACGTCGACGCTTCACCATGCTAATATATCCCGCCGATACAACGATTCTTTATATATATGTAGATTACTTTTATAAACTTTTATTTAAATTTAAGAATTTTAGAGCATTCACATGGTGGACGTATAAAAGTTTATAAAAAGCAATCTGCATATATGGGAAGAATCGTTGCACTAGATGGAAGGATACGCAAGGACCGTGGTAATAGGGAAGTGAACATGCGTGATTCGGCACATAAATATAGGTCTATGTTTACTTTCTCCTCAAAATGGCGTGTAGATAATTGAAGGGTATTTCGAGAGTTTTAACAACTATGTCACGTGGCTTAGAATTATCAGAACGCGAAAAAGGTTTACTTGAAACTTACAGTGACAGTGTGGAAACGGAGTTAGAGAAATAGCGTGTTAAATATAAGGCGATCTCTTAACGTAGGTGGGAATACTCTCCAGTATAAGCCAACACTAGGAGCAATTCAAAAAATGCCCGGGACATCCATCTCTTTGCTTCCTTCATAAAATAAACGTCGAATTGTTCTAACAAATTCGAATTTTATGCAATCCGCGATCCAGATTAAAAAATAATGTTATCTAAAAGTGTCCTCAAATATTGTCAAACGTCTTTTTACAGTCCACCTATGACATTGTTAGAGGAAGAAAAAAAGCAGCAAAATATTTAAAACCAATCCACAAGAATGCAAGATTTTAGTTTACCCGGGAAAAAAAATCAAAATGACTGGCGTGAAATAAGTCGTTTCACCATTCACTACATTTTTTTTCCATATACGTACCTTTAACTGCTTAATTAATTATTTAGTATTAGGTTGTGCTTCGCGAGGGAAAAAATTAATCTGGATGGTACGAATGGATTTAATCCATACTGGCACGATGTGAAAAGAACAAAATGCATTTTTCAAAGTCTCATTGGAGCGGGACGTTGCATGATTAGGGGAGCTTTTACTGCCTCTGGCCTGTCTGCCTGTCCTTTTACTGCCTGTCTTTGGCAGCTATCCCATGTAAGATGAATAGTTTTACATTCCAAAATATGTTTAAACAGGAACTTTGACTTTAATAACGGAGACTTCGAGGAATTCACCGTACGTTTCAGCATGGCAATGCTACCATTCATTGCAGCGGCAACACCAAACAGTGGTTAGCTGCTAGCAAATTTACTAGACTGGCCAGTCGGTTCCTCACAACTAAACTGTATGGAAGATGTTCAGGGACTCTTAGTTCACCAGATATAAGCAATTTACCCGAAGTACTCTTCTAATGCTGAATTATTGGAGAGGCTATTGTATATATACATGCATGAAACACATTTTAGGTAGATATACAATGGGAAATCTTTTAATAAAACAATATGGATTTGATTTGATTTTGATTTTTTAATAACTTCTCATTCAATAGCAACACGCTGGCTAACGGTCACTGATCTGGTAATTTTGAGCCCTGGTCAAGTGACGAAGACGACACCTGAGCTGGCACCCCCTTTCCAAACTTCCACCACGTGAAGACTTCGAACCCCAACAGATAAAGCCTGCATTAGGCCCTCTACTTGGCGGGTCTTCAGTGGCGCCAAAACTCGAACTTACGAATCAAAAGTCATGAATCCGTGACCATCACCATTTGGCTACCATGGCCACCTAAGTTTATAGAAAAAAAATATGTTATTGTCATGCTTAAAAATGGCAGTCCAGATAATAATTTACCTTTGTTTACGGGCTGGTGGACCTAAACTTATATTCAAGACAGAAAAACACACTTTTTTTTCGTTTTTTGCTCATACCAATAAAACTTGTTTTATTTTTTGCATACTTTGCATTGTGTGCTTTTACTTTTAAAATCTTTCAGAATCGACATAAATACTCGGCACATGTAACAAAATGTGGTCTCTGACTAATTTTCAAGGAAATAAAGATGGTCTTATAGCTAGGAGGAGCAGTGTAAATAATACAAATATGTAGTAACCACCACCCACCCGCTTCGCATATATTTTATGGTGCTGTAGAATTACATATTGTTTTTAAGTTATTGATATCCAAGTCCATGTATTAAACTATCGATTGCATTAAAAACATTTTTATATCTCTTAACTCTGGGTTTAAAAAGGACATGGCTTGAACTTCAAAAACTGAAGTGCATTTAACTTTTGCACTCTCGTAACCGTCCATCCCTTGGGAATCGATTTCCTCAAAACCGGTTTTCACTGAATTTCTACTCAACAAAAGAAGCATGTCCGTCAAATTTCGAATTTATATATGTCTAATTTTTCCTGAAATCTCGTGATGAGTGAGTCCCTTTACAAAACAATACGACGATATTTTTTTACTTAATTAATTATTATTCAGATTTTTTGTAGTTGGGTTGTAACAGTTTGAAAGTTTTTATATCTTCATTTTATTATTTCGGTGGACAATACACACTCACAAAGGACTATTTACAAAAGATGAAACACAAGAAAAAAGGATTACATTGTAAACAAGTATCGGTCTGACCAAATTTTCCAGAGAATCTTGGCTTTTATATGAAACAAAGACCGGATGTTCCAAAATTCACATGACTTCCATGGACGGATATTGTGATTGGTGATAAAATATTGAACAAGAGGATTACATAAGGGGTAATTGAAAAAACATCGGGTACATAATTTTGCACTGTTAAAATTTCAATTACATCCCATTAGGTGGGTAAGCTGTTAATTACTTACGTGAAAGTCCTGGAAGCTTAGGATAATTACAAATTAAAACATTTTAAGATGAAATTAGCGTGAATTATATATATATAAGATATATTTAAGATACGTTTTTTTACTCTATTCTTTAAATTGTGCTCTGATATATTTATCATCATTCTTTTTAAGTTGCAAATTTTTGTCATCACGAGCTCCAAAGGATGCCATATAAGTTTTATGAAATATTTTATAAATAACTTGGCAGCAACCAAATAACAAAATTAACAAAAGACATATTAAAAATATATTTCTAACAAATTAGTATCATCCCCCCTTGACCTGATTTTCAACCCAAATTATGACTGATTTTTCACTGGCATCACATATTGAAGTAAATCGAAGTCTTTTGGCGACGGACTTTATAATGTCGAATTGGTAGCCCATTCTCGCACACCACGTAAACGTCAAGATTTTAAGCTTCGACAGATTTAACTTGTATCTGCACTTCTACTCGGGGGGATCTTCAGTGACACTAGAGCTCGAACCACGACTTGACAACGCCGGCCACTTCCCAACTGTGACAACTCGTCTACATTGTCAGGAAGCCGACATTGTCTAGCCAAAATGGGCTATGTAATTTTGTATATAAATATATATATTTTTCCTCAAAATCAGTCTCAGTCAGTATTACATCTCTTAATTTTTTTTCAAAAAAACCTAGATGGTGAAATCCCAAGAAACTTTAATTGTGGGAATGGGGTCTTGACTTTGATAAAAAAATTATTAAATAAATAAAAAAATGTATGATGCAGTGGAATCTAACATAGATTAAGTCTGTGGTTTCAAAATTCTTTTACTGGAACAGTATGTAAAGGATACTAATCGGGTTCTTCTACTAATCCTCTTGGGGAAAATATTCTTTAACTGTGATTTTAGTTTAACTCTTTATCTACCGACGGTACTTATAAGTACCACTCACTTTAAAATGACATAGAATAACCATTTTTACGGATACTCTGACAATACTTAGCAGGAATGTTCTTTGAACTACTCTCTTTCAAGATATATGGCAGCACGGGTTCTATAATGAGTATTTTAGTGGGAAAGGTGAATAGTTTTATAGCAGAAGTTGCGTTTTCAGCTGATATTTTGATCGGACTGCGAAGATTCTCATTTTTGTTCCGAGAAAGTAGTTAATATCAAAAGGTGTAAGTAGAGAGAGAGTGTCTTATTATTTTTGTATGTTAATGAAGACCTTAGAAAACTAGTTGACTATTTATTCTCTCTCTAAGTGAGCAGTGCATATAATTAATTTTACAGTTGAAGAACTTTGTGGTACTTATAAGTACCGTCAGCACACTGGGTGTTGGAGCAAGAACTTGGGTTTTTTTTCGTCCGTGTAGCTTATTGTTGCTTTTGGTTGTGTTGAAGGGTCATCACTATACTGTAATAGAGATATGCTTTTCTTTAGCATTTCTTTTTTCTTAACTTATTTATTTTGCTTCTTTTTATTGTTTTATTTTAACGTTTTCAAAAAATTTTGAACTTTGAATCTGAGCTTGTTTTTTTTTTTTTTTTTGCCACGCAATTAGATGAAATATATCTATTCTTACTTCAAGTATTAACATTTCAATTTCTTTGTCTAACAGAGATTTAACAATAATTGGAGATTTTCAAGGTATTATTATTATTATTATTAGAAATCTGGAAATCTTTGAAAATCTGGAAAAAAAAGCTCAGTCTTCAAGAGAGGCTTTGGATTTATTACAGAAGCTACCATCTGAAATCAGTGATGTACTAACAGAGGATTTTTCAGAGATGAAGTACCAGCAAATAATCTATTGGACTTTTCGTTAGATTCTTAAGATGATGATCAAGAGACTGAACAAGACTCAAGGTGCAGTAGTTTATGTTAAGAAAATACAGAGCATTTCCTACCCCAGGATGTAGTACAGAGTGTTTTTTTCTAGGTATAGAAGTTTAAGTTGGCATAACTTTCCAAGATGGCGACCGATTTAACAGCTGTCAAGTAATTTATTCTCAGTTTGGTTTGGCAATTCATCATGAATAGACTCACGCCTGAACAACGCTTTTAAATTGTGCAATTTTATTTCGAAAATAATGGTCGATTTTCATAAGAGAATTTTGTTTAGTGATGAAGCGCACTTCTGGTTCAATGGCTACGTCAACAAATAAAACTGCCGCATTTGGAGTGAAGCTAATCCACAAGTGTATGTCGAAACACCGTTACATCCAGAAAAACTGACTGTTTGGTGCGCTTTATGGGCTGGTGGAATCCTTCTTCAAAAGCGATGAAGGCCACATCGTTACAGTCAATGGTGATCGGTATAGAGCCATGATTACTAACTTTTTCATTCCTGAATTGAACAATCATGATGTCCAGGAGCTATGGTTCCAACAAGACGGCGCAACATTTCACACAGCTTGTGCCACAATCGATTTATTGAAAGACACGTTTGGTGACCGCCTAATTTCACGTTTTGGACCTGTGAATTGGCCTCCAAGATCTTGTGATTTAACACCGCTTAGACTATTTTCTGTGGGGCTATGTAAAGTCATTGATCTATGCGTATAATCCACAAACGCTTGACCATTTGGAAGAAAACATTCGCCGTGTTATTGCCGATATACGGCCACAAATGTTGGAAAAAGTCATCGAAAATTGGGCGTCCAGATTGGACTACATCCGAGTCAGCCGTGGCAGTCCTATGCCAGAAATCATATTTAAAATGTAATGCCACAAGATTATCTTTCGAATAAAAAAAAATTCATGTCAATCGAATAATACATCGTTGTTTTATTGCAATCTAAAGTTCTATACCTCTCAAAAAACACCCTTTACTTTAAAAAACATTCAATCGAAACCTCACTCAAAAAGCACAACGTTTAATGAATTTTTTTGTATTAATGAAAAAAAGAATGTTTCTTTGAATATCATCAAATTAAGTTTATGTGTAAAAGCTGTTTTTGTGGCCGCGGTAGCCGAGTGGTATAGGTATCGGACCGTGGCTTGCTTTGTCTTAGGTTCAATCCCAGTACCACTAAAGACCCGCCGTGTAGGGCAGCGATGCACATTAAATCTGGCGAGAGCTGAAACGTCCTCCCGTTGGTGTGGTGTGGTAGTTAGGAGAGGGGGGCCAGCTCAGGTGTCGTCCACGTCACTTGACCATGGTTCAAAATTACGTGGTCCGTCGCCAAAAGCCCTCGTGTAGCTGAACAGTGCGACGTTAATATTCAATCAATCAAACAAAAGCTGTTTTTACGAGTAAAAAAGTAAATAAATTTTAAAATTTTAATCATTTTTAAAAATAAGTATTTTCTGCTGTAAAATATTAGTGTTCTCTGGTTATTTAACATTTCTAAGAGTTAAAACTGCGTTAAAAAAGTAATTCGGTCTTTTTGTATTATGAGAATGTTTTAGACCTTTGTGCTCTGACGGTACTTTAAAGTACCAACTTAATTGATTAACTCTAACGAATTAAACTTCCCAAAGTTGAGTATTTTATTTATGTTTATCCCTTAATTTTCGATGTAGTGATTCAAAAGAAAATATTCCATGAAAAAATTTGCAGTAAATCATAATGCGGTAGATAAAGGGTTAAAAATCGCTCTCCGTAGAGAGGACTTACATTTTATATAGGCCGTGGGTAGCCTAGTGGTTAGAGCATCGGACTCCAGACCGGAAGGCCTGGGTTCGATGCCCGATGCCACCAAACACCCTCCGAGTACACACGGAGTACGTGCTCGTTAAATCAGTGGGTTCGTAGTCTTGTGGGCTTAATCACGAGCGCAGGGACTGGAGAATATTTCCCTCCCCTTCAGTCTAGATGCAGAAATTGTGGAGGTGGAGATAGAGGTCGTGTCGCCATCTATCGTCCCTTCGGGGAACTTCGCCGAGCTAAAATCGTACTGTCACCTGTATGGTGCTCAAGGCCAACGACAGGCGTACCTCTAGCCCATGCCACGATGAATTTCGTGGGCCTCGATCTGACTGCGTCAGACAGGTGGCATCAGACAACAACAACAACATTTTATATGCAATTGTACTTACTATTTAAGTGTCTATCGTTGAGAATGCGTTTTAATAGTGAAGCGTTGATCGTTAAGCTGAAATCTAAGTGTTAGTAAACAGCGACTAGTGGTCGGGCATCTTGAGACTAATAGTCGACGGAGAAACTACCAGGAAAGGGTTAAGTAACCAACCTTAGCGCTGACCTTGCTAATGGGCTTCAAGAAGGATCATAGCGAAGAGCTTCTAATACAGATAAGTACTTAAAAAAATTTAGTATATCCTGTTAGGGGTTAGGCTCCCAGAGTTAAGTTACAAAATTACATAGATTCGTCAAGTGTTAAAAATTGAATAAAGTAGATATTTTTATGATTATGTCTGCTTCTTCCTCGAGCCCTCTCACTTCTTCGATCTTCGGGCCACCACACGTGTGGTGCCGAAGTACATAGAAATAACTCTCTGGCAAGCTCATATAAATCTTCAATATCTTAGACGAAGTTTAAGTTAGGAAATCCATTAGCTCAAAGCCTATTGAGATTTTGATACCTCGAAAATGCATACATTTACTCTCAGTCGAATTAAAAGCATACATTTTCTTTGAAAATGTGCATCAAGCTGGAAATAACCTAAAAAAATCATCCAACAGAATTTATGGAAAGTTAATTTTCTTAAATCAAACAGTTTATAATTAGATATTGAAAATATAGAAGCACAAATTTACTAGGTTCAGAACCTTTAATTCAAAGAATTTATGAACAAAATTTTTTTTTACTATGTTTAATTGCATTCCATATTACGTAACATTATTAGTCGTTTTCATGTAATTTGGAATTACTTCTCCCACACCGGTATAAGCGGAGGGAGAAAAAACCCAGCGAAGGAGGCAAAAGAGTAAAAGAAATTTTGAAAAGGGGAATTTTTTAATGACATTAAGGGAGAAATCATACACACACCAGGAAGTACTGACACCGAGAAAGGAAGGGGAAATTTCCATGAGCAAAAAGTTACACACGTTCAAAAGCCATTGCAAAGCCGGGTTTTGCTGTAAGTTTTTTTTTGCATAAGTTGTGAAAATAAAGATAATTTTTTTAAAAAATTTTCTGAACAATTTCAGCATTTAAAAAATTTAAACTATTTTCAAGCTTTAAAAACCAGATACATTTCTTTAAAAAGGAAATTATGAATAACATACTACTGAAGTTTATAATATTAAATGTCCTTTTTTCCAAATCACTGAGAAAAGCTCCAACTTTTTTATTTTAATTTTATAATTTCTTTTAGTAGAGATACAAGAATTGCTATATTCTGATTTGAAATCCAAGCTATGACCTACAAAATCATTTTTTATAGATCACATTGTTTTTTTCCACTTATCAAAACTCAGTCCAATTCATGGGAGATAATTGTTACAATTAGAGCATATATTTTTATCGTAATTAAAAATAACATCCTTATCTTCTGCTTTCGACCCCAGCTTTCGGTCGTTTACAAGATATTTTGGGCGAAATAATTCGTGCGGATTCAGATATTTCCGATCAGCCAACATGACGTCATAGCTGTATTTTTAGAAGCAAGGAAAACGTTATGAGAGCCTGGATCTCATCTTTTGGCTTATAAATTTAAACTTAGTATTACTTCATGACAGGAGTCGGCAAACCATGGCTCTTTGTTTAAACGGTTGAAGCCCTTCAGACTTCCAGGTATATGAATTATTAAAAAAAATTATGTATCTATTAAAAATTCCTTTCTTTTCTCTTTTCCTTTATAATTATCTATTGAAAATATTTACCTTATTTGCGTCTAAGGTTTATCTGTTAAATTGTTCTTCACTGACAAAGTGTATTGAGAATTAGGGAAAATATTAAAATTAGTTCTAAATCAGTAAATGTTTAATTGATTGGTAAAAATGCCTCCATGGGATGGCACTCCTTTTAGTAATTTCCAGAAATGTTTGCTTATTTACATACCAGAGCTAGGGAGAACTTTTGAATATGAGCAGAATATGCACATAAACCTCCAACATAAGTGACAAAAACACGTTCCGTATTTTGCGACATGTTTAAGGGTTAATAAAAAGAGAGTTGAAATGATTTTTATATAATTAGAAATTATTTTGAATTTTTTTTTTTAACAATCAAAGTCAATTTTAATTATTAGTGTAAACAGAGCAGTCTTAAGGCATAGTCCAACTGGACCAGGGCCCATGGCCTCGCCTTCGGCGAGGACATCGTTTCGTTCTTGACTCTGTCTTAATAAGATCCTGATCCGGATTATTTTAATGAGGTCAAATATTGTTCCCGAACATATTCTTCGAAAAACAGGGAATTTCAAATAGAGTGTTAACTGACAAAAGTGGTAAGACTGTATTATGTGTGACCGTTGTCCATGGACCGTTGCCGATGTGATGACTGTTGTCGATTTGACTTAGCCTAATGCCTTAAACAACTATTCAACTCATTTAGTCGAAATGCGGCCATTGGTAAAGTCGGTTTGTGCATAGATTTTTGAGGTTGTGAGTCGAGCACACATTTTTTTCTTTCAAATTACCGTTTGAATGAATATTTGACGAATATTTACATAGAGAGATTAAAGCGACCTTCATTTTCTCTCCAGCTGAAGACTCGATGAGAATCACTTTGTCTGGTACATTTCATCTCATCACTGAAAAGAACACGAACCCCATTCTTGTGGTGTCCACAACTGATGTTTTCAGTTCCGCAATATCCGGTCTTTCCTGCTAAATGCAGTCAAAGGGAAGCACCAGACTGGACGCCGGACATAAAGGCTAGTCTCTGCAAGACGGCTGTGGAATGTTTGCCTGGACATTCTTCTTCCAGACACAGCAGAAAGGTCACGAATAAACTGAGGAGGCGTTGTCCACCTATAGCCAAGTAGCGATCCTGTGCAGATGCCGATGCTCTGAGACGACCTTGGTCAACCTTCCTGATGACAGTACCACTTGTTTGGAATTGATTTCACAACAGAAAGTCCACTTTCAGGTCATTTGTAACCATCGAGCCACCTCCGCTTGAGACTGGTCAGCTTTAAGCTTGGCAATGGCTCTCTACCTCAAGGAATTATCTGAACGATTATGATAAGTCATTCTCGCTGCAAACAGACTAACTTGTTTGTTTTAATTCAATATTCACAAAATTGGAGAGAAAATTCCCATGTGCTTAAACGGACTCAATCCAGTAGTTCTGCAAAAATAACACTAAACAGCATCTTATCCTAAGCTAAAGGTTGTACCCATTCTTCAAAATACATAAAATACAAATTCTATCAGTTTTACTAGAGGCATTTTAAAACTACGACGAAAAGCCTGTTAGTTACCCTAATTTTGGAGATGAGTATATAAAGAATTTTATATTATGATTTTATGAATGGAGTTCGTTGCTGTAAAATATTATATTAAGACTTGCGAATGAATTTAAATGCTAAATTTTTGGAGTTTATGATCATCAATTATTTTATTAAAAAACTATAATAATAAATACAAAACACAAACACAATTACATCAATTCCTTTTTTTATATTCTGCCATTTGAGAAATTAACAATCCAAAATAAATCATAATAAATGCAGCACACTGATTTATTAGTAAAACATTTTTACAGTGCTCTAAAAATTCAAGCTGAAGATTTAGAAAAATAAAGTTACAGTTAGTTATATGCTTATAAGTTTACATCAACTGTCAGTCGGATTTTCCATGCATTTTATTGAACGTTTTTTTTTTCTTTTATAATATGGAGACAGTTGAAAATCATTTTCAATTGGTTGATAAACAAATAAGTTGATAAAAGCCTTTTGAATCGATTCGATAGTTAATATTCATGATTCATAATTATCATACAGAAGAACAGATGCTAAACATAATATTGGGTTGGAGGGAAAGTTCTGTCGTATATTTTAAATAGGCAGGTGATTTTTGTTGTAAATAAAAAAAACATCTGGCTAGTGAGTCATTCGGATTTTTTTCTTTTGTTTTTTTAGCTGCTGTATAATATAAAAGGAGTCCATTTTTACCGTTCATCATTTACTTGTAATGTTTAAAGTGAAAAACATGTCAGTAGATAAAGTGCATTTACGACACTGCATTTTGTATGAACTCCAAAAAGGAAGCAACGCATCGGTTGCATGTAAAAATTTATGTGCGGTATGTGGAAAAGATATTGTAAATGTTCGTACTTTTCAAAGATGGTTTAGCAAATTTCGTTTCCGGGGATTTGAGCCTCCAAGAAAGTGATCGATCTGGACGATCATCCAAGATCGATAACGATGTTTTGCGATCCATGTTTAAAAATAATCCACATTTAACAAATCAAGAAATTGCATAAGAGTTTGCAATTCATCATACAACTGTTGGAGATCACATTAAATCTCTTGGGTTTGTGTTAAAGCGAAGTGTTTGGGTTCCACATGAATTAACGGAAAAGAATTTGTCTGATCGTGTAAGAATGTGTTGATCACATCTGATTAAACAGAATGTGGAGCCGTTTTTGGACAAGCTTATTACTGGAAATGAAAAATGGATTCTTTACGAGAATATTAAGAGAAAAAAAATCTTATTGCAAACTGGGAACATCATCAGCAACAGTTCCAAAACCAAGTATCCACAACGAAAAGTACTGCTTTGTTTGTGGTGGGGCAGGAAAGGTCCAGTGTACTACGAATTGCTGAAACAGGGGAAAACCATCAACATGGATCTGTACTGCTATCAACTGGATAAACTGAATGCAGCTATCAAAGAAAAAGGCCAGCATTAGCGTACAGAAAAGGAATAGTGTGTGACGAATCTATACGGAACTTTATCACTAACCTTCTGAACCGACCTTTTTAGGGAAATTTAATTCCCTACCTATTTCCAATCAACTCCAAAAAGCGGACAGGATTCCTTATTATGCAGATTAGATTCAGTATTTAAGTCAAACGAAATAGTAAAGTTAGAGCAGTAGGAGATAGATATTGAAACATAGAGTTATAGTGATTTTGAATTGAAATATCGTAGTTGAAGATAAATTAATCTTATGAAGAATTGAGATTCCGAGTGGTAAATATAAAATTGTATTTAAAGTCTCATTAAAGTTTTAAGAGTGAGATTAAAGTTAAATGTTCATTAAGAACGTTATTGAATATATTTCTGGGATCTCTTATCGTGGTAATTTCTGCGTGATCGTTATTTAATGAATTAATTAATTAGATTATTAATTAATTGAGTTAATTTAAAGAATATTATATTTAAAACCTCATAATATTCGCATTGTTGTTGTTAATAAGTCTTTGATTCTATTTAGGAAAGATAATCAAATAAAGAAAGTTAATTATAATAATGGCTACTGGTTCTTTTATATCTCATAATTATTCTAGTTCTCAAAGTGAGGTCCTCAGGGATCATTACAAGTGTTCCACTACGATAATGCTCGACCACATACTGCAATGGTGACACAACAAAAACTGAATGCGTTAGGATGGGAAGTCCTTGGTCACCTACCGTATTCACCTGACATTGCACCCTCTTATTATTACTTGTTCAGATCTTTACAAAATTATCTACCGGGAAAAAATTCAATTCTTTTGAAAGCGTTTCTAAGGCAGTTGCTGACTATTTTAACTCCAAGGACGAGAACTTCTACATAATAGGAATTTATATCTTACCTGAAAGATGGCAACAAGTTGTAACAAATAATGGAGCTTATATAATTGATTAATATTAATCACATATTTTTATAAATGCATTCAAATATTTTCTTTAAAATACGGCAGAACTTTCCCTCCAACCCGATATTAACGACATTACTGTCTCTGCATAATCTTAAACTTCTACATCATGGTTTCAATATGCAATTTTTCTTATTAACGTGATATACATTTAACTTTTCTCCACATAATTACTTTATATTATAATAGGTAGCTATTTTTCAAATTTACATGAAAGAAGCTCTTTTAAATGATATTTTTTGTTCTCAGCCATAAGCCTCTTTATAAAATAATCAAATTGGTCTACTTTCAATTTATGTGTGTTCTGTTTTGGTCATTGGGCACGAAATTCTTTTTATATTTCTGGTTAATATGCACTCCGATATACATGCAGTTTTCTTACTTTATTATAATATGCTAGTTTATATATAATTCACCTTTTTCGTTATGAAATTCTATTTATGTGCAAATAGAATAGAATTTATTTATTTACAATCTTAATTTGTATTTCATAAAAAGAGTCTCATAAGATTGCTGTATTTATATTTTTAGAATAACTTTTGCAATACATATTCAAAATTTAGATCTGAAATTGCCAAGCTCATCTCATTAGATCAGTGCTTTTTAAATTTTCAATATTTTCGACCCAATTTTAAATCATAATTTTCATCTCGCCCCCCCATACAATAACAATGTATTGAATTCATTAATAATGTACTTCGATGCCAAAGCTCCAATACGATTTTAATTATAAACAGTACAAATTATCACAACATAAGTATTAAATTTTGTATATGACAAGCCCATAGGGTCATTAGTAATTGTTAAATTTGTTATTAATTTAGGGTTGATGAATTAATAATCAGATACATTGTGTGGTACTGATACATTTATAAGTATATAACATCATTGTAAATATGTGTTTTATGTTTCATGTTTATATATTATGTCAAAATGTATTTTGTTTCACTTCCTTGCAGTAAATAATTTTTTTTAAATAATCTTTTATTTTTGACTTTTCGATATGCTCGCGCCACCCTGGTACAATTATCACGCCCCCCCCCCCCTGGGGGGGACGCTCCACAATTTGAGAAAAGCTGCATTAGATTTTAATTTGTACTAAATTTTAATGTAGGCTTTGTTCATACTTTGAATTTAAATTATTTATATAATGAAACTGTTTAATTTTATATAACATTTAAAAATAAACTGTTAAATTATATATATATATATATATATATATATATATATATATATATATATATATATATATATATATATATATATATATATATATATATTACAGTTAAATTATGCTTTTCTAGTTTTAATGTGCAGGTTAAATTTTCTCGACGATTTCTTAAAATATTTCCAAGTATATAATTGAAAGTGAGTTTACTAGAGAGCGATTAAAAATTAAGTCGACGAGCTTGGTAAAAAGATACGGATGTAAAATTATCAAAATATATTTTTAATTATTTCAAGGATTCACTGGTATGTGTGTTACTCGATAATTATTCAATTAGGCTGATAAAAACTAAAATTATAAGAAATTATATTTTACAGTAAAATTTGGAACTATTTAATAAGACCTAAGCAAAAATAAATGAAAAAGATTTGTCTTATCTTTAGAAAAAATGGGTTTCTTCTGAAAACCTTTCGCTTAGTGAAAAAAAAGAGCTTAATTTTTTTTACTAACAATAACCGTACCAAGAAGTCAAACTAATATGGAAAGGGAGAGAGAACTTCTTTTTTATCATACAGTGAAAGGAAATAGGAGATAACTGTCGGTTGATTTCCTTCAGTTTGAAAAAACGCAAGACCTTGACTGTCAATGGGGAAGTGTACATTCTGAGGTTATCCGATCTATCCTTAAAACGAACAAGCATCTTCCAAGGCTGTTATATGTATGCTTCCTTAGGTCTTTTTATAAGATATAGCTTAAACTTCTTGACAGTAAAAAAACTAGATGATATTGCAGCTGCTGGGATCATCTGCATAAATTATAACTTTGAAATACATCATTATTTCAATGGTGTTTACCAACTTAACATCCTTTGTCTAATTTTATATTTATGCATTGTTGTAGTGTGTACAGAATTTGTTTCAGTTTACAATATGACTTATAATTTTAACAAAAATAAAATAACTAAGTTTTTGTTTATACAAATTGTTTACATGTAAAACCACATTAATTTAACTTGTTCAAAAATAAATTAAATATACCAATTCATGTAAGTGTACATGTATAACGTAACTTTTTTTGAATCAACATAAAATGGTTGAGAAAATGGGAAACATAAAATGTGTTAAAATTTTCAATGTTTAATGGATTTTAAAATTAATGATAAAGTTTAATATGTATTCATATTCGTGTGAAAGCGTTTTGAAAAAAAAAATATGTACCATTTTCTAAAAATTTTCCTTTCCTTTTTTTTTAAAAATTTTTTTTACATGTGCTGGAAATGACACAACTTTGGATTATTGATTTAGCTATGGAAAAAATAGATGAAAAGTCTTTGACATGCCCCAAACAAATTTTCGGAATCATGGTGTATAAATATAAGTTTTCTTTTGTTTTTCTAAAAATATGAATGAGTTTTGTTTTATGCTCAGAGTTAAGCTTGACATAAACCACCTGGATATGTTGGACAGAAGGAAAAAAGGTAGACATTTAGAATTATATTTGATTTTTTTTATTGTTAGTAAAATTTCATGTAGAAGGGATCTGTCTAAAGTAAATAAGCGAAAAGTGTGTTTCATAGATAAAAAAAAAATCTGAACGTGAAATTAGTAAGATTCTTAATTGTGTTAAAACTATTCACGAGTTTTTTTAATAAGGAAGAACAGAAAGGAACATATTAAAGATATAATCTCAACAAGAAGTTAATCGGCTTGTGATAGTAGACAAGTGTTAAAGCTATAAAATAAATACCAATCGAATCGCAAAATAACATATTAAGCAAATATCTCATGGAATTGTGTGAGGAAATTTGATATAGAATATTGGTATTGATATTTAAAACTTAAAAGTAAAGCCACGATTACTGAAACATAAAGAGCTACTTCTAAAGTGAGCAGCGATAGCCTGTGATATCCCCTGGGTCGGGGATATCCTCTCCTCATCATCCACGCGACCTATCTCTGAGGGAACGGAAGATGAACCACTAAATTCTGCCATAATAAAATCAGTTCATTATGATCTTAATTTATATACAATACAACAACACTAGACTAGGAGGCTTATGATTAACCACTGAATCTATCGTTATAGATTATAATTCCTAACTTAATAGTATCCACTCTATTCTTAAAGCTTAAACAAACAAGCTTACCGCTATTTCCTTGGCGAACAGCTACGGTCCTTAAATCATCAGTTTATCCTTCAATCTGTCTTGCTCTGGCTAAGGCAATACTCTTCTGGTCTCGGGACTCCTTTTGCTTATTTTCACTGGTACCTTTAGACCGACCTCACAGAATACACTAACACTCTTCTCCTAGAACTCTAGATCACTTCACTTAGCTTTACTTAGCGCCCACCGCGAGTACTAACGTGCCAATATATACGATTCCTAATTTGCATAACCACGCTCTCTTCTTGGGTTGGTTCGAAAGAATTGCCATTCTGGCCCAAAGAAATCCCAAGGGGATTAATAGAAGTAATTCCGATAAAGCCCCGTCACAAGTCATGTCCTGGTTTTATATATGTAACTGCATGTGCTTTGGCATATGATTGTGTTAACGGAGAGTTTCTCAAAAAAGCTATGCATGGATTGACAATTCCTGAAAAACTTGTTGCACTTGTAACTTTGACTCTCAATAAAACCAAAATTCAATTACACATGCAAGGTGATTTCACCGAACAGCTTGAGGTGGAAAATGGAGTGCGACAAAATGATGCATTGGCATACTTCCTGTTTAATATAGCACTTTAAAAAGTTATTAGAGACTCAGGAACCAATATTAGAGGAAATTTTTTAAATAAGTCAGTTGAAATACTGGCTTATTCTGATGACATTGTCATTATTTTCTGAGGCGCACCAGCTCTCAAACAGGCATTTATGGCATTAGAACTAAGCGCTAAAAGAATTAAGTTTTCTGTAAACGAGAATAAAACTAAATATTTACCTTGTTTAAAGTCTGACTAACACTTTAGTCCCATAGAAATTGGCTTTTATAAATTTAAAACAGTTATCAGTTGTTATTTATTTGGGAACGGAGATAAATAATAAAAATGAGCTGGCTCCAGAAATTTATAAAAGAATCATTGCTGGAAAAGGATGTTTTTAAGAGAGTTAAACTCAGGAACATTGAAAATAGCGACCCAAGAAGAAAGCATCGGATTGAAATGAAATTTAATACACATAATGACACAGATGAGAGATTCACTTGATCTAAAAAACAAGACAATTAAACGAATACAGGGTGTGCAACGACACAAATACTGGGCAACTTCAATAGCGCGTTAGACCACCTCCAGCTGCAATACATGCCACCACACGGTCCGGCATTGAGTTGATTAGACGCCTTATGTTGTTCTGATGCAGATAGGCCAACAAATCTTGAACAGCCAACTCTAAATCATGTACAGTGTGACACGATGGCATCTGCCGTTTTAGCTGATCCCACACGTGCTCTACAGAGGACAAATCGGGGGAGCGGGCCAGCCATGGAAGAGTCTGAGAATGACGTAAGAAGTCTTGAGCAACTCTTGCTGTATGCGGACGAGCATTATCTTGCAGGAAAACTGCCCCTGAGAGACCCTTTAGGAAACGTCTTACATGGGGTCGAAGAATATCATCATCGTAACGTTGGCCCGTTAAGGTTCCACGCATCACAATTAAAGTGGACCGGCTATCATAGGCTATGGCCCCCAGACCATTACACCAGTTGTGCGGGCAGTGTGACGTAGAACAGTGTGGGGGAAAATGTACCGCTCACCATGGCGCCCCCACACCCGTACACGGTTATCATCCGTCCCCAAAACAAACCGGGATTCATCACTAAACACAGCCTTTTGCCAATATGTGACATTCCACATTGATTTGGCTTGGCACCACTATAGACGCAGTTGCCGATGTTCCGGTGTTAAAGGGAGTGCACGGAAAGGACGCTTGGATTTAAGATTTGCTTCTGAAAGGTGTCTGGAAATTGTTTGTGGAACAATTGCTACGCCTTCGTTTGCTCGTATCGTTGAACGAGTCACTGTGGGGTCCACAAGGGCTTGCCGCATGATTCTTCGATCCTCTCTCCTCGTGGTCTTCCTGATCACTCCAGACCCGGTTTTCCGCGCCTGGGTACCTTCTCGTGTCCACTGCTCCCAACAATTTCTAACGGCACACTCCGAACGATCCACCTGGCCAGCAACACGGCGCGTCGACCAGCCTGCAGTTTTCATCCCATTGATCAAGCCTCTCTCAAACTCGCTTAACTGTGAGAAATGTCTTCTAGCACGTTTACCTGGCATGTTTCGCTTACCAAAGTCTTCCTACAATCGGAGGGTAATCGTCACGTTTATGAATCTTCGAATTTGCGCTGGCTTATATAGCACCCTCTTCCTGATTGTAGCGCCACCTTGGCGTGTATGAGCATGCTTATTGGCACAAAACTTGGATTATTTGCATTTCACATTACGCTGTACTTATTTGCAAAGTTTTGCGATTGTACTTAGCTTCTTTCTTGGATCGCTATTTTCAATGTTCCTGAGTGTATTTAAATTCCAGCTGTCTCTCTCAAATTAAGAACTAAATTGCTTCTCTTTAAAATCTTTATAAGATCTGTCCAGACTTATGCATCAGAGACCTGGACATTGATTTTACGTGATGAGGAAGCTTTGAGAATTTTCCGAGAGAAAGATCTTACGTTGGTGGGATCCAAGTGAATGGATCATGGAGAAGAAGATCTAATTTAGAACTATATAAATTTTACAAACAACCTGATATTGTAAAACTTATCAAATTACAAAGACTTAAATGGACTGGTCATCTTGCTAGTGGAATAAAGATCGTTGCTGCAAGAAAATCTTTCTGGCCAAGCCTATGAGAAATAGACATCGGGGCTGACCCCCGCTAAGATGGATTGATTGAGTCGAAAAGGATCTCAATGTTTTAAAGACTGGTAAACAATTGCCAAAAGTAGAGGTGCCTGGAGAAGACCAGGACCCACCTATGGCTGTTGAGCCATTGAAGAAGTATGCTCTTGGACATGAAAAAATTTGACTTAGACTGTCCGGATAATAAACACTTCTACTGGCATCAGTTAAGGCAAGAATATCGTGAACTTAACAGTAAGAAGAACGTGAATCGGTTTTCTTAAGGTGTGAGGCACTTATTCACATTTAGAAAAATGCGACCTATCGAATTGACGGTAAAAGGAATTCTGAAAGCTGTTGTATCAGATACCATTCTGTCTACTTTTAGAATGGACAGAATAAAAATTGAAACAAGATAATGCTCTCAGTAAAACAATAAACCTTTCATCTGGCACACCTTTAAGCGAAACTTAATCAGGCGCACCCGACCTGAGAGGTCCCCAACATATTTTGACTTTTCCCTGCCCCCAAATTAGTTTTAATTCAAAACATCGGTAACGGAACCAGCTTAATGAAGCTTAAATTAAAGCAACCAAGTGACTGAGTGAGTATTTACGTCGAACTGTTCAGCTACTCACGAGAGCTTTTGGCGACGGACATCATAACTTTGAACCATGATTTAGTGACGAGGATGACCCCTGAGTTGGCCCCCTCTCTCCTAACTACCACACCACACCAAGGGAGGACGTTAGAGCTCTCACACACTCTCCTATACACGGCGGGTCTTTAGTGGTACTAAGCTCGTACTCCTGACACACCTGGTGGCCGTGGTAGCCTAGTGGTCAAGGTATCGGATCGTGGCTGGCTTATCACGAGTTCGAGCCTAGTACCACTAAAGACCCGCCGTGTAGGGAAGAGATGCACGTTAAATCTATCGAGAGATCAAATGTCCTCCCATAGATGTGGTGTGGTAGTTAGGAGAGGGAGTGCTAGCTCAGGTGTCGTCCTCATCACTTGACCATGGTTCAAAATCCCGAGGTCCGTCGTCAAAAGCCGTCGTGTGGCTAAACCGTTAATATTCACTCGCTTACTCACCCTGACACGCCTTCCACAAGTCCGTTACCTTGACCACTAAGCTATCATGGCCACACTAAAGCAACCAAAATGGCTAATTTGATACAAAATGTGCTTTTTCTGGCCTCTCAGTCCAGCTGCGCCCGACGGAGGGCTTAATCAATAAAAGATTGGTTTAAAATGAGAAAAGATTGATCTTATGTAAGTTCCTTAAGAAAATCTGTATAGTTCTTTATCTCACCAGGTATACGAAAATATCAAACAATATCATTCAGAGTATGAACTGTAGTCAGTTAATAGGGAAAATTAATGTTTTGAAATATTCCTCTAAAAATATAAATTTAATTGGTATCAAATCGTGTGTTATGTAGTTTTTCAAAAGAATTGTAGAGCACAATTTAACTATAAACTTGGTAAAACTTTCTTTTCTTACACGCGATCTTATAATTTTGAAACAGTTTTTTTAAGTATATTTTTGTTACACAGCTGTTATATTTTTTCTAAATGAATTTTTTACCTGTAGCAGGTGCGGCTCTAGAGCCGGACAAACCGGACCCCTGCCTGAGGCGACAAATCTTAAGGGATGCATTTGGATCAAATTTGAAAAATATTTTCTTATGTTACAAAATATTTGATATATTTTCTGAAATATTATTGCGTATGAATTTGGCATTTCATTTAAAGTATCTTGTTTGTTTATTTTGTACTCTGTATGTTTAATATGTCAGTTTTCTTTCACATTGAAACTTGAAAGGTTCGAGGCGAGAGTATATGTTAAATTATGAAATTTGATATGTTTACACATCTTTCACTGGTAACTTTCTCCCCATCTAGGAGTGTGGTCACAATGGACATTCCTTTCACCCATACGATGTCAAAGCCACCTTGAAAGGATATAGAATCAAGATGATCTTAAAGGGGACAAGGGTAGAGTTTTTAGTAGATAGAACCACAGATGTTTTATTTTAGTCTTGGGTGTAATTACTCTAAAAAACTCTTGTGATCCCCACCATCAGTTTCCATCAGCTTGTCATCTACTCTTTTTGGAAGAAATTGGCCTGTTAAAATGGGTTATTTCTTCTCTTACATTTTACTCGCTTGAAATCATAACAGAGACGTAGCTATCGCCGTATCAGGAGTATCAATGATTCGGGGCCGCCCCCAAGTTTCAGGGGCCCTAAAACGTGTAAGCAAAGCATCGTAAAATGTAAAGACCCCCCCCCCAAAAAAAGTCCCCAAGGAATTTGGATGCAGGACTCACCCAGGACTACGCCAATGGATCATAATGGGTAATTACGTGCTTAATTTCGAATTATTTTGAGTTTTTACGGCAATATATATATATTAAATATATATATATATGTATTAAATATAATTTTTTGATTTTGAGAGAGGGGCGGTATTTCCATTTTTGTCCGGGGCTGCAAAAGTTCTAGAGCCGGCCCTGCCTGCAGTGTTGATACAATATTATAAAACAAAAGAATAATTATTCAGTACTCAATTTGCTACAAAGCAGAGGAAGATGAAATTCTGAAAATTAAAACCAAGAAAAGGATATCTCTTAAGACAAGAAAAAGATAATGGACCGCAATACAAAACCATTATGCTTTCTAAGGTTGTTCTTAATTTACGATAGTGATGAAAAGTTAATCTTGCTTTGTCAAATTCAAACCTTCCCCTTAAAGTAGAGCAATGGTACATAATACACTGCTGGACAATTGCTAAGGACGGATCACAACTTGCTATGTAGCATAACATTAAGCGAGACATGAGGCCTAGTAGGATAAAATATAGTTGCCACACTGTTCAGACATTAGAATAAAGAATATTTATTGCTCTGGGAAGTACAAAAGCTGTGAAACATCTGAAAGAAAAAAATGTTCATTTGATCTGCGTACGGAGAAATGGAACAATGCATTTAAAAGTCAGCAGGCACCTTAAAGAAAGGTATCAGTACGGGATATGTCCACCGTGGAGTGTGATGCAACATTCCACACGTCGTACTATACTTTGCACAATATTATACAGCAGCTGTTGAGGCAATTAATCCCATTCCTCTGTGAGTGCACGGATGAGGGTGTTCTTGTTTGTCGGAGGATAGTTTCGACCAGCAACTTGCCTCCCCAAAGCATCCCACACATTTTCAATGGGGTTTAGATCTGGAGAACGCGCTGGCCATACGAGACGTTGAATACCCTCGCTGTCTAGACAATCCTGAACAGCGAGTGTTCGATGACACGTTGCGTTGTCGTCCATAAAAACAAATTTATCACCGACAGCACCACGGAAAAGACGAACATGAGGAAGTAGAACTTCCTCAATGTATCGTTGGCCCGTCATAGTCCCATTCGCAACCACATGTAGGCGCGTGCGGCCATTGATCATGATGCTAGCCCACACCATGATACTGCATGTCGGATATCGGTCCTTTTCCTGGATATTTTCTTCCACTCTCGCGCCAGATCAGTTGGCGTCTACAATCCGATGACAGACTGAACCTACTCTCATCTGAGAATAGTACGCATGCCCAGTCCTGTTCAGTCCAATTGTGATGCTCACGACACCATTGCAAACGGGCAGTACGGTGCTGTCTGGGCAATGGGACACACACAACAGGTCTGCGTGCGTATAGTCCTCCTCCCCTCAAACGTCTGGCAACAGTTTTTCGGGAGATCTGCTTTCCTGAGGCAGCAAGAAACTGATTTGACACCTGCTGAGCTGTGGTGCGCCTGTTCCTTTTTGCTGATAGGACGATATATCTGTCTTCTGCAGGCGTCGTACTTCTAACACGACCTCCCCCGTGCCATCCACTACACATTCCAGTAGTTTTAAATGACTTCCACAGCCGTGAAACAACGCTGTGAGCGATGTCGAACTCCCTGGCAACATCGTATATTTTTCGCCCTTCTTTGATCTTTCCAATAATTTGGCCACGCATAAAATCATCTATGTGATGTCGGGAAGACATGCCAAAAATTTTAAGTTCGTCTATTAAATCTTTCGTGTAAAACTTTGACTTGAAACAACAACTGTCCACACGCGTCAAAACCTTTAAAGCTCTTATGAACGCTATCACGTGATGAACAGACGTGGAAAAAAAATTTGCATACTCATACTTCTTCTTACTAATATCCCGCACTTATTCTAATTTTCCGCATTTTGCTTCCTTTCATTTTGTGGTTGCTATGGATGATAGTGTTATCCGTCCTTAGCAATTGTCCAGCAGTGTAGTACAATGAATGAATTATACATAATAGTACAATAGGTACAATATTAAAGAACAAGAACGAAAATTGAATATCGATTACACCAAAGAATTTTCCGTGTAATCAAACAGTATGCCATCAGTAAAAAATAACGAGTCTGAAAGTATAATACATAAATAAAGTTGTAAAAAAATAGAACACACAAAATTTTAAAAAGCAATCAAAAATACAGAAAACATACTTAAAGTTTCTAAAGCGTAAAATTAAAAAAATAGTCAACCAACAAGAGGAGAAAATTTTGAACTGGTGAAAAGCAATAACAGGAAACAAACAATAACACACACATGGCGCCAACTGTAGAAAATGTTTTAAACTAAAAGAATTTTCAAAAAGAGAAAAGTTTTTAAAGCTGAAAGTGAAAATTATATAAAAAATTATGAGAATCTATTATTTACATTATTTTTATAAATCTAAGTATAAAGATAGGTAACACGACAATCATGTTCTAAATTGTATTTACGAAATTTTTTGTAATTGTTGACTTTTTCGGTATGATCAGTTAATGGATCTTAAGTAAGAATAATAAGTAATGTTTCTTTATAAGTAATTAAGTATAAGTTGTGGAACGAAGATAGGAACAGGTAGTTCAGATAACGGTAGTTTGCGCGATGAATCAAGGGGTTTTGACAGAGTACAACGGAGATCAAATGACTCGCGAGATGGTAAAAAGAAAGGGTCAGAAGTAAAGCGTGAGTTGGAGGAAAAAGGGTTAAGTTTTAGAAATAATCAGGGAGAGAAACACACAAATAAGACCAATAAGCACGGACCACTTATCAGATCAATACCTAGTTCTTGGTATGAGAAAGATAGAATGATTAAAAAAAGAGTAAAAATGAACCATTAGCCTATAAAAGATCACATGAATCTAGGTCGGAAGGACCAGAAAGGAAGGTTCAGAAGAGATCAGAGCATAGAGTGAATAAAAGAAATTTGTCGTCTAACGATACTAATAGTGATTTGCCAAAATACAAAAAGAAAAGCCAAAGGGAAGAGACAGTAGCACCCACCACAAGCGGCTACAACCTTAGACCACGAATTGGAAAAAGAGAAGAGTCCCGACCGACCATAGAGAGGAAGACACTACAAGGAAGGACAGTTTGATCCAGAAAAGGCAGAGAAAGGAACGATAGTCCATACATCGAGGAGCGAACAAGATCAAGCAACAAGAATGCCAGACGAGGAGGTGATCAACAACGTCAAGACCAGGAAAAGAGAAGAACGTGTACAAAGAAATCCTCACTGGAGGTCTTGGTAGGAAACGCCAACTACAATTCATAAGAACCAGGTTGTATCGTTTCTTTTTATATTCTTTCGAACAAGTGGTCGGAAGAACTTTTGCAATAAAGCCAAGTCACGGTCGGATAATTAAAATTTTAGAAGCCAAGCAAAAGTGAACACTACAATGAGTGTTTTTCTAGAAAAGAAAAAAGCTTTTGTCTTGTAAATTTTTTGTATTAATCTGGAGAAAACAACTGTAAAAATTCATTTGTTTACTTCTCTTATGACTTCGCTAAGATGCGACAATTCCTTTGGTTGTTTGTTTTGTTTATTGAAAAATGTTTGTAATATTATAGTGTATATATATGTGTTGTTATATTGTTTTTCATATTAAGGAACATCTGGTTTTGGGAAACGCGGCGTAGATAGCATACTAACATAACATTTAACCAGCGCTACGCGATTTGAGGGGAAGTTTTTGAAAGAACCAGATGAAAAATATGTATAGAAATTAGTTACAATTTAAAAGTGATATGTACTGTGTAAAAATTGTGATATGTAATCATATTGTGTAAAATTTTTTTTTCAAAGTACTTAAGAGATTTTTGTTCCAGGGTAACAGACCCTGAAGTCTATAAGAAATTAACTTATACAAAGAACGGTCCTAAAGAGAAGATGTAAAGATGAAAAATTGTTAGAATTGAAGTAAACATTTAGGTAGAATTAAGTTAGTTAAGAGACGTGTGGGCCTCGTTTTTTCTACCATTTAAATCATATATGGTTTTTCCCCGGCTCTGTTACCCAGATGGGACACGTCTATTTATTCTGTACATGTGAGAATCTGCCGTGATTAAAATGCATTACTTTGAATGTTAGTCTATTTAATTAAGTAAAATTTATTGAAGCTGTGGAAATTCAAATTAAGGAGAAATATTAAAAATTAAACTTAAGATGAATAGTAAAAATTAAAATTTAAGTGAAGCATTAGAAATTAACGGTTAGAATAAAATTTAGGCACGTAATTTCTTAAGGGCCATTAAGATCCTCGAATAAATCACGTTTTGTTTCTTGGAGGGAGTTGTGACGTCTTACGCGTCTTTTCTTTAACAAGTCCTTTGGGTTCTTTGGGCCAGAATTAATGGCAACTCTTTTCCAACCAAATCCAAGAAACGAGAAGTGAAGAGATGCAAATAATATAGGATAAATATAGGATCTTAGAGTAAGCGTAATGGAAATGTAAAGGAATGTTAGACAATTGACGTGCGTTGTGGAAGTGGATGATTATTCAAGTTCGTCGTTCAAAGATTCAAGTTCTACGTGTAGTGGATAAACATATTGGTGATCGATTAGAAGTTAAACGTAAAGCTACATACCATTGTAGATAAAGACAAGTTTATTACAGAATAATATAAGGTAGGATTGTTTACTTATTATTATATTTGAAGATTAGGCGGTTCAATTATTGAGATTGGTCTGTATTATATTGTGTGTTGCGTATTGCGTCATCGTAGATTCTCTCATTCATTAATAATATTATATTTGTTTAAAGTTTAAGTTGAATATCTTAATAAATTCATATTTAGATAATGTTTGATTCTAGTTCTTACGATAACCCTACACCTCTAGCTCACGCTGATACTTCGAGGGATGTACTTCCAAGGGGAGGTACATCACAACTTCTTATTTAACTTAAGCAAATCGTAAACAAAATCTGTCGGCTCCTGGTTCTGTCTTTGCTGAGACGCGTTAAAACGGGTCTCTAAATCTTTCCTATTTTGGATGGCAGGGAATGGTTTCGACAATGCTGCTTTCAGCTGTGTGATCTCCGTGGCGGTATTTTGCACTAACGTCGATCCGAATATTTGGTACCAATCCAGGGCTCTACCCAGGAGATGACCTTTTAAATAAGCACACGATAAGTCACTGGGTTTTTTAAGTAATTTAATTTGGTTATCTATACCCTCTAAAAATTCGGTGACGTTCTTCGACCCAGAAAAATATCCTTCTGGCCAAACATTAAATCCTCTCACGTTTCTCATCTCTTGGTCATATAGATTAAACTTAGTTGGGCGCCATTGGGATGTACCTCCCCTTGAAAGTACATCCCTCGAAGCATCAGCGTGAGTTAGAGGTGTAGGGTTAACGAAAGAACTCGGATCAAACATTATCTTAATATGACTTTATTAAGATATTCAACTTAAACTTTGAACAAATATAATTATATTAATTAATGAGGGAATCTACGATGACGCAATACGCAACACACAATATAATTCAGACCACTCTCAATAATCGAACCACCTAATCTTCAAATATACTAATAAGTAATCAATCCTACCTTATATTATTTTGTAATAAACTTGTCTTTATCTACAATGGTATGTAGCTTGACGTTTAACTTCTAGTCGAACACCAATATGTTTATCCACTACACGTAGAACTTAAATCTAGAACCACGAACTTCAATAATCATCAACTGCCACAACGCACGCCAATTGTCTAACATTCCTTTACATTGCCATCACGCTTACTCTAAGATCCTATATTTATCCTATATTATTTGCATCTCTTCACTTCTCGTTTCTTGGATTTGGTTGGAAAAGAGTTGCCATTAATTCTGACCCAAAGAACCCAAAGGACTTGTTAAAGAAAAGACCCGTAAGACGTCACAAGGTAGGGTAAAAGTTTTGCACAATAACAACTTTAACAAAACCAGACTTGCTTCTTGCAGAAATTCACCTGACTTCCTGTCAGTAAAAAAAAGTAATGAAACAATAACACCTGGCTAATGCTTTCTCCTGTCCTTGACATCCCAATAAGGACTTCAAATGATGCGGTCTTCCTACTCGCTGGACTTCCATTCATCTCCTGGCGATCGTGCTGCCTGGAGTTTCGACTTTGTCCTGGACTATGACGGTTGGATCGTCCGTTCCTTGGATCCTGCTCCCTGGTGTTTGGATTGCTGCCTGTAGTGTTACTCCGGTTGTACGGGCATAGCCTCTTAAATAGTTCTGCTTTGGACCGGACTGGTCTCCCTTGGACTTGCACCTCTCCTCCTGAAGGTTTGAACCAGCTTCTTTGGCAACTCTATTTCTGGGACGTAGGTGGTAAGGGCCTGCTTCCCTTTCCTAAAGTGATTCTTTGGATTCTCGCCGTTTCTTGTTCAAATGGCAGTTAGAATTAGCTGAGGACGGTAACCCTCTCTTGTTCATTTCTCTTTCTGGACCTCTGTTCTTCTTCCTTTGTGGTCCCTTAGACCGTGATGAAGGGTTCCTCCTCTCGCATTCCGTCATTATTATTTATATCCCGGCATTATTTTTAATATAAAGTGATACGAGCGATTCCTTCGAACCTCTGCTTCTTTTGCGCTTATTCACTTTTGGCTTCTGTTTGCCACCCTGATTCCCAATAAGACTTGTATTTTTCCCTTGCTCACCCGGTCGTTCACCAGACACTACTCCTAAAACTTTGTGACTGATCTAATCTAGGTTTATTCACATAAATAAATTGTGGGGAATTGAATCAGAATTTTCATCGCCTGTTCACTAAGAAATGTGTATTCACTTTTTATGGAAAGCCAAAACTGAGATCTTGATAAGGATGAGTGAAATTTAAATTTGTGACGAATCTGTACGGCACTTTATCACTAATACTCTTAGGCGTCTTTGGGTATTGTAAATTCGCGTATATTTGCAACCAGCTCTAAAAGAAGAAACCGGGATATGCAAATTAGTTAAAGTATTTCAGGCGAGTGTTGTAAGTTAACAGTAGGCTATTACGCCAAGAGATAGGTTGGCGGAGTTCTAAGAAGATTCAAGTTGATTGTGCGATTAGCGTCTCCCTGATCATTAGGCAGTGATCTACAATTGGAAAATTTGTTACGCCTGGAAAGTGAGGTAGTAAAAGGAAGGGGATATTTAAATCTAGATTATCGGCTCATAAGAGTAAATATATAATAAAGTTAGTGGTAATTTAATTAAACCCTTGTAATTCAAATTGCGTGTATCTCTCGATCCTCTTATTCCAGCTGTGAAGAACCCCTTGGATCTCACTTTGAGAACGAGAATAATTTTGAGTCAAAGAAGAACCAGTAGCCATTTTTATAAATAACTTTCTTTATTTGGTTAGCTTTCTCGAATAGAATCAAAGACTTTTAATAACAAATAAATCAAAATAGCTTTATGAGGTTTAAAAGGGACTTTCCTTTATATTAACTTAAATATTTAATGATCCAATTAATTAGCAATTAGAATATCGATCACGCAGAGATTACCGCAATAAGAGATCCCAGAATTATATTCAATAATGTTCCTTTTGAACATTTAACTTTAATCTCACTCCTAATATAAAACTTTAATGAGACTTTAATTATAAATCAATATTTACCTCACTGAGTCTCAGCTCTTCCTGTGCCTAATTTATCCACCTAGAAATCTTCAATAATAAATCTCTAACTTCACTATTATAACTTCCTGCTTCAATTTCTCTCTCCTACTGTCTCCTACTTTACTATTCCGTTTGACTTAAATACTTTATCTAATCTGCATAATAAGGAATCCCTGTCCTCTTTTTGGAGTTGATTGGAAATAGGTAGGGAATTAAATTTCCCTAGAAAAGACGTCTCAGAAGGTTAGTGATAAAGTTCCGTATAAATTTGCCACACAGTAATCCCGTTCGATACTGAGTTTAATAGTTGATTAGTATCATATTTCGTGATTTAATTGAATGGTAAGGTTCAATCACATTAACGTAGACATATATTGATTAATCTTTGCAATTTGAAGGTTGATAATTGATTCAAGTGAATAAATATAATTTGTTATTATAAAAATGTCGTATGGTCGTTCTTTGCCTCAAATCAATCTTGGTGTCCAGAGAGGAATCCAGGAGGATTCTCACAAATTTGAGTTTCATTGGACGATAGGTCGATGAGGCTTTCTTTTAGACGCATAAGTATATTATTATCCTGAGTTTTCTCAGCAAATAGATCTATTATCCACATATTAGCATGTCTGGGATCGTCATTCTTTGGGTAACAACTAGCAGAAGATTCTGTAAGTGATTGAATTACGTTTCAATGCATTTTAAAACATACCTTAACGTGATGTGTAAGTATATTCCATATTTTCTGGGGACCAGCAAAATGTTCTCGCGGACCACCACTTTGGCGACCTCTGCCGTAGAGCATCTCGCTGAGAGCTATTTCTGATTGATTTGTTGATTCATTGATTTGTTACAGTTCACTGTGTCAGTTTGATGTCGAAAATTAACAAACGTTATTTCTGTTGTAGATGAGTTGCTATGTTTCCCAACCTTGTTGTGAATATGTTGGTCTTTTCTGTCAGTGGTGACCCGTGTGTTGTTGGATCATAGATTTCCTGAGGTAGTGCCTTTCCGAGACCACTGCCGCCGAAAGTCATACACAATAGATTCGTTCCTACGAAGTCTTTCTGCAATATGGTGGAAAGAAAATCCACCTTTTTTACGCTCTATATACTACTGTATAATACTAGTGATATATTGAGAATAACTTCTTCATATTCTTAAAGTCATGCTGGAGTAACAACAACTCACTACCTGAAATCTCAATGATAAAATAACTCTCACGAACTTTATAGTGCGTATTTAAAGCAGTGGCGTAGTGAGGGGGCAATGGCCCCGGGTGGCATACGAAATGGGGCGGTGGCAATCACCACGATATTTAAATTCAAAAAATATTTCAAACTCCAAATCGCGCCCCCGCTGACACAAGCCAAGCGGAACCGCATTGAGCGGGGTGAAGTCATAGAAGCCAAAGATTATAAAATTTTTACGACTTTGGTGTTTCGTACAATTGAATTCTCCAGAAGTGGCTCTAGGGCCAGATAAACCGGACAGATGTCCGGTGCGGCAAATTTAAGGGGTGGCATTTGGACCGAATTTGAAATATATATATATATATTTGCTACGAAAAAATTTGGAATAAATTAATTTCTAAAATATTATTATTTACACTTTAAGAACGTGGAACATAATTATTTTGTTTTGGACTGAATTGAAAAGTTGACCATTCCTAGAAGAATTTGCAACGATTAATTATACTTCTTAAAAAAAAATTGCACTACGTGGCGATTTGAGTTTGCAAGTGCACGGGCTCCCGACCCCAGGATACAAGTTTATCTTAACAAGATTTTCACTTCACTGATATAAAGGGGATCCCGGGAAATCGCCAGATTTCAGTATTTTTTGCATTACCGGGAATGGCACGGGGCTTAAATAATTCATCAAGTAGCTATTTTTTACTGGGCTAGGGATTTCAATCTCGGCTATAAATTTTAGTTTACCCAACTGAGGCAATTTGTGATCATTCTCCCCCAACTTCCCAGATAGAAGAATTTTCATTACCCCAGCAGTGGGGTAAGCGTGTAATAAGAGAAAAGTAACACCCACGAAGAGTCGAATTTTTTTAGCTTGTCGTGGGTAAGAGTAAAACCTTGAAACTAGGGATTGTGCAATACCAAGATACCGAATACCGGTATTTTGAGCCATTTGTACAATTTTGAAATACCGGTATTCACAAGTTTAAATACCGGTTTTTTGGTATTTACTAGAAATTTTTAAAATTGTTTCCGCTGTATGTTCAAGAATCGCCAACATAGCAAAATAGTATTTTTTTGGTTTTTAATAGTTTTAATTATTGCACCAGGATTAAAATATATTATAAAAGAAATAATTTTACATCCATTTCAGAAGGTAAAGATATTAAACGTCTATATCCCGCTCATTTCTTTGTTCGTATTTTTATTTTTCCTAGTTTATGAGTTCTCAAGCAACTCATTCAATCCATCATCTGATTTCTTCACGGCTTGAATTGAAGGATAAAAGACTACTAATTTGAACTTAAAAATATAGACATAAATTATTTCTCTGATAAATAGAACTAAATGCACTACTCCCAACTAAAATTCTCGTTGAAAGAGGAATAACATATCCAAGCTCATCTGCCTTCCTTCATCCGGCAACATCTGTTACTACAATGTCTCCCTAACGGGTGAAATTAATTAGAATGTGAATACAAAGTTGTATCGTACAAACTAAAGTTATAAAATATGTGAATCATCCAAGACCAAAACTATCCTATTATAGCTTAGAGCGATACTGCACTCGCGCAGGGTTCGTGTGGTCTGATATTCGTATTTGAGAAACCAAGGTTGTACTTATGAAGAAAATGCGTAATATTTCGATATTTTTTTAATTGGTGAGTTTGCTGTTCACATTGTATGTCATACTTTAGATTTCAAAATGTTTTTCAGATTCATTAATATACTCATAAGTATTAACACATAATAATGAGTAAGTTTAAAGAACATAAAAAATCAGTTGATAATACTTCGTTTTGGTTTCATTATTTATATGATGAAAAAATATGTTGGCACAATGAAAAAAATTGTTCTAGAGTTATTAAAGTGAATAGAGGAATGGAAAAAAGTGGAATCCATACACATGTAAAAACGAAACATGAAACAAATTTGTAAAGAGGAAAAAATATAATTGCGATAAAGTTACAAATTTAAGCACATTTTCTATGCCCAAGCCGTCGGATATTTTAGATTAATTCGAAAAAAAAAAAAAGATTATTTGGATGAAATTATAAGTAAAATGACAACATTAGATGGTTTGCCATTTCGAGTGTTTTGCACTTCTACTGAATTCAGAAAATCACTCTCCGCCAGAGGTTTTAAAAATCTACCAACATCGATTAATACTATAAGAAGAACTGCTATAAACTACAGAGTAACGGTGTTCGCAATCCTTTGAAACACGAGCTAATACAGTTGAAAGTAAATGGTGAAAAATTAAGTCTTACATTTGAAGAATGGACGAGTGTAAAACCTAGACGCTATTTAAATATAAACATTCATTCAGAAAAAAAGTTTTGGAATATAGAACTTACACATATCTCGGGAAGTATGCCAGCCGAAAAATGTGTGGAAGAGCTTAAATCTAAATTAGCGAAACATGAATTATCCCTGAAAGAAGATATGGTATCCATAACGACTGATGGAGCAACAGTTATGAAAAAAACTCGAAAGTTGATTGGTGCAAAAATCAGCAATTGTGCTATGCTCACGGAATTCAATTAGGATTAATAAATGTATTATATCAAAAAAATAAGGAACAGAAGAATTCAAATACTATGGATATAAAAACTTCGGATTACGAATTTGAAGAGAGCTAGAGTGATACTGACAATGAAGATAATGACAATGTAATTGTTGAAGATATTGCTAATAACCATGAAATATTAACTCATCAAGAAAAGCTTTCTATAATTAATAAAGATCGAAAAAATTTTTAAATATTTAAACGTTTCCCTACAAAAAATGCCATAGCACAAAAATATATACTAATTGAAAATAAGACAGAACATATGTTAATATTAGATTCTAAAACACGTTGGAACAGTTTACTTCTAATGATGGAACGATTTTTGAAACTGAAAAATCTAATAAAAAAGGCAATGATCGCGACTTAAACCTGCAATTTAATTTTTCCGACAGTGAATTCAACTTAATATCCAGAACTGTATCATCTCTACTTCCAATTAAACTGGCTGTTGAGGCATTATGTTGGAGAGATTCTAATTTATTAGCAGCTAAAAGGCAACAATAAATTTCATGTTGCAGTCACCGAAAGAACAGTACACATCACTATCTGAAGAATTATATACTACATATTGAAAAATCGCACGGAAGAAAGACATACCGAAATGGAGAATGTCTTACTGTATTTACATAATTATAAAGATTTTAAAAATGAAAATGAAAAAGAAGAAAAGAGGCTAACACAATGAAATGCAATAAAGTTTATAGTAAACTTTCTTAAAACTTTTTACCCGCAAACCTATCCACATTCAGAAGAATTCGGTACAATTGTCGAAGATGATGATGACACTAATATCGATAGTGAAAAGGAATTGTCCCTTGAACAAAAAATAGAATTAGTGATAACTAAAAAAATTTCAACAAACCAAAATACAGTACACATATAGTAGCTGTATCTAAATCCATCCGACGAGAAATCAATTTATTTGATGAGGGATTTAGAGGTAAATACTTGGAAAAAGAGTATATCGAGCACTGCTGACCACCAAATAGCGTAGATGCCGAAAGAGCGTTTTCTACAGCTGGCAATTTTTGCACAAAATTATGTTCCAGGCTTAATGACAGTACACTTGATGCATTATGTTTTTTAAGGTCACATTTCAAAAATTTATAATGGTACCACAACTGAATAGTGATATTCCCACTTTTTTGTGATTTAAATAAGATGATCCTTTACTTTTTTGTGATTCTTTATATACTGTCATAATTTATAAGTTACAAACTATTTTTTGTAATACTTACACTCTCTAATAAAACTGGTAAGTAAAATTAAGAAACACATAATATTTTCTGTCTTTTTCTTAACTTTCTACTACCGGTATTAAAACCGGTATCCCGGTATTGAGTTCTAAGAAATACCGAATACCCCGGTATTGAACTTTTGGTCCGATATTGTAATCCCTACTTGAAACCTTTTTGTCAAATTGGCTCCTGTCTATCGAACATCGCTTCGTGAACTAAAAATATTCAGTTTTTAAAGAAATCGCATTTCGTAGCTTACCAGGGCGACCAATCTGATCAAGTTCCAAGATCTTGATTTATATGGATAACGTAAGTATTAATACTTAAAACTATTTATTTAATTTTTTTAAAAAAATTTCGGATACTTGTCTTTATTATTAGCTATTTAACTGAATTAGTAATTTGAAAAAGGGAATGAACCACCACAAACTGTTTGGGGGAGATTATTTTTAAGCAGTCTCGCAACTTTTTTTTTAATCATTGTTTTTCTTAACCAAACACTTTCGTGTGAGATTCTTACATTACTATTTATTTATATTTATGAAACATTGATACAGCAATTCCATAAACAAGAAATCGGTTGTACAGATAAAATCTCTTAAATATAATAATTAATACTCGTATTTTTAAAGTACATAATAGTTACTTCAGCAGCAAATAAATTTTCCAGTATTTATGTACTATATTAATATTTATCTCTTAGTAGCCACATTAAAGAAATAATTTATTCATCTTCGACTGATTAAATTTCAAATTCATGTGAGTCAGTAAAGGAACATGAATTTTAAATGTGAATTTTTGTTTTCGTGATTTTTAATTGTAACATTTTTTCTATGTCGTTAACAATTCTTAACAGCGAATTTAACAACGAATCAGGAGGAAGCATATATTTGGTGACAGAAGTAAAGATGTTCAAATATTGTACGAAGATGACTTGAGGCGAACGAACAATGTTTTCTTCAATAGACAGAGTAACTGCTGAAATTCGAGAAAGATTCCAACAGTTGCAGAATCTAGCGCAAAAATATGCTTTTTCAAGGCCTGAAGTGATATTGAGTATGGACGAACTTAGCTTGGATCAAGCTCCGCAAGGCATTAATAAAGAAAAATTCCAACTTGAGTGCGTACGTCTTCTATCTTCCCCTCAGGGGGCTCACCTCCTTTAGGTGAGTACGGGTTTCACGCTCCCGAGGTGCCCTAGTGATCTTTTCCTTCTCCCTAGGGGTTTACTGTCTTTGGTAAACACGGGCTTCACGAACCCGGGGAACCCTAGTGATCCTTCTATATTTTCGGCCCTTTTTCTTGCCATTCCAATTTCCCTTTCCTTCTTTTCCACCTCAGGGGCTCACTTTCGGGTGAGTACGGGAGGCCACGTCCCCGAGGTACCCGAGTGAATTTTGAAAAGGAAAAAAAACCAAAAAAATATTTGCTTAGTTAGTGTTTAAGTTACAGGTCCATATTTAACGTTATATTTAGTTCAGTTAGGGGTTGTTTTGTGGTTACTTTTATTTTGGATATTTTCAGTTTACTTATTTCTATTATTTTAATTTTGGTTTATTTCTTTGGGGTATTTGAAACAAATGAATTTTACTTTTCGCATTACGTACTGTTAAGACTGGTTTTTGAGTCTGACCCGCATGTTTGCCGTGTGCGGCGACCCGTACCGGGGGAAAGTGGAGTCTGGGGTTCCTGTTGCGTGCCCTTTGGCCCATGCTTCTCCGTAGACGGGAGGCAGGAGTGAGCCCGCTCCTGTTAATCGGCTGGTGATTAGTTCTGCGGATTCCAATACGGGTTCTTTTGGAATACCAAAGACGGTTGCTTTAGGGTTAGTATCGCAGTTAGGGGTGCCCTGGGTGAACTGGCGGATCACATCCCGAACCTGTAATACTATACTCCAGTACCACCTCTGAGGTAAGTGCCGTGCCTGACGCATGTCAGATGACCAGCGGGCTGCCTCCCCTTGTTGGGCTCCATGGTGGGTGGAGGCGTACTGGGATGAACACGAAAAAACACTCATGGAACCCAGCAGTAATTCTCCTTCAGTGGAGCACCGTAAGATAGAATTTTCTGATTCGTTTCGCTATTTTATACTAAAAACTCCTGCTACTTTTACTAATGTGTCACCTTTCCTAATTGAGAAAGCTATAACTGGCAGTATAGGGGAAGTCAAGTCGATTCGTAAGATGCGCTCTGGGGACTTGTTCCTCGAAGTGTCATCTTCGAATCAAGCGACAGCCCTTATAAAACTCCAAAAGCTTGCTCATTTAGACATTACCGTGGCTCCTCATAGTAATTTAAATTTTTCGCGTGGCGTAATTTCGCCAGCGGATTTCTTAAACGTGTCTACTGAGGAAATCAAGGAAAACATGAAGGCCCAAAAAGTCTGTGATGTCAGGCGTATCACGATAAGGCGGGATGGACAGGTGCTGAACACAAAGCACCTCATCCTGACCTTTTCTACACCTGACCTCCCACAGACCGTTAAAATGGCCTACATCCGATGCCCAGTTCGACCGTACATCCCAAATCCGCTGCGCTGCTTTCAGTGCTAACGATACGGCCACTCGAAGAACGTCTGTCGGGGCCAGCCTACCTGCCCTCGTTGCGGGGAATCAGGCCACGACAGCGCAGATTGTAAAAAGAAGGAGCAGTGTTTAAACTGTAAAGGTGAGCATCCGGCGTATTCACGCTCTTGTCCTACTTGGATTACGGAAAAAGAGATCACAACTGTCAAAATAAAAGAAAAAATTTCCTACCCAGAGGCACGGCGTGTTGTTTTGTCACGCACGCCGGTCTCTGGTAAGAGTTATGCTAGTGCCACCCGCAAGAGCACATCGGATAAGTGTATCCAATGTGACTCTAAAAAAGATAACAGCTCGGATTCATCAACACCCACTGAACCAGAGGTGATTGTTCCATCAAAAAACAATTCACCCCCTCGAACGAAGGTGATTGCTAACCCTATTAGCAAATCACCACCTCCGGTGAAAAAAAAATAATTCAAAGGACAGAGAGCGATTTGCCGAGAAAACCAAAGAGCCGAATGGCTCGTCAAAGGGATCTTAGACCACATTTAACTAGGATCCCAAAAAAATTATCCAGAGACTTCCACCGAAAAATAGAGGACGATACTTTGACCGGTGATTTGTTCCGAAGAAGATGAAGATCTCATGGATATTCAATCGGGCCCTTCGACTTCTAGCTCCAGAGGAGGAGCGAGTGCGGCACAATAATGACCTCCTTCATTTCCTGGAACTGCCGTGGTTTGAGGACTAGACTCGATGATCTCAAATCCATCATATCCACGTACCAGCCCGCATGTGTTGCTCTCCAGGAGACTTTTCTGAAGAGAACCATGACAATGCGAGTACGTGGTTATAATTGTGTACGACGGGATGTCGATGGCGATACATCTCCAAACGGAGGTGTATGCCTTTTAACGCGTCCCATCTGTATCCCAGTCATATCGTCACACTGCACACATCGTTACAGGCTGTGGCTGTACGGATTCACATCCATTCTTTAGTCACGGTCTGCTGTGTTTATTTACCACCTAACGATGTTATGCCACAAGTGGATTTGAATCAATTAGTCAGCCAATTGCCAGCTCCATTTATTTTGCTCGGTGACTTTAATGGACACAGCCCTCTGTGGGGGCATGATGATACTAATTCTCGCGGGCGACAGATCGAACAGTTGATTTCTGATCACTGTCTCTGTCTGCTGAACAACGACGAGAAAACTTATTTCCATGCTCCCACGAGGACATTTCACTCCCTCGATCTAGCCATCTGTTCGCCAGCTCTGCTACCGATGTTGAATTTCGAGGTTGCAAACGATCTGCACAACAGCGATCATTTCCCTCTCCTAGTCTCGCATGTTAATGGTGCGGGGACACGTTTTCGTCCCCCCACTTATCATTTTCATCGCGCAGACTGGGATAAATTCACACGGTTAGCGATTATCTCAGGCACAATGGTTCAGAACAGGGCAGTTGATGAAGCAGTCTTCAATGTCACTGAAGCTATTCGGAATGCTGCTGATGCAGCCATTCCCAAAACATCCAATTCCCCTCGAAAGCTGCGCAAACCATGGTGGAACGCTTCCTGCCAAAAAGCCAAAAAGGAACAAAGGAGGGCGTGGGGTATTTTCAGGAGGTACCCCACCACTGATAATCTCATAGCGTTCAAACGTGCGAAAGCGTTAGCTCGTCGAATACGTCGTCAATGCCAGAGAGAATCTTGGATCAAGTATGTGTCTTCAATCACATCGTCAACTACCAGCCAACAGTTATGGAGAAAGGTCAAAGCAGCGAATGGCCTTTATCGGGACTTTTCTATTCCGATATTGGAAACATCGACTGCTATTTACTCATCGCCTGTTGATGTGGTCAACGTGATTGGCCAAACATTTGCTAGTGTGTCCAGCTCCGATTCATATAGCCCTGCATTCCAGGTGACTAAGAATCGTTTAGAGCGGACACCTATCAACTTCAGGTGCCGACAACCTTTACAATATAACTGTGACTTTGACATGTTTGAATTGAAGAGAGCCTTATCATCGGCCCACAATACTAGTCCAGGTCCTGATGGAGTATCCTATGAATTGCTCCGCCATTTGAACGAGGTTTCACTCATAAGTCTCCTTTACCTATTCAACCGAATATGGAGGGAGCAGGTGTATCCTACTCAATGGCAAGAAGCCATAGTGATCCCCATTCTAAGACCTGGAAAAGATCCCAAGAACCCTCTCAGCTATCGACCGATAGCACTCACGAGCTGCCTTTGTAAGACACTGGAACGTATGGTCAACGCTCGTTTCGTTTTTCAGCTAGAAAAGCACAGATGCATTCCTCTGTTTCAGAGTGGCTTCCGTAAGGGAAGGTCCACTCTGGACAATATTATCATGCTTGAAAATAAAGTTAGAAATGCATTTGTCCGGAGGAATCATCTTGTTTCTATTTTCTTTGATATCGAGAAGGCATATGACCGTACTTGGCGCTATGGGATACTCCGCACTCTTTTTAACTTTGGTCTTCGTGGAAATTTACCTATTTTCATTCAAAATTTTTAAATGTACGCACTTTTAAAGTTCGTTTGGGTGACACTCTCTCTGCTTCTTTTTTGCAAGCTGAGGGAGTTCCTCAGGGAAGCATTCTGAGTGTCACCCTTTTTCTTTGTCATATTTCACCCATCTTAAATGTTTTATCGCCCTCTATACAGGCTTCTTTTTATGTCGACGATTTGCAGATCAGTTGTGAAGGCTCAGATATGCGCATGATTGAACGACAGTTGCAAACTGCCGTCAACAACATTTTAAAATGGTGCGACACCACCGGTCATAGTATTTCTGCGAGCAAGAGTTGCTGCGTGCACTTTTGCCGCAAACGGGGTATTCATCCCGACCCCGAAATACGCATCCGTGATGTACAAATTCCCGTAGTTCCCGACGTACGATTCCTCGGAGTAATTTTCGACCGCCGGCTCACTTTCCTTCCGCATATTTTACAATTGCGGAAGAGGTGTGAAAAGTCTTTAAACCTCTTGAAGGTGTTGTCAAACGCCTCTCGGGGGGCGGATCGAACATCATTACTCCGAGTGTACGACTACGGATGTGTTGTATACGGAACAGCGTGCAACTCTGCTCTGAAAAACTTGACCCCCTCCACCACATGGCACTGAGAATCTGCTCCGGTGCGTTTCGCACATCACCGGTGCAGAGTCTCTATGTTAACTGTCATCAGCTTCCTCTAGATCTTCGACGGAGGAAGCTGTCTCTTGCGTATTATTTTAAGATCTTGTCCGTGCCTTCACATCCTCTGCAGAATGTGTATATGAGTACCAGCATGAAGAGACTTTATGATGCACGGCCGTCTAACATCCGGCCGTTTATGGATCGGATGAAGCTTCATATTTCTGAACTCGACCTACCTCACGTGCATATCCAGCAAAGGAACCTTTTCCTCTTCCAACCTTGGAATACGCCACGGTTCCATTATATCAACCCTTTTGCCACTTACAGTAAATCCACTGTAGCGCCTGTCGTCTTTCAACGCGTCTTCGCCTACCACCGCAGTCAGTATAGTAGTTATTCGACCATCTACACGGATGGTTCGAAACGTGCAGATTACGTTGGCTGTGGAGTTGTGATTGAAGATATTATGCACGGTTATCGGCTCGACACTTCTTGCAGCATTTTCACTGCCGAAGCTGTCGCCATTTACCGTGCACTTCAATTAATCGACTCCAATATGCCCCGTAAATACTGCATCTATACTGACAGCATGAGTGTACTAGAAGCGCTTGAAAACTACAACGATCGATGCCATCCAGTGGTTTGTAAAATACTCGAAATTACGAGTCGATTGTACGGCAAGGGTTTCGATATCGTGTTTTGCTGGCTACCAAGTCACGTAGGAATCATAGGCAATGAGCAAGCGGACAGCGCGGCAAGGTCGGCGACGACCCATCTGCCGCTAGCAGTTCCGCTATCGGATATGAAGCACGTCATCATGCATCATATTTTTAAGATCTGGCAGGAATCATGGAGTCAGCAGTTGGATAACAAACTGCACTCCGTGAAACCTGTCATAGGAGCATGGCCTGTGATGCCAATGCGAAGAACTGATGTCAAATTGACTCGTCTTCGCATTGGCCATACTCGCTTCACACACAGGCATTTGTTGTTTGGAGAACACGCACCTGAATTTCCTTCATGCAATGTCTCTTACACTGTTCATCACATTTTAATCGATTGTCCAGTTTTTAACCATCATCGCATCACCTTTTTTCATACATCTATTTTAACCTTATCTGACTTGGTGGGAGAAATACCCCACCAAAATCTATTTGCTTTTATAAAGACGATTGGATTTTTATATTTAATTTGACTTTTTGCAATGTTTTCATTTTAACTTTCATTTTTTATATCATTGTATTTTTCCTGTGTATTTTTACCAGGTTTTTCTAATTTTAACAAATGTGTGGCGCAGTATAGCCAATTTTGGCTCTTGCGCCATAAAACCCCACATTCACTCACTCACTCACGTCTTCTATCTTTCGTAGCTACAACAGAATCAGGCTGTAAAAAAGAACTCATTGGGTCCGGCTCTATGGGTTTATTAAAATACACTCTGTCGCAAAAAAATATATGCACCCAGAAGAAATCAAGCTACAATTTACGAAACTCGGCAAGAATGTAGTCTGGTAAGAGATATGCAAATGATTAAAATTTCGAAGCCAATGAGACAAGGCTAAGTGTGCTATGCGCATATTAGTTGCGCAACTGGGAGAGTTTAAAAGCATGAGTACGAGCGCCGTACGGCTATCCAAACGAATCTGATGACTTTGATAGACAATATTGAGACTTAGGATGCCTCTAAGACGTAACCGGCGGCAGTACGAGCAGCTGACGGACTTTGATAGGAGCCGTATAATAGGCCTCAGAGAAGCAGGTTGGTCGAATAGACGTATCGGCCGCCACCTCGGTCGGAGCGATATGGTAGTTGCTCGGTGCTGGCAACAGTGGATCACAGAAGGTAGAGTGTACCGTCGCGGAGGGTCAGGACGTCCCAGGAACACAAATGATCGCGAGGATCGTGCAATCAGAAGAGTGGCCACTTCGGCACCAACAACGTCGCTAGCATCGATTCAACGCCACTTACCTCCTTCCAGACATCCAGTGCCATCAAGAGAAACCATAAGGAGACGACTGACCGAAGTTGGCTTGAGGAGCCGACATCCGCTAAGACGCTTACCACTGACCCCACATCATAGGCAGTGTCGACTGGATTTTTGCTGACCTCGGGCAACTTGGAGTGTGACAGACTGGAGACGTGTCATCTTCAGTGATGAATCCCGATTCAGTCTCAGTGCTGATTACCACCGCACACGTGTCTGGAGGCGCACCGGCCAGCGGTCCGATCCGGCATTTATTGTCGAGCGGCATACAGCAATTTCACAAGGTGTGACAGTGTGGGGAGCAATTTCTTGGGACACACGATCATCTTTAGTGGTCCTTCAAGGCACTTTGACAGCTCGCAGATACGTGGACGATATTTTAACGCCGATTGTGCTACCCATGCTATCAAGTCACCCAGGTGCCATTTATCAACAGGATAATGCTCGTCCACATACTGCGCGACTCCCCAACAATGTCTTCAAGGATATGAAGTCCTACCATGGCCTACCAGGTCACCAGATCTTTCGCCAATAGAGAATGTCTGGGACGCGCTGGGAAGGCAACTGCAGCCGTCCCGAGATACAGGAGAATTAACTGCGCAGATGCAAAGACTATGGCAGGATCTTCCACAGGTGGTCATAAGTGATCTAATTGAATCGATGCCACGCCGAATTTCGGCTTGTATAGCTGCCAAAGGTGGCTTTACTACTTACTGATTTTTAACCTTTTGCAAGCTGTAACCGCTTAATAAAATGATATTTTGTTCTGAATTTTTAATCATTTGTTTATTTTCATATACACTACATGCATACCAAATTTCGTGAGTGTAGCTCAATTTCTTCTGGGTGCATATATTTTTTTGCGACAGAGTGTATATTATTGAGTCCAAACTTGAAGATGTCTTACCAAACATTTATAATGTTGAGAATTTTTTTTTAACATTTGCCCTCAGTAATGTCAGTTGCGAGAGAAGCTTCTCTAAGCTAAAATTAATCAAAAATTATCTCAGATCGACTATGTCTACGTTAAGGCTAACAAATTTAGCTATTCTGGCAATTGAACATGACATACATATTGATATTTACAGCTGTATAAAAGATTTTGCTCTGAAAAAAAAACACGAAAAGTGCATTTTTAATCAATAATAAAATTTAAAGCTGCTTTTTTTTACTTTTACTAATTTTCAGGACTAATAATTAAAATAGAGGGGTGGCTAATTACCGGTCGTCCTCAGGTGGCGAAAGTCCACGCTACGCCCCTGATTTAAAGTATACTTGATTCGCATCCTCAAAGTGGCACAACTAGCATTACAGTTATGCGCCATCTTACATATGGGTAAAAAAGCCTTCCAAATTTCTCTGATATAGCACAACTCCTTCTTGGTGATGGAATTTTTATTTCCATCAGTGTATATTACTAATGATAATAAATGAAAGAAAATGGAGTTGTGTGATAAAAGATCTGTGTAATTTAAAGTAAACTATTTCAAGCTAGTTGAATTTAGGTCTTAATACAGAATGTTTTTTTCCAGGTATAGAAGTTTAAGTTGGCATTACTTTCCAAGATGGCGACCGATTTAACAGCTGTCAAGTGATTTATTCTCAGTTTGGTTTGGCAATTCATCATGAATAGACTCCTGCCTGAACAACGCTTTCAAATTGTGCAATTTTATTTCGAAAATAATAGTCGATTTTCATAAGCGAATTTTGTTTAGCGATGAAGCGCACTTCTGGTTGAATGGCTACGTCAACAAACAAAACTGCCACATTTGGAGTGAAGCTAATCCACAAGTGTATGTCGAAACACCGTTACATCCAGAAAAACTGACTGTTTGGTGCGCTTTATGGGTTGGTGGAATCCTTCTTCAAAAACGATGAAGGCCACAACGTTACAGTCAATGGTGATCAGTATAGAGCCATGATTACTAACTTTTTCATTCCTGAATTGAACAATCATGATGTCCAGGAGCTGTGGTTCCAACAAGACGGCGCAACATGTCACACAGCTCGTGCCACAATCGATTTATTGAAAGACACATTTGGTGACCGCCTAATTTCACGTTTTGGACCTGTGAATTGGCCTCCAAGATCTTGTGATTTAACACCGCTAGACTATTTTCTGTGGGGCTATGTAAAGTCATTGGTCTATGCGGATAAGCCACAAACGCTTGACCATTTGGAAGACAACATTCGCCGTGTTATTGCCGATATACGGCCCCAAATGTTGGAAAAAGTCATCGAAAATTGGACGTCCAGATTGGACTACATCCGAGCCAGCCGTGGCAGTCATATGCCAGGAATCCTATTTAAAATGTAATGCCACAAGATTATCTTTCGAATAAAAAAAATTCATGTCAATCGAATAATACATCGTTGTTTTATTGCAATTTAACGTTCTATACCTCTAAAAAAACACCCTTTAGTAGGGTAAAGATTAACAAAAGCAGCCCTGGATGAAATCCGTGATATGATTGAAGGGGGAGACCAGAATAGTGGAGGCCACTTTTTTTTTAAACAGATGGACAAATATGTAATTTCCTTAATGAACATGATTTGGAATACCATATCCCCAAAGAATAAATGCTACTTGCAAATCATTGTAATACGTTGCTTGTGAATTATCAAAAAAATCTAGTGTGCTAAAATCTCTAGAAAATTATATCCAAAATTTCAGAAACGAATTTGGAAAAATGGAACTAGGAGTAAAACTGATGTATCAGGACTCTCGTTTGAAATGGAAGCTGGACAAACTCGCAGGTAGCAAAAGAGAAAAATTATTTTTAGTGAAAGTAAAGAAGTCGGTTAAAAAATTTTGAAAGAAGGAAAAATTTCTGGCAAATTTCTCATCATTTCCATTTTATGTCATATGTGATATAGCAAGTGCAGAACTATCCCGAAGACCTGAGATATACGAAACTGCTTAGAACACTTCACTGTATTTTTTGACAAGAGATTATTACATGAAATTAAGAAGAAAGCTATACAGAAACTAAGGGAAGCTTACGAAAACGATATTGAATCTTTTAATTATGATTATATGAATTGTGTGTAAATCAGTGTTTACTATTTTTAAAAGAAAACTTAGATACAATGTTGGACCCTCAGGGCCGTTTTCAACTCCACTGACTCCCTAGGCACTTGAAATTGTTACGCCCCCACAATTTCCAGAGCACTTCTCTCTCTTTTAGTTTTTACCTTGCCAGTTTTGGTTCGGGAGGGATTTTTCCTTTACTCAAACTCTTTTATTTCTTTTTGCTCTTTGGAGAGTCTTTCCATTATTTATCCCCTATGGACCCACCGTATATTGGACTGGCAACTGGCAGCGGAAGGGAAAGGGTAGTCGCATGTTTTTACCACTTGTTCATTTCTTACCTTGAGGCATCACGGACTCCCTTTCCCCTTTTGAAAATTATAATTAATGAAATCGTTTGCAATTACAATATGGAGTACACGTTATTGTACGAAATGTTTTCAACTGGTTTATTCTCATCTTTTTCTTCGCTTATCGTTTTACTATATTTTACTTTTAGACATCCTTATTCTTTGTTAAATCGCTGTCATTGTATTAGTAAAGGGTGTTTTTTTAGAGGTATAGAACTTTAAATTGCAATAAAACAACGATGTATTATTCGATTGACATGAACTTTTTTTATTCGAAAGATAATCTTGTGGCATTACATTTTAAATATGATTTCTGGCGTATGACTGCCACGGCTGACTCGGATGTAGTCCAATCTGGACGTCCAATTTTCGATGACTTTTCCAACATTTGGGGCCGTATATCGGCAATAACACGGCGAATGTTGTCTTCCAAATGGTCAAGCGTTTGTGGCTTATCCGCATAGATCAATGACTTTACATAGCTCCACAGAAAATAGTCTAGCGGTGTTAAATCACAAGATCTTGGAGGCCAATTCACAGGTCCAAAACGTGAAATTAGGCGGTCACCAAATGTGTCTTTCAATAAATCGATTGTGGCACGAGCTGTGTGACATGTTGCGCCGTCTTGTTGGAACCACAGCTCCTGGACATCATGATTGTTCAATTCAGGAATGAAAAAGTTAGTAATCATGGCTCTATACTGATCACCATTGACTGTAACGTTGTGGCCTTCATCGTTTTTGAAGAAGGATTCCACTAGCCCATAAAGCGCACCAAACAGTCAGTTTTTCTGGTTGTAACGGTGTTTCGACATACACTTGTGGATTAGCTTCACTCCAAATGTGGCAGTTTTGTTTGTTGACGTAGCCATTCAACCAGAAGTGCGCTTCATCGCTAAACAAAATTCGCTTATGAAAATCGGGAACAACGGCAATCTCGTTTTGGGCCCATTCGACGAATCTACACCTTGCTTGATGATCGTTTTGATGAATTACCAAACCAAACTGAGAATAAATTACTTGACAGCTGTTAAATCGGTCGCCATCTTGGAAAGTAATGCCAACTGAAACTTCTGTACCTGGAAAAAAACACTCTTTACAACAAAGGATTTCTCCGAGTTTTGATCATTGCAAAATCGTTAAAAACATCATCGTAATTAATATTATTTTGAGTACATCGTAACATAAAACTGTTTAAGCATTTTTTTCATAGTAGATCTCATTTCAGTCTTTCACTCTGTATAATTTCAATTTTTTTTAGTCATGTGCCTAGCGGGCCTAAGCGGAAAAGTGGGCCTCAGACCCCCCATTAGAAATATATCGAGTTGCAATAGGTCTTGGGTAGACGGACATCTACCGATTTTGAATGCATCGGATCAGGGCCGGCGCTAGCAGTTTCGCCGATCCCGGGCTAAGAAGTAAAATGCCGCCCGTTTATAACAAAAATTAAAAGAGATAACCTAAATCCTTCCCACGCTTAATGATAAAATAAAACGTGAGCAAAAAAAATTGCTATCAATAATGTTAAAGTTTTGATTAGCAAAAAATACTGATTTATTAATTTATATTTTTGGCACTGAATTAAAATTAGGGATGCACAGAAAAAAGAAAAGAGTCATTTCTTGTGTATAATTATAAAATACAGATATTAAAAAGTACTAAAAGAAATTATAGAGAGATATAACTACTAAATATTAAAACTTAATTACATATAAAAAATACATTTAAGCCGAGAGTTAAACTCTTAAAAGTGTTTCTTTCTCACTTTTAATTCTGAGATTTTCTTTTTATAATTTCTTTAACATTAATTTCTTCAGCCAGTTCATGTTCAATAGCTATTGTTAAGCCGTTTAGCCGATCCTCGGTAGTTGTGTGTGGAGCGTAAAAATTCTTCAATTAATTTTAATTTGGAGAAACTTCTTTTCCGCATTCCACACTTATTGGGAGAGTAAGCAATATCCTTAAAACTATACGGAGATTTGGAGCAAAATACAGGTTCGGTAAGAGTTTTAAAATCTCGATTGGACTTTCTTTTTCATTTAGCAAAGCCAAAAACGCTACTATCGCCAGGTCCAGCGCGTTTATATCTGATGAATTCCCATCAGTTAACACTGCTTCTAGATCTTTACAATACTTAAGTTCGTCGTTTGGAGGAGTATTTTTTAAATCACAAATATTGTATAAAAATTGGAAATAGTTGCTGTGGGTACTGATCAAATCAAACCTGGATTCAAAGGCATTGATAGCTTTATCTCTAATGTGAAAAAATAAAAACTCTGCCTTATATTTCAAAGTAAGATCTTTTGTCGGATCATCTCGTGCCTCATAGTCGAAATTAACATTCCTTCTTCGAACTGTATGACGTGGCTGGGTGAGCTCAAAATTAGCCGGTATGTCCATTTCGAGTTCGCGAGCATCGCAAAGCATTTCATTAAAGGTTGTGTCAAATCCAAGATCCTTGGAAAAAATCTTAAAATTTTATCAACAGCTCTATAGCAGATAGTAGATCATAGTCTTCTGTCTGCAAGAGCTTACTTATAGGATTGATACAATTTAAGATTTTACACCAAATTACAATGCTGCATAAGCTTAAATTGTTTAACACAACTTAATAGTACAGAAGCCTCAAGTCTTATAGAGTTTTAAATCTCCGAATTATTACAAACAGTAAGTAAAGCGTCGTATACCCCTCTTACTTGATACCTTAGTGGTTTTAATGCATCTATTCTGCTTTCCCAACGATTTTGTTTGAAATCATTTATCTTCTTTATAAATTGTGTTCATCATACTTTTTTTTTGTAATGCTCATTTTGTTTCCACTTTAATTAAATGTTTTTATACTAGGAACAACAACAACAAAATAGCACCTATACTCTTACACATTAATTATTGTTCTGTAACAATAAAATTTAATTAAATCCTTCTTCTGTTGCTTTTTACAAGAAATTTCTTTCATAATTTTGACATTTTTATTGTTTCCTTTTTTAAAGATTTTAAATATTGCTATGGTTTGGAACCTATTTTATTACTAGAATTTTTTTCTTAAATATATATACTAACGCTTTTAAACCTTTTCACAATCACGAAAAATACATTTTAAACAATTTTTGAGAAATATAATACTAAAATGAAACAGTAAATAAAAACTATTGCGAACTGAAAACACCAACATTTTAATTTGTAGTGCACCAGTGCTCTACGGAACACTGATTAAAAGCCTCTCGTTTATGTCTTGGATGAGTCGCTATGTTCTGAAACGTTTTTGGTAAGATATTGAAATAGGAATTATAAGTATTTTATATTTGTATCCGTTGCAATTAAACGATTGAGAATTAAAGCCTTTATGTATTAATCACAAATAAAACATATTGTAATAATTTTAAAAATGCTTTGGAAGTTATTCAGTCTTAAAGTCATTGTTGTTTGCTTATTAGGGCTGTTAATTCTATGTTATTTTGATATCACTATATATTCAAATTAAATATCTATTTAATAATCGTCTTTCGAAATTTAAAATTCATGCCTGAAATTTTACAATTTATTTATCTAAAGGATGTTTTTGCATTGAGTTAAAAATTTGTATTTTTTAAAACATTTATATTATTTTGGTTTAAAATCAAAAAGTCTTTTAAATATTTTCTTAAAATTTATTCATATTATACTGCAGATAATTTATTAACTCAATTTTTAATTTTTTCGAAATATGCATTTTGATGAACTTTATTAGTAGCATACAGAATATTATACAATATTTTAAGGATATTATACATTTTTTATGTATTTTTATAATTAATTATACACTGTCGATTCCGTTGCTCCTCCGCTCCTCTGGTATTCCTTCGGGCTGTTTTACTCGGCTACGTAGGTTGCAAGGACAAGGTCTCAGTGCTATCGCCTGTTTAGACCTGACTGGTCTCCTCTCAGCTGCCCTGTTGGTTCCGCTTGCAGTTGTCCTTGTCTCTCGGGTCCTGTCATATTGTCCACTCGGTCCTTGCTTGCTCCCATCTGTAGGTGACTTGCCCTGCCAGGTATCTACTTGATGTGAGGGACCTGCAATGGACTGTGATCTCTGGGAAGGGTTATTAGGTCTTCTATATTTATATTTTCGAGATGATACCGAGGACAGAATTATTCTCTTTATCCCCTGAGTTGGTTAGAGGGTTTGTCTTTTCGGGTCCCTATGTTCGGACCCCTGCAGACATCTTTTTCTGGATATTTTAGACCGCTTTTTATCCGTCCTGTCCACTGACCCATTTGACCCGACTTTACGTTTCAATCAAGGATCCTCCCATAGGCATTACCCTTATTTGATTTACGACCCTTACTCTCCTCACTCGAGGTTTTCCTAGATCCTTTGAATTTTCCTGGGTGCGACTTACTTTACCAATACTAGGCTTCTGTCCTTCATATAGTGTCTCAACATAACTATCCGAACTAATCGTGTCAGATATTCTTGGATGGCACACTCGCACCTGGTCGATATTAACTGTAACCCTTTTTCCCTTCTTCCAAATGATCAAATTGTTATTCCGAACCTCCAACACTCTACACTGGTGTGCAAAAATTAAGGACGAAGTCGAAAAATTAGCATATCAGCTGAACGAAGAGGCAGAGCGGACAGAAAGACCAATCAGGAGATTAAGTAAGGTGATGTACGGTAGCACATGCGCAGATATGCAGGTAGACGTAATAGGGGAGTGTCTGAGTAGCATAAAGCATGTTGTCGGTGTAAGATCAGTATTTCTGGCAAAGAGATTGCACGCCGTATAGCAGTTAAAATCCCACCGAGTTGCCGCCTCAGCGAGAAATGGCGAATAATAAATCTGTTAGACGACATCTGGATACTTTTACCCGAGGTCGAATCATTGGGAAGTTGGAGGAAGGCCGCAGTGTGACAAGTGTCGCTGTAGAGTTTGGAATTGCTCACAACATCGTTTCACGACTTTGGAGACAATTTCAAACTACAGGAACAGCTATCCGGGGGTTCAGTAGTGGTCGTCCACGAGGAACCACACCCGCAGATGACCGGTACATTGTCTTACAGGCCAGAAGAAACAGGCAGCAGACAGCGGGACAAATCGCTAGACACACGACACAGGCGACTGGACGACCGATATCGCGTTTTACCGTGGCTAGAATACTGCACGGTGGTGGTCTGTTTGCACGACGCCCTGTACGGTGTGTACCTTTAACGCCTGCCCATCGGAGAAGGCGTTCTCTGTGGTGCCGGGAACACCGGAATTGGAGAGACAATGAATGGGGACGAGTACTCTTTACAGATGAGAGAAGATTCAGTTTGAGTAGCGATTCTCATCGCATACTCATCTCGAGAGAGCGGGGAAGCCGCAATCATCCCTCGAACATCATTGAAAGGGACAGGTATGGAGGTCGCGATGTTCTCGTTTGGGGAGGCATCATGCTTGGTAGTCGTACAGACCTTCACATCTTCGACGCTGGTTCAGTCAACAGGACCCGTTATTGGAACGAGATTCTTCTTCCATATGTGCGTCTTTTTAGAGGCGCTATGGGTCTGCAGTTCCTTTTCATGGACGACAATGCACCATGTCATCGCACAGTAGCTGCCGAACAGCTCTTAGAGAGTGAGGATATTGAACGTATGGATTGGCCGGCACGATCTCCGGAGCTCAATCCCATAGAGCGTGTATGGGATTTTCTAGGCAGACGCTTGGCAGCTCGTACCTTACCACCAGTAACGATTCGGGAGCTTCGATTGGCGCTGCAAGACGAATGGGCAGCAATGCCTCAACAACTCATTGACACCCTCATTCTCAGCATGGCCAGACGCTGTGAAACCTGCCTAGCAGTCAGGGGAGATCATATCCCCTACTAAAGACCGGATGTTTCTTGCTGGACACCCATCACAGGGATGTTTCGGCCTTCAGTCGCATTGCGCTCCATGCTACTTTTTCAATCAAGCTTCTTTTTATCCCTCTGATTTCTCTTTTAGTAAGTGTTGCTTACATTACACATGTACTTACGTATTGGGGATCTTACGGTATTAAATGTGTTGATTTGGAAAGCTTTTGTACAAAGTTATATTGAAAAAACCGTCTCGTCCTTAATTTTTGCACACCAGTGTATATGGCCCTTCAAACTTAGGCATAAACTTTCCGACCACTCTCCTACCCGCAACACTTATAAAATTAGTTTGTACCAACACCAAATCATTTACTTTGATGTTAACTTCTCTCTTTTTCCGATTATAATATTTTCCCCAAGTTTTATGTTTTTTCCGCATATTCTGCCTTGCTTCATCGAATAATTTCTCAATGTTTCTTCCTACATATCAGCACCCTCTGTAACATTTATTTATTTACTAAAAGGTGTTATAATCTTTCTACGTAAGAATAACTCAGCCGGAGTTTTATTTGTTGTCACATTAACTGATGTGCGCAGCGTGAAAGCGAACTCGTGAAGAAATCGGTCCAAGTTTTCGTGATTTTCTTCTACAAAACAGGCTATCGTCTGGACTAAATTGCAATTAACTCTTTCCGTTAAATTCACCTGCGGCCGGTATGTTACCGTTTTCATATGTTTTATGTCCAACCTGTGACTTAGATGTTCAAATACCTCTGATATAAATTGGGGGCCGTTATCCCTAATTAAAGAAATCGGAGCTCCGTAACGTCAAATATAATTCTCAAAAAGGGCGTTAGCTATGGCCTGGGCCGAAGCTTTTTGTAAAGGAATAAGCTCACTCAGCTTAGTGAAGTGGTCAGTTATTACCAATAGAAATCTATATCTTTCGGTTCGAGATGCGGGGTAGGGGCCTAATAAGTCTAATGTTACGATTTCATTGGGGTATTTCGATACTATCGGAATTAATCGACCAGCTGGTAGTTTTTTTGTAATTAAATTTTTGACACCGGTCACAGGTTGATACATATTCAAATATATATTTCCTCATATATGGAAAATAACATGTGTCACGCAATTTTTAAATAGGTCATCCTCTTTCCTAAATGGCCTGCTAATGGCAGATCATGAAATTCTTGCATTATTGCTTCGCGAAGAGATCTAGGAATGTACACTCTTAGTTCTCCAAGAGTTGTAGAATATTTCGCGTAAAAGAGTAGACCGTTAATTAATTTAAAATCCTGGGACCAATTCTCGCATATAGTTGCATTAACGGAACCTTCGTCTGGGTTTTCTAAATGACGATAGATGTGTCCTAACTCAGGATCTTCCCTTTGCTCTCGCATGAGTTGTTCTCTGGAGTTTAAGGCTAAGGCTCGAAGAGCTGCGCACGAAATTTGTGATCCATCCATATTGCCTACTGGATTCCTAGACAATACGTTAACAACAACGTTTTGGACACTCGGACTATGTTCCCATTCAATGTTGTACTCGGATAACTTGAGTGTCCATCTAATCATCCGACTAGATAAGTTTTTCCCATTTGTTAGCTTTGTTAATGCCGCGTGATCTGTGATTACCTTCACCGGTAGTGATCCAAAATAAGTTTTAAATTTATTTAATGCCCATATCACCACCAAATATTCTCGTTCTGTAACTGTATAGTTTCTCTCGGCCTTGTTCAGGGTTCTAGTTACGAATGCAATAGGTCTGTGGTTTTGATTAAGCATAGCACCAATTCCGACCCCACTAGCATCCGTAAATAAGTTAAACTGTTCTGTAAAATTCGGCAACTGTAAAACTGGTGCCTCTGTTAATGCTTGTTTTATCTTATCAAAAGAATCCTGTGCTTCCGTCGACCAATTAAATTTAGCCTCCTTTTTCTTTAACCGATATAATGGTTCACATATATCTGCATAATGGGGTATAACTTCTGATACCACTCCGCCATCCCTAAAAATTTCGACACTTCCCTATTATTTTTAGAAGGTTTCATTTCTGCGATTTCCTTGACTTTACTATTATCGGTTTCAATCCCTTCCATTCTAATTATGAGACCTAAGTACTTCAATTTGTCACGTACGAAGTGACATTTTTCTTTGTTAAGAGTTAGCCCTGCGTCTCGCAACAATGTAAATACCTCATTCAAATGATCTATGTGTTCATTAAACGATGGAGATGTTTTAATAACATCGTCCATATAAACCATCACGAAACGCCCAATAACAGGTTTTAATATAATATCAATGGCCTTTTGGAAATTTGGCGCTGTCCCTGAAAGGCCGAAAAGCATTCTTAGGAATGCAAATGTGCTATTGCGAGTTATAAACGCGATTTTCTCGATATCTTTTGGACTAATCACCAATTGAAAAAATAACCACTTTTTAAATCCAATGTGGACATCACGCCGATAAACGGAATGTTTGAGATTAGATCATCAATCACCGGTAATGGATATCCGGGGTATTTAGTTATTGCATTAAGTTTGCGATAATCAATCGCGAATCGATACGCCTCAGGAGAATCTGGAGGGAGGTCATTATTCTTGCGCGTTAAAACCACCGGTAACGCGTATGGGGATTGAACAGGACGAATTTTACCCTCTTGTAACATTTTCTCAATGTGATAATCGATTATTCCTTGTTTGACCCTGTCATATCAGTAGGGTCTTGACACTACCGGTCCCTTGTCCCCAGTATCGATTTCATGGTATAAAACATGAGTTAACCCCGGCTGATCTGAAAATAGTTCTTTAAAACCATTAAATAAATCCGTTAATTTTTGCTTTTGCCCTTCACCGAGCTTTGTATCTGAGAGATCAATCTCGACCGGCTTTTCCAATTTTCGCAGCTGTTTAATTTGGTCATCTGGAATGATCAGAGATTTCTGATCGAAATCTAAAGTCAATTTGGACTCCTTCATAAAATCAATGCCTAAAATGCATTGGTATTGCATAATGTTAAGAATGTGACATTTCCAAGTTTTCTGGAATTCTCGGATCCAAATCTGTAATTCGACCCGACCTAAGTGACAACACGGGGCTCCCTGGGCCGTCACTACTCTATCTTTCGTCTTTTGACGAGGTCGATACGAAAAATATTTGCGATAGTCCTCCTCTGATATGAAAGATTTCTCCGCCCCCGTGTCCCAAAGGGCTGTAATGAATGTCTCATTTAAAAGAATGGGGCTATAAGGTGAATCTACTGGAGTCATTAGTAATGAGGATATCCTAATAGTTCGGTGTTCCGTATCTGGAGGATTTTCCGTACATCGCGATCGATCACCCCCATACTCGCATCTATCGCTTAAAAGTTTAAATATCTGTTTTGATCATTCTGGCCCCTGAAAGAACTGTTCCTCGAACCACCTTGTTGACCGCCTTGATAGTGGAATCTATTATCAGATTGACCACCTTGGCGTCGACCATCGAATCTCCGATTATCCACAACACCTTGACCCATAAATATATTGAACTCCATCCTCTGTCTGCTGTTGTCCGAATATCTGTAGTTACCTCTCGTCTCCCTCCAATTTTCCTACCGATTCCTGTTAGGGAAACGATTGTTTTCGCTTGGGTTTATATCTCGGAATTCCCAACTCGAACCTCTGATCTTTCTATTTAGAAACCTTTCCTCGTACTTATCAATTATTTGTAGAAGGTTAGATGTGGTTTGCGGATGCCTAACCTTTACATAATCTAAAATCTGAGGTTCTAACCTACTAATAATATGATCTATCAATTTTTCCTCCGTCATTTGGAGTTTTAAAATTTTGTGGATCTTTAATAAGTCATACACAAAATCCGTCAGTTTTTGATTATGCTTTTGAGATGATGCGAAAAAACGAGTTTCTAGTTCCGACCTATTCCTAACCACGGGGAACTGCTCTGTCAAAGGTTGCTTTAAGTGCGCGTAATCCGTCGCCTTGTCTTCACCAACCCTATAACCTAGAACCTCAAACCAATCTAGCGCCCGTCTTGTGAGATGACCCTTTAAATATGCACAAGCTAGTTGTGTGGGTATCTCGTAATATGTTATTATCAATATTTTCCAAGAATTCTGCCACGTTCTCCACACCCGAAAAATACTGCTCAGGGATGATTTGAAAATTAGATCTGACTCTAAACTCGGGATTTACTCGTTGGCCGCCACAGTGGAGATCCCCCTGGGTCTCACCCTGGACACCAAGATTAATTTGAGGCAAAGAAACTCCAAGAGCCATTTTGTATAATAATAATTATTATTTATTAATTCAATTCTCAAAAAAAAACTCAAATAACATATAATACTTTTATGTTACGTCAAATAAAGGGATTTACCTTTATACTAGATTAAATTACGAATTATGCAACTAATTGATTATTACGCTCAAGATCAAGTAAGGTCTACCGAAATAGGAGGTCCGAGAAATACACGTACTCTAATTCTTAACTTTCATTAACTTTAACTAAGTCGCTTAAACTGACGCTTATTTTAAGCGTACGTAAATTATATTTACCACTGGCTATATCAGCTTTCTGGTACTTCCTTAGAATAACAGCACTACGTCTTCACTATCTTAATATCCTGGAATCTTCTAAGATTGAGGTTAAAGTTGCTGGCTCAATAGCCTTCCACATCAATCTTGCTAGCTTACGACGCTCGACTTAAATACCTTATCTACTTTGCATATCCCGTTCATCTTTTTGGAATTGATTGGAAATATACGCGAATTTATATTCCCCAAAAAGACGCTTAAGAAGATTAGTGGAAAGGTTCCGTACAGATTCGTCACAAGTTTAATGAGATTCACTATGACATAGACCCCCACTTACACCTCTTTGACCGCCAAACTATTTTTTTATGACAAGGACACTTTGCAGGTCGTCATAGACCCCTATGACGACCTATGAATGTGTCTATATAGACCACTTTGGAAATAAATGGTGTAAAAGATCTTAATTAAAAAGGTGTCGTGAGCAAATTAACTCTTAAAATGACAATAATATGCAAAAAATATATACATATTTTTCAAGTTTTTAAAATTTGATCTTACAAAGTAATGGCTATCTTAACACAGTCTTAGAATAGATTAGAAAAATTATGTGTTTATTTCACATGTTACATTCAATAAAAAGGGGAAAAAATGTCTATATAAGTAAAAATAACTTACATTTTTCTTTTAAAATTGTTTTAACTGTTTGAAGCAATGTAAATTAAATATTTAGCAATAGACTAGTTCATTTATAACTAAACAAAATTATTACAATATATTACAATTACAAAACAAAATAATCATAATAAATATAACTACGTTGTATTTCAATTTCGAGCTATTGCTATTAGGTTCCTTTAGGTATAGTAAATAATTAAGGAATGTACTGAAAAGCTCAAAGGTAAGTGGGACGTCTGCGAGAAGAAAAAATGAACTTCTTTAAACACCAAATTTAAATGGTATTCACTTCCTTAAATTAATAGCAACGGAATTAAAAATTTTAAGCTGAATTATCTGTACATTTATGCACCTGTTAATGTGAAAAAATTCCATTTTAAATAACAATTAAATCTTTATGTGCAATAAACAATCAACACACACACACACATACACAACTATTTTTTTTATTTTCGAGACCTGTTCTTACCTTTAGGTGGTACACTTTGCATAAAACCCATTGCATATATAGCTGTAAAATTTTAAAGAGTTTTTGCAAACATAACAATCTATAAAATGAATGAAAAGAAATTTTAAAAAATAAATTTATAAAAATTTTAAAAACTTTTAAATTTAGTGATTCAAATTTCCATTAAATTTTACGCAGAAATTGTGCTACATCTAAAATTTGTGAATGTTTATTTGAAAACGAATTCATTCACTTGTTTGAAAATTTGCGGATCTTATGATATGCAAAATATCAGCAATATAGGTAAAGTAGGTTTTGAGAAAAGTGCACCGGAATGAACAAAAAATGTATTTTGAGAAAATCGCAAATAAAGATATTTTCATCTATGATTTGTAAAATAATATTTTTTAATGTAATATGAAGTCATACCATGATTAATTGGATTATTTGCATCATTTCTCAGCTTTTAAATTGTAAGTTTAAAATTCTAGATTATTTAAAAGTCTTTTTAATTACTCTTTCTTTTTACTTCATCAACACGTGTTGTCAACGATTCACACCTTCTTCCGTTTAAAATACCCAAAATTTATGTCTATAAGTTTTAGTATTTTTACTTCACTTTGAACATCATCATTACAGGATATTACAGAATTCCTTATACATATTTTTATTGTTATAAAAATACACAAAGAAAATGTATTTGATTAATTTAAAAAGTTAATTTGATGTCTTATTTAAATGGAACTCTGTTTTTAAAAATTGTAACAAAAGAATCTCTATTTTTACTCAAACATATGAATATTTATTTTAAAGTAAAACTAATAGTTATAAACATATATAGTTTTTTATTTATGAGTATTCAAATGTTAACGATAAGTAGTTAGGAAAAACGAAATGTTTGTTTTACAATCTGTGCATTTAATTCAGAATAATCCTGTAGATCCACTTTGTACTAAATACGCTTGATTTATAATTTAAGAACTACACTGAGTATTTATTAACGTAAAACTAAACATAATTAACATTTCAAAAAACATAAATTTTTTTTTTAATTTTGTAACTAACGATTTAAATTTTCCGTAATTTTTGCAGAAAAAATGTAGAATTTTCAATAAATCTGAACATATCATACAGAAAAATTACATTCTTTGTACAGAAAAATCAGTTTTTAACGATGCATATTATACACAAAATGGATTTTGAAGAAAGTGTATCTGAATCATACAATTTTAAAATTCAATTTTCTAGCGTTCTATTTATCGCATTTTCATAAATAATGCATCTATGGATGCAGAAAAGTGTCCTCTATTTTTTAAAAGTAAAATAAAAATTGCAAAATTTAAAGCAGTTTCACGTCCCAGTTATCTTTTAATGTTTTACATTTTAAATTACCTACTATCGTCCATTATAAGCGACTAAAAAAGTTATTTTTATACGATAGGGGCAAATAATACTTTTTCATTTCAATAACAATGTCAATCGAAGATGTTTTAAGACGACGCCGGAACATTGAAGCTATGAAAACACACATACTTAAATATGTTAATCAACATGAAAATATTCTACGAAACTGATGTCATCTATAATTATGTATGAAAGACGAAAAAAAATAAAATAGGAAAATTACAAGTGCAGCAAAATAATTTTTTCTTTTCACTTTATCTTATGCAATGATTAAAATTCTAAAAAAGAATTTGAAAATGAAAATATTGTTACCTTTTTTGTTGTCCGACTTTGACTTGTCTGCATAAGCATAGGAAACTAAAAGAATTAATTTTGAAGTCAAATTGACACAAGATTCCCTCAGTTTTCTTCGAAAAAGGGTCTTTTGCTCAGGGTCATTCTGCCCCTTTCTTTTCATTCATAAGACTTGGCCGTGCTTTTCATCACTTTTGTTGAGACTAATCTCTGCCAAAATCTATCTCTTTCAATAGTACCCGAATTCACGCATACAAAGCAGTAACACTTGTAGGAAATTCGATGAAAGAGAAGGAACCGGATGCCGAAATTCTTCTTTATTGCTCCCTCCCCTTTGCCCCATGGGACCAGCCTTGGGAAACACGGCTTTAAATATAAATACTAATGAATACTCGTTTAAAAAAAACAACTTTAGGACTCCATAGAAAACGTGAATGTTTTGCACATTTTTAGTTGTTTTTTTTTCTTTTCGAATTTTTATTTTGACTCGTGGAGCCCCTGGGTGTGTAATCTTGGTTTATTTTCTTCATAAACTAGTTAATTTTACAGCCAATTTGTCGCCTCAGGCAGGGGCCCGGCTTGCCCACCCTTAGTACCGGCCCTGATCGTATGAGAGATGTTGTTGAAGGCCACCGCAACGAACTATCTCTATGACGCAATGCTTGGGTGGAGTCAACAAAAAAGAGTCTTTTGCCGATTGGACTATTTTATTGTTAGAACTTTTACTTTATGTTAACTGCAAAATTAACGGAGAAATCCTTTTATTAGATATAGTACTGCGCGGGACTTTGTATGTATATGCAGAATGCTGCTCTCGTGAAATGATATCTGTGTTAAAATTGCTATAGAATAATCCCTGGTGTGATTTTTTCTTTAACTTGCTTGTTGTAACCCTGTGAGTTCAACAGATGTCCTTCAATTTTAAAGCGTGTTAAAAACAATTTAAGACTAGCTGCATGGCCCGGCGTTGTTTGGGCTTTCTCTACTTCTATAAATTTTCCCTTTCCTTCACACAAAATCAGCACTTCTAACACTCTTTTTCAAAATGACTTTCACGCCACCCCTCCCTTTCTCCGCTTAGCCCAGCGTTGCTCGGACTTTTACCGAGTGTATAACTTAAAATTCCCTGTTTCCAAATTTTTTTGCTTCGTTTCTGTCAGACAGGTTTATCCCCCCACGTTGCTTGAACATTTTTAAATGCATAACACATTGTCATGGAAACTCCCCTTCCCCACTCGCTATGATATCTCTCGAGTAAGTGAACAGTGGGACTTTAATATTCACTCACTCACTTTGCAACTTTTTAGGACCCGGAAACGAAAATGTACCTTTTAAAAAATAGTTGTATGTAGAGAAAAGTAGAAATTTTTATAATTAAAAAGTTTCACAACTGTGTATTAAATGTTGAATTAAAATTGTGAGCATTTTTTGAAATGTTCGATACAAGGAAAAAAAGTTTCATGTAATTATTTTTATAAATGAAGAAGTTATAAAAACTTTGAATTTGTAGTTATTAAATATTTAAAATTTGAGTATATTTTAACTGATGCAACATATTTAAAAAATAAAATACTATAAAGAATTAAAATTTATTTATATATAATTTATCCCCAGTTGAATAAAATGTTACTTTGTCTTCTATTTTTTAAAAATATTAAAACTACCTTTTTTACTAATTATTATAATACTTATTATTACACTTTCTTGAAAGGTTTAGAACTATGCATTGACTGACTTATAAAACCTTCGATATACATCCAGTATCAATTTTACTGTAGTTTTGTTATAGGTTTATAATATTCCTAGCTATTCACCGTTCTTCAAGTTAAATGAAATGGGTGTCATACACTTGGCCTTTTTCAACTAAATTTGTTTTGTACTTCGATATTATCTTTTGAAGTGTAAATTTGTTTCAATATTTTTGAGCCACTATAAATAGTATTTAAATTTTTAATTATCGCCTTGCTTAATGGAAATTATTATTACAACTTTGCATTCAAATGGGAGAATTGATCTTACGTTGAATTTAAAAGACATTTAATGAGTGTGAGGACCTCTCTCTGTTAATATTTATAACTTAAAAATAATTTCACTAACGTCATTCAAACTATTCAAATATCGTTTTTTCTCACGTTTTGTAAATCGTACACTGAATCTTCGAATTCTGTGTAAACGACCTTAAGTTACCATAACTGAAAACTGTATAGCACGATTTAAAAAACAGTGAACAGTTTTTTCTGAAAAATGGCGTAAATCTATCTTCGTTCAAAATGCATTCTTTTTCAGGTCAACTGATTCGAGACGTTCGTTTTTGCAAGGATTTTGATAGAATAATTCTTTGTGTTTTGTCTTTAGAATTTCAGCGAATTTTTAATTTAATTAATATTGCGCAGTCCGTAAATATTAAGATTTAAAATTTGGCCAACGTAACATATTCGAACTTTTCTAAAATCATAAGCAAATAAACAATGTTCTTTTTTCGATTAAAATAGTATAAATAATTTATATCTGGAAGTGTAATACGCTAATATTACTTTTTGTTGTATTTATTTTATGTTAAAATTGTAATCAGCCAGACACTCTGCCTGTTCAAACTTTAGCAGTTCCTGGCGCCTGGCGTAGACAAAACAAAATGCAAAGGTTTGCTTCACACATAAAAGATAGCTATCTGCTGTCACGGGCTTTTTTGCAGATGACAGAATTTTTTCCTACTTACTTGACAATTATTGTTATATTTTGGACACTTCTCACAATATCTTTATAAATTATAGCCTATGTGTTATCCTGATGTATAAGCTATACTATTGTAAAGTTTCATTAAAATCCATTCAGTTGTTTTTGCGTGAAAGACTGCCAAACATCCTCACAAACTTTCACGTTTATAATATTTATCCTGAAGCACTATGGAAGAGAAGGCAAACAACATGGTCACATTATACACTGGTGTGCAAAAATTAAGGACGAAGTCGAAAAATTAGCATATCAGCTGAACGAAGAGGCAGAGCGGACAGAAAGACCAATCAGGAGATTAAGTAAGGTGATGTACGGTAGCACATGCGCAGATATGCAGGTAGACGTAATAGGGGAGTGTTTGAGTAGCATAAAGCATGTTGTCGGTGTAAGATCAGTATTTCTGGCAAAGAGATTGCACGCCGTATAGCAGTTAAAATCCCACCGAGTTGCCGCCTCAGCGAGAAATGGCGAATAATAAATCTGTTAGACGACATCTGGATACTTTTACCCGAGGTCGAATCATTGGGAAGTTGGAGGAAGGCCGCAGTGTGACAAGTGTCGCTGTAGAGTTTGGAATTGCTCACAACATCGTTTCACGACTTTGGAGACAATTTCAAACTACAGGAACAGCTATCCGGGGGTTCAGTAGTGGTCGTCCACGAGGAACCACACCCGCAGATGACCGGTACATTGTCTTACAGGCCAGAAGAAACAGGCGGCAGACAGCGGGACAAATCGCTAGACACACGACACAGGCGACTGGACGTCCGATATATCGCGTTTTACTGTGGCCAGAATACTGCACGGTGGTGGTCTGTTTGCACGACGCCCTGTACGGTGTGTACCTTTAACGCCTGCCCATCGGAGAAGGTGTTCTCTGTGGTGCCGGGAACACCGGAATTGGAGAGACAATGAATGGGGACGAGTACTCTTTACAGATGAGAGAAGATTCAGTTTGAGTAGCGATTCTCATCGCATACTCATCTCGAGAGAGCGGGGAAGCCGCAATCATCCCTCGAACATCATTGAAAGGGACAGGTATGGAGGTCGCGATGTTCTCGTTTGGGGAGGCATCATGCTTGGTAGTCGTACAGACCTTCACATCTTCGACGCTGGTTCAGTCAACAGGACCCGTTATTGGAACGAGATTCTTCTTCCATATGTGCGTCTTTTTAGAGGCGCTATGGGTCTGCAGTTCCTTTTCATGGACGACAATGCACCATGTCATCGCACAGTAGCTGCCGAACAGCTCTTAGAGAGTGAGGATATTGAACGTATGGATTGGCCGGCACGATCTCCGGAGCTCAATCCCATAGAGCGTGTATGGGATTTTCTAGGCAGACGCTTGGCAGCTCGTACCTTACCACCAGTAACGATTCGGGAGCTTCGATTGGCGCTGCAAGACGAATGGGCAGCAATGCCTCAACAACTCATTGACACCCTCATTCTCAGCATGGCCAGACGCTGTGAAACCTGCCTAGCAGTCAGGGGAGATCATATCCCCTACTAAAGACCGGATGTTTCTTGCTGGACACCCATCACAGGGATGTTTCGGCCTTCAGTCGCATTGCGCTCCATGCTACTTTTTCAATCAAGCTTCTTTTTTATCCCTCTGATTTCTCTTTTAGTAAGTGTTGCTTACATTACACATGTACTTACGTATTGGGGATCTTACGGTATTAAATGTGTTGATTTGGAAAGCTTTTGTACAAAGTTATATTGAAAAAACCGTCTCGTCCTTAATTTTTGCTCACCAGTGTATATAGAACAAGATGTTTTAGACAAAAAAAGATATAGTAAAAATAATTGATGAATTTGCCAAAGGAAATCAAGAAGAAAAGTTTTATTGCAATATAGTAAGCTCTTTAGTAAGGTTTTTAATTTTTTTTAAATGCATTCAAGATTTTTTTTTAGCCGTTGAGTTTTATTATTAACAATATATTTTATTATTTTGAGAGTTTAAGATCAGCGAATCTTTTCACTATTTTAGTTTTTCGACCCTTGAGCCCATGGGCCTCAAACCTTTTACCACCAGGCTCCTATAACTGTCTTAATCTGCCTCTGCTTCTCGATGCAAAGGATCTTTGCAGGGGATAGGTCTCGAACACGCGGTTCAAAGGAAGTATTGCTGACTGCAAACTCAATACAATGACCTCTAGTTACCACCAGTGCCTACTTCAGCGTATTTCGGGCCCTGGGTGCAGAAGATCTACAGGCCCCCTTCGTACTGGTGGATCGAAATTTATAACCATAAAATCTGGTAAGTCCAGCTTATCCGGGCCGCTGGGCGCTCGCCTCAAGCTCCTAATGGATAAACCACCACTGGTTACCACGACCAACTCCTCAAAAGTTTGTTTCGTACACTTCTAATGTGTTATTTTACTACTGTAAAATGGCAGTTCTATAGATTTAGTGAACGGTCCGGTTCGTCATCAAAGCTTAACTGTGTGAAATTTTCTTTATTCGGTGTGTTTTCAGGAATAGAGTTTTAATAGTGAATTATTTTCTTGCGTTTGGATTCTTGTTAAAAAATTCAAGGTATGGTTTAGATTCTCATAATTCAGCGAATCTGATTCATAAATGATCCATTTTCGTTTTTCAAGTGGCGTGACAAAACCTTACAATCTTGTTTTATAAAAAAATTATTTGTAAGATCAGTAACGGCAATTGATTTGAAAAATGACAAGTCATTCACAGAGGTGCCCTTTTGAAGCACGTCTTACGTGCCTGATATAATCATAACATATCTTTATTAAAATTCATATATTATTTTGTATATGTTATCAAGGATTTCTTGTGTGCAGTTGGTAAATTGTTAACAAAGGAATTGGATCGACTCCAAAACATTATTTTTACGGGGCCTTTATACATAGTTATGTGGTCCTTTCCATGATATCAGATTGAGTAATTTTTATTTTCCGCGAGTTTTAAAAAACCGTCCATCTTTTGGTTGTATTTTTGCAAATATTCATTACGTATGTTGCAAAATATCTCAATCAGTGGCGTTTACAGACTTCTCTTGTTGGGGAGTATATTTAAAAAAAACACGTAGACGAAAGCGCCGAGGCATAATCTTCGTTAAAAATTGAAAAATCTTGATATACCCATGTATATGTCACTCATTTCAATTCCAGGAAAAGAAACATTTTTAAAATGTACATCAGGTAAAGGATTTTTTAACAGATTTATTGACAGCTGGTAAATTATGTATCATGGCAGTAGTTTTACTCTTAAGATGTGAGCCTTACTAGATGTATCCTATTAATGGATCATTTTAAAAGTGAAACTTAATAATTAAACACTTCCTGAGAAGTGTAACGTAATATTTATTTCCAATTATGTTTCAAAATTCTTAATCCATTTAAATTAAATTTAAATGATGCATTTAATGTATTAATTTATTTTATTTTTTCCTTAATTTTTTTTTATTTCATCTGTGGGCAACTTATTTTCAACATTTTTTTTTAGTCATAATCTTTATCAATTCTAAATTTTATGTTTTTGAAAAAAATGTAGTGCACTTTTTATTGTGTAAGGTTATTAGTGTAGTTAATTTATTGGGGATGCTAATAGTCTTTTAAAATTGTAAATTTTTAAAACAAAGGATAGTTTCAAAATGTTCAATATTTTATAGATTATGTTAGAAATATGTAATTGGTTTGGGTATTTATAACTACATATATCTGGATTGATGTTGTGACTTCAAATTGATTGAATTCACTTATGTCAATAATAATAATATAACCAATATTAAAATTTTTCTGGTTACTAAAAATTGATTAAATATTCTACAATAAATTATGTTTTTGTGTATAAAATATACCTTAGAAAAAGGAATTAAGAAATGGAGAGAGATTTAAAATAAAAAAAATCTATTAATGTCACCTAGCTCAGAATATTTTAAAATTGTAGTTAAAATATTTGATAGGAAATGAAGGATTAATTTATGCTCATAATATAAAGATAAATTAAAATTTTTTTGGGGTTTTTTTCCCTTATGATTAGTTACCATACATATCAAAAGAAAGATTACTTGTTAAACTGGAATGATAAATAGTTTCAAGACAGAGTGGTATTTTATTGAATCTCTCTAGATTATTTTTAAGTAAAGAAAAATAAAAACATTTTTTTGAACTCACATAATTAAAAACCATAGCATCATGTTTTATAGAATATATGTCATTCTTAAGCAAGTGGCATCTAAGTTAGAGTTCCTGTCCCAAAAGAGAGACGTACCTCCTCATCACAATTATTAAAATTTAGTACTTAAACTGTGGTGACTTAAGTTAATGAAAGGGAAAAGAGAAAAATAGGAAATGGATAATGGGATTATCCTTAAATTCTTTCCTGGTATCTTGGTGTCCAATTCATTTTTCCCTTTATTAAATTCATTAGTTGGTTACAAATAATCATGAAATTCACACAGATGAAGACTGATTTTTTTTTGTGTTCATTTTAAGATTCAAAATATTTGACTTTTAAAAGGACACAATTTAAATAACTAAACTCATAAAATGAGGTAATTTGAAGGGAAAAAATGGTCATTCTAATATTAAAAATGCTAGTTGAAAAATTTTACAGTAGAAAAATTTACAAATTTTTTTTCAATTAAATTAGAACAAATATGGTTTGTAAAATTTAAAATATTTTGAGAAAAATGAGTTATAAAGTTAGCATTTAGAAATTATTTGGGTTTCTGCTATATTTTTGAATATTTAACATTTAATCTCAAAATCAATGATTCCTAATTAATTTGGATCATATCTGATGACTCAAATTTGAATAAATTATGTAATCATTAAAAACTTAATTTGTAAATCTCATCAAATTAAAATGTATAATTTTTTAGGTCTCATATTTGTTTGTTCTGTCCACAATTAATATTTCACCAAAAACTGTTATAAAAAACTAACTTAGAAAAGATTCAAGTAATTTGAATAATTCATTAAGAGAACTTTTTCTATAAGCTATATATTGAAACGATAAAAATATACATATAATAATAAGTGACATTCGTCTATGAGTACAGATGACTTAAATATCTGTTATAGTAGTAGTTGTAAGATTACTGTGTAGTTCTAGTCTCTTGGATTTCATTAAATATGTGGTGTACTCAGAACTTGTTAATTTCAACCAAAGCTTGGAGAACATCTTGAGTGCTGTGTTGAAGTAGTTCATAGACTACCTTGAATATTATCCCTGTCATCTGATAATCACAACAGTGATTTAAAATTGTTACATTATTTGATGTAATTTATTATGTACTTCTGACTTATTTTGAAGCTCAAATATATTTAAATGTTCATAATGTAAACTATTAAATAAATTAAGAAAGTGGTTATTAATAAGTTAATATACTTCTCATTTTTAAGAAAACATTGTGGAAACTTCTGATTTTGACTGTTTTCTATTTTGTTTTGCTATCAGATTATATTTTATATAAAAATGCTTTAAAAAGATTAGTGTAAATTAATCTCATCTTAAAGTAAACTTGAAGAAAAAAAAGGGAGGCATAAACTGGGGACTTGAAGCTATTGAAAAAACGTGTTTGAATAAATGATTGTATGTACTTTTAATGTCATCAATTTTTTTAAGTGTATAAGAATTTAATAAATCTCATATACTAGGCATTAAAAATAATTGTAGTAATTAATGACAATACCGTAGTAATCCTTATACAATGGTATTTTAATATGCTTATTTGAATTTCTTTAGAAAGAAATTTGGTTTTTAGCAACTTTGACTTGCATTAAAAATATGAATAATAAAAGTTTTCAGTTTTTTTTTATCCTACAATGTTTGATATTGTAGCTTATTAAATGCTATCATATTTCTCTGTATTCTGCAAATGGTAAACATTTTGTACACTTCTGAGTGAAGTATACTTTATTTAGTTCTGAATTTTAATTGGTAAAGCATGTCAGTTTTTTAAAAAAATTTTAATGGTTATTTAATTATTTTTGTTTAGTTGTGAACTGTTAAAAATATTTTAATTGATTTTAGTAAAAAATTACTAAATGAAATTTAAAGAAAGTAATGATGAGAGAGTACGAAACAAGATATTTTATTGCATATATTAAAAATTAAACATTTAATTAAATCATGCTTAGACTATAGCCAGTATTGTAACATACACCTTCGCATTGCGGGGGCCCAAAGCCTGATTGCTGCCAATTGCCTATCCTCTGTAAAATCCAACTTGGGGGCCCAAATGTTCCCCATTAGCCACTGACTATATCAGTAAATTTTTTTTTTCTTTCTGAAATTTAAAAATACAGTCATGATATATTTCTTTTTCAAACAAAAATATTGGAATACAGCACTTAAATCTATTCTTATTTTGAAGTGAGAATTTGATATTTATTCCACTTTATGGTGAATGATTTATTATCTATTAAAGTATGATGAAGAAAATGTAATAAAATGATCAAAGGGACAGCAATTAGAAGCATTTTGAAAGCTAATATTTTCGGTGTGTTGTTTTTTTTAAAAAAAAAATATATATAAATTATTTTGCTGAGGTTATTAATATAAATCTTTATAGAGTAGAATGCCTTCCACAGTTACGTAAATTAATTGATTATTCTAGTCATTGGTCAAAAATAATTTCATTTTCAATATTCTTTTGTTGCATGTCTGTATAAGGTTAGAAACTTGTTTTTGGTCAAAATAAAAATGTCTCTCATTTGACCTACATTAGAAATGGAATGCTTATAGTTTTCACCTCTAGATATTGTCCTGTATTCAAATACTGATGATTTTTTAAGGTCCCATATTAGCAAACACTTCAGAAAAGTGTACTTTCTTTTTTGTTAGATCTATGCTTGTAATTTTCTTCAAAATTCTTTCATCAGTACTTGCCTCTTTATAGATGACTCAAAGTTAAAGATTAACTCAGGTGTTATAAGTCTGGTTCTTGTCCTTTCAAAGGCTATTGTTTAGCAGGATTGGTGCTCAATTAGTCTATTCAACCCAAAGTCATTACACATGTGTGTTCTGGAAATTAAGAGAAATGTTAATTTAGGTTTTATCATTGTTTGACTAGTGTGACAAGGTCAATCTTGTGACTCTCATTTCTACTGGGAAGTCTTTAAATTTGCAGACAACTCAGCTGTTATTTTCCTGAGAGCAAATATCTGCTGAACCATTAAAAAAATCTGCAAAATTTCATTAACACTTTAGAAATTAATTCACTGGTGGAGTATTCTCATTGCTAAGAAGACAGAAGCCACATTCAAATTCTGGAGCAAAGTACCTATGCTAATCTCTAATAGGCCTCTGCACTCCTCAGAATGCAATTCTATAATTGAAAAAGTCCCATGGTATTTCTGAAAAGTTTTCGAGTATAGTCCTTGTCTGATGCTTGTAGCCATAACAAATAAGAGAAAATCTCAAATCCTTTAAAACAACCTGATTTCATCCATCATTAATACTTCATGGTATGGTTTATACTCAACTCAGTGTTGGACACTGAAAATTTCACCACTTACATTTCGAGAAATACTTATGTCGCTTTTCATTCCAATCCATTGATCGAAACTCAAACTACCATTATCACTTAATCAAGCTGATGTACTTACTCATACAAAATTATGGAATGGTGTACTCCTGTACCCACTTCCCTCCTTAATATGTTAACATCCATCTTGTATTCATTGATGATAAATCTACATTACTATATTTGGATGTTCCCAACTTCTTTCGTTCCTGGTTAAAACTGTTAGAATCTGTGTAAAATTTAAATTATATTCAGATAACTTTTACCATGATCACAAGATATTTCTCAATTCAAGTGTATGATTAAAAATATTAAGGTTTTTCTAATTTATAACTAATATATGAAGAAAGACTAAAATTAATTGTTTGCATACTGTTGCCCTACAATTTTATGAAGCTTCAAGATGTTTATCATCATGTAATAAATGCACACATTTAGTTATGTGCATTTATTTTTAAGATGTCACATTACATCAGAATAGTAATTGGGATGTGATTTGATTGTAACTGATATAAAATATCTTTTCTTGCATGTAAGTTAAATTTAAGCAATTTATTCACAAAATGTTTCATTTCGCAATAATTTTTAAGAGTGACCTATGTGTAAAAGAGGTAACACCACATATACCCTCATCACAATTTTCTAACTGTTATTTTATTCATTTGGATTTAAATTTATCATTGTAAAATTCTGTTTGTATATGATTTCTATATAATGTTTGAATGCATTTTTTAATAAAGTTTAGTTTTAAATGAAAATTTGTTTATATTTTTCTTTTAAGTTTCAATGCTTATCCTTCATACTTCCCTTCCTTTAATGGAAGCTTTTTCACTAAAAAAATTACTTGTTGTCTTTATAGGTTATATAGCATTGTACTTTAATTTGTGTTATTTGAGTTTGATAGGTTTTTCTAGAATTTGAGAAATGTGTTTTAAATGCAGTAAAATATAAGATATTACAAGAATGAGAGTGAAAATATCTGTACATTTCAAAATTTTGCATGAGTTTGTAGATTTGACTGTACACAAAAATTAAAATTTTATACTCTCTTTACATTTATTCTGCTTTTAATTTTTTAAATTTGTTTAAGAGCTGCTTTTTAGCCATTTTCTTCAAAACTGTTGTATAAATTCTCCATTTTATCTATTCATACTTAAAAAAAAAAAGAAACTTTTTACTTCTATGAAATTGTTTTTTTCTTAGAGAAGTAATTTCTTTACAAAACTTTTCAGATGCCTAATATGACATTAGTTATGTCTATTATAAATTTTTTGAGAGATGAAGCTCGCAAAGAAGGAAACCCGGACACAAAAGAAAGTTTGGAAGGTAAAATAAATCTTAGTATAAATTAACAAAGAAAATATTTAGTATTAAAATAAGTAATATGTTTGCTCATTTAAGAATCTAGGAGTATTATTGTTACTTGATAATAATGCTTGCCATCATTGATTAGTTTTCTGCGATTTGAAATTATAAAATGTTATACTTATTTGATATATCTATGCAATCCATGTTATCTGTAATGTATTAAAGTTTTCTTAAGTGACTGGATTGACAATAGACCAAAAATAAACATATTAAAGATACCTAATGAAATAAGTCTCTAATGGGCAGTAAATAGGTATGACTGGGAAAAATAACTCAGAAAATATCAGTATTCATGTGCATTGATTTAAGAATTAGTTATATTTTGTACAATTTTGATTTTTATCTAACACTTTGGTGTAATATTTTATGAGTTTTTTATAATTTTTCCAGTTGCTGTACAATGCTTACAAACAGCATATGATATTGATCCTAAAAGCCCGTCATTAGCTCAGTATAATATTCCTTTGTCATTAGCAGACATTTTTACTAGTGCTTTTCCATCAATAGAGGTATGTATTATGTATAATATTAAACACTCATGTACATCCACTTAAGCTTAAAAGTTTCCAGTGAATGATGTTTTGTAAATTTTTAGATTTAGTAACAGTAGAAATGAGGGTTTCATAATTTCCATGTAAACATTGTGCAGAGTGTATTCTCTTAATCTCAGGATGAAGAAAAATCGAGTTTTAAAAGGAAGGATACCTTTTGAAAATGCATAATTTTCTATTAAAATTTAATACAGGGGGAAATGCTTACGAAAGTCTTTCCAACTAAAAAGATGTAATTTTTTAAATGCATTTAGTGGTTACTCTGCAGATCAACATGAAAGGAAATATAAGTCTAGTTTTAAATTCCAAAGAGTGGCTGGTTGAATTATCTTGCAAAATTACCTAGAGTAAACACTGTAACACATAATTGATAATTATGTTTAAAAATATTGCAGGAAAAAGGTTTTACAAGTAATTGAAAGCAAGATATAAATGCTTGGTAATCAGCAAATATTTCTGGATTTTGTTTGGTGCTCTTAGAAAAGTATACGGAAGTAATTTATGTTGAAACAAATTTATGACAACTTTGAGAAAGGAGAGATGGGGAGGGGGATAATGAAGTTATGGCAAGAAAATATTTTGGTTAAGATCAGTATATATATATATAGTGCACGCAAAAATTTTTCGGAGGGGGGTATGGTCTAAAGTCCACTATTCTCGTATCATGCTCCAATATGCTGCCCAACATATTCTTTTGATTTTATCGATTTTCGGGAAAACAACTTGCAAATATTTTTAGAAACAGCTGTGTACATGATAGTATTGATAAATTGACAAAATAAAGAATGCCTGGGCACTATATCATTTGGATTTATACCTTGCTAAAATCATGTGACACCAAAAATAAATTTCTTACTTGAGGAAGTAAATGTTTTTAATTTTGCACTTTTTGCAAGAATAATTTGAGATTGCATAATTAAAGTTCATTAAAGGTGTGGTTAGATTTGCATATGCTTTGTGCGTGGTAGTTAAATATGTGTTAATGAATGCTGCAATTACTCAGTTTTCAAGAATTATTGTTTTTTTAATGTATTTGAGTTTTAAATCTATGCAAGAAACATAGGGCCTTTTTTAAATTTTATAAGTACTGAGATTAGACGCTTAGCTTCTGGCCTTGCAGTTCTTCAAAGACACATTTAACTAAAAAATTAAATTTAGTTTTCTATTTTTTTTTCAAAACTAAAAAAGTTTCTCAGATAGATTAAAAGTGCTATAGTTTATTTGGGGGATGATATGTTTAGTGTTATTCACTTTTTATTTACATGTAATTATATTTTTTCCTTGTAAAATATGATTATTCTTAATTTGTTGCATTATATATTTGATGTTATATTTTTGATGTATTTTAATTATTTGGAAATTGAAACCTTTTTGAAGTTCTATGATGTTAAATTATTTTCCATGTTAATTTTTTTTAGCATTTTAGTGTTATTTTCTTATTTTTGTTATCTTCAGAAATTTTAACTGCTTAACTTTGTTTGTCTAAAATAATGAAAAAGATTTAATGCATTTGTAAAATTTGATAGCTTACCATTCTTAAATGAATAAAAAGCAATTAAAAATAAGTTAGATACAATTAGCCTCTGTTTTTTTTCATTCAGTAGCAAAAAATTGAAAAATATTGAAAGAATACAGAGATTGTATCCTTTAACATGATTTTTGAAGTTAACCTGATTTTAATGTATCTCAATTTTGAATTTTTAGGGAGGTTTTTCCTCCTTCAAAAGTACTAAAATTTTGTTCATTTTGAAATAATTTCCTTGCATATTTTATTATAGTGTTACCATTTTTTTTGTAAAAAGCTTTCTGTGTTAAGTTTTAACATTTTTGTTGAGTAAAAATTAATTCTGTCCTGTTAATTTAATTTGAAATTTTTAATAGTAACTTGGTTTTTCTAATTCATCTATTAAATTTTAATTTTTTAGGAAGAAGTTGATGAAAAAGTGGACACTACTGCTTCTAAAGAACCTCTCAATAAGGCTGAAATCATGAAGAATTTAGGTGCATTTTATAAAATTTTAGTTATTTTTTTATAAGATTAATTTTTTCTGCAGTTTTTGAAAAGAAAAATTAAACTTGTCTATTTTCTAAAATTTTGTAATACTAAAGAACTTGGAGAGGCAGTTCACCTATGGCCTATTTATTCAGATTAATTTAATAATGTGTGTACTTTGAAGTTGTATTTTTTATCAGATTTTTGCAAAAAAAAAAAGTATATATTGAGTAAAAGTTGCATTTGAAATCTGAGAATAATAATCTGAATGTTAAAGAAATGTAATTATTACCAACATTGTCATGCATTACTATGTATAACTTGCTTACTAACAAGAAAAAGTCCAGAGAAACAACCTTGACTCTTAAATTAAAATAATATTTGATTTGGATATTTTCTGTTTGAAATTGATGTGGATCATTCATATTTCCAGTTAATATCTTATTGAAAATGAAAGAGGAATTATTTTAGTATTATCAAACCAAATGGAATGATTCATCATGAACAAATGGCTTTTTACGTTAAATATTACATTTAGTTGGCTGATCATTTTCTTGCCATACTTTGCTATAATTTTATATTTCACAGATTTTAATTTCTATTGTATTTGTTTTTATTTTCTTTCATATTTTATACCTGTTATCTTAATATCTAATAATGACGTTAAGTTTTAAAAAAAGCTTTTAAGATCATTTACATTTGGTTAGATGTTTAATTTGTAAATTGTATCGTTTTAACTTTATAGCTCTCCACTTCAAATTTATTAAACATCATTAATCAAAATATTATAAAATATGAAAAAGAATTCAGTATGTAATTATAATAATCTTGTGTATTAAATATTCTTTGTATTGGGTTTTTAGTGATGAATGTTATGAACTTGTTATATGTGGTATGGATTTTGGTGCAATATTAATAACTCTTTATTATAGGGAACAATTTAATGAGAAATAATCAATATTCAGAAGCAGTAAGATATTACACTGCAGCCATTGAAATTGATGGTAGTAATGCAGTTTATTACTGTAATCGGTAAGAATTCTTTTGTGCTTAGTAATTTTAAAATGCATGTTGAAATTTTTATTCATTGATATCTGAATGACTTCATCATTTGTCTATGTTTTAAGTTAATGTGTTAAATCATACTTGTGTGTATACTCACATATATGAATATAAAAATGTGATCATTGTTATTGAAGGATCTATTTAAGGTATAAAAAATGTGAAGTAAATAGTTATTTCAGGGTGCATGTTGTTCATATGTATGCCCATTCATAACAGTGTTTTCAGAATTGCCTTTTAGTTTATTAATATCAGTAATCATGTAACATAATAAAGAGAACTACAATAATAATACGAAAGTAGATAACACAGCATCCAGCTAACAGTTTAATAAAAGTGAATCAAAACAAAATTATAACTTCTGTCCCAAGTGAAATATTTTGTTACTTTGTCCTTAACTATTTAACTGAAACATCAAATTTTCATAATTCATTTTCTCAAATCTTTTTTTTGGGGACAATTATAAATGTTGGTCTGCCTTTGTCCAAGTTCAATTTCAGTCTGTATGAATTCTTCATCGAATATTGAGGATGAGAGCTTAAAATTGCTCTTTTTAGGGATCATCAAGATTTGGAGCTCAATTTGTCGCAATTAGAAACTAAAGTTGCTGTAATTGGAAAATTCTTCTGAATTTTTTTAGTTATTTATCTACATAATTTATTTATTCTGCACTATTTTAAAGGATGTTCACTTGTCAACAATTCCTTTTTAAAAATGCTTCTGATAGTTTAATATATGACGTTTGTACAAGATCATTTTGCTTTTAAAACTGCAAAAATAATATATAAATGTTTTACTTTAGTTTACTCTATTCTACTTGTTTAAAAAATTTTTTAAGGAAAAGGAACAGTTTTTAAGCATGTACATGAAATACATAATTTTTGCTGAAATGTGCTTTTCATTTGAATAAGCATAATAGAATTTCGAAAATTTGATTTGGTGTCCGTGTCAAATATTGTATCATTATATATAAACCTGCTGCAGTGATATATCTTTGAATAATCAGCCTTGCATATTAAGCTTTACAACACCAGTTGATAGTAAAACAAAATATATTTGTTTAATTCACCATGTAATTAATGCATTTGTGAAATGCTCTGGTATTTTTCTGTATATTGTACTAATGCTCTTGCATTCTTATTGATATTTAAAAATGTAAGAATTTTGGAATTTGTTTTCATAAATGTTAATAAAAACAATGGATTCAATTGAATATTAAAAATGCATTTACATAAAAAAGTTTGAATTCAATTTCTATGTAGAAATTAGTTGTAAAATGCCTTTAGTTTTCTGTTGAAAAATTTGAAATTTCATTATACTGTTTAGCATTCTAGGCTCTAATGATTAAGTGAATAAAAACCGTTTATATATGTTAAAAAACTGAATTAGCATTATTTCTAGAATTTTTTTTTTACAATCTAACTTCATTTTGTCCTATTTGGAGTGTTATAAATTGCAGCTGATGTTGTTAAGGGATTCATGTGTTTAAAGAATTTGGGACTGCATTAGTGAGAAAAAAAAGCATCTACGTATGTGAATCAACAATATTTAAAAAATAAAGAAAAAAATGTTTGAGAAGTAAAATAAACTTGGGAGCATTAACAACAGCAAAAAAAAAGTTGTAAATTACAGAAATTCTGATTTTTTTCTGCTTTTTATAAAGAGATGTAATTTTTTGCATTGCAACAAATTACATCTCTTTATAAAAATATTTATAGGTTTCTGACTGAGCATTGAGTAGTGTGCTCTTTTGATTCTTACACTACACATGAATCTTTCTAGGAAAAGTTTCAGATCAGTCTGTGAATTGGAATTTATTGAGACAATGATCATCTACTCAGGAATTATCATAATCGAGAATTAACTAAAATTAAGAGTACTCTATTCAATGCTTCTTTCCTGGCAGTTTTTTTTTTTTTTTTTTTTGCAAAGATACATGTAGTTTTCAAAAAATTTTTATTGATGTTTTCAATTTTGTTTTTCTTTTCATCCATATTTAATAACATTACAAAATAAACTTCAAGTAAAATATACATTGAGTATAATTCATATTGAAAATGCATTGACTTGCTAAAATATGAATCTAATTTTAATAAGAATGAGTTTGATTGCTTGATAAAAATTCCTGTGATTTAATTTTATAAACATTTGTTTTTTATGCATATGTAATATTAAGTAAGCGTTTTAAAACTGAAAAAAATTAGGAAATTAATGTACTTTTTAGTGATTTAAAGTTGTATGATTATTCATCATATATAAGCTATGTATTTTGTACCTAATGAATAATATTTTAAGATATGTTACATATATGTGTTTTTCTTTGAATTCATAATACTGATACTTTTTCAGAGCTGCAGCATACAGCAAGTTAAGTGATTTCGCTAGTGCTATTTTAGATTGCGAAAAAGCAGTAGAGATTGATCCAAAATATGCAAAAGCATTTGGTAGAATGGGGTATTGTATAAATTTTTTCATTGTAATTTTTAAATAGATGTAGTTTAATGATGGATGTGAGTGTATATATATATATATATATATATATATATATATATATATATATGATAAATTTCAGTTTGGCATATACAAGTCTTGATCAGTTTGAATTAGCTATAAGAGCATTCAAGGCAGCTTTAGAAATTGAGCCGAGTAATGAGAGCTATCAAAGCAATATGAAAATAGCCTTGGAAAGGAAGGCATCAGTATGTTTTAAACTTTCATTTCTTATTTTATTGTTGCATCAATTTAAATATTTTAATTTACTGTTAGATTTTCTAGTTCTCCATGTTCATTATGTATTTAATATTCATATGAAATTTCATATGTTGTTCAAATTTATTAAGTAAAACCATTTAAGTAAATATTTCCATATTAAGATAAAGTATAGGTAAACTGAATTGTTGCTTATATATTTTAAAATATAAACAAATTTATTAAATTTTGGTCTGTAGCATGTTACAATTTTCTGAGCTTATTTAAATTTTATGTTGAAAAGAATCTATCAGAAGGTCTCAATTTTATACATTAATTTTTATTGTAAAGTTAAGGAAGATTTTAAAGTAAAAAAAAAGCAGGTTTTTCACTAGAAAATTGGAGAAAATATTTAAACCCATTTATAATATATAATTGAATCTTTACATATAAATATAAATGCCTTTAACACTTTCTTTGTCTAAAATAGAACCGGAACCAAACTTGAAACTCTTGAGTTCAAAATATCTTAATTTTCATATATAAATATATGGTATTTTAACACATTCTATTATACACTCTATAATGTTTAGAAATATTCCTTGAGTACACAATTTTTCACATTAACATATGTGATTAAACCTCTTAAAGTTCATATAACAAAATTTAAAAAAGATGAAATATTTAAAATTATTTGAAAAAATGAATTACTCTGATAGAAATGAAATTGCAATAAAATGCTCTGGATTGTTTTAGAACAGTGAACTCTTAATACTTTAATTTTGGAAGTTCCCCTTATATGAAAATTACATGATGAAGACTGCTTTAAATATTTTAATACTTATTTATTTGGGCACAATGAGCAATATTTAATACTTATGTGCATAGAATTTCCATCTTTAATACTAAGCATTTATATAAAAATACAATATTTCTTGTAAGAAGACAATTATTACTGTCCTATTATAATTGAGTGTTAAGCTTTTAAATAAAGGTTGATTAATTGATGACATTATAGTAATGAAAATTGCTAAACGTACAAATGTATCTATTATTGGTTGTGAATTTATTTTAATTACTGGCATGTGTAATACTCAAACATTACATTTTTAGAGAAATTTAATGTTTGCACATTGCATGCCCACAGTTATTCTTATCAATATTTTTTCTTGTTGTAACAATTTATTTCTTTGTAGAATTACATTACATTACGTTTTAAAATACAAGTACAGGTCTTTTTTAAATTAATATATATTTATTAAAAAGTTGTTTTTATTTTGTTACTATTCATTCACATAAACTTGCATGTTGAACTTTTTTTTTTTGTAATATATTAAATGTTTTTTAAATATATCTTAGTCTGGTCTGACTGGCTTGAGCAGCGTTGATTGGCATACTTTATTCAGCAATCCTGCATTCCGAAGCATGGTGAGTTCTAGAAATACACTAGTGAAAACTATTAAAGGGAGGGACGTTTTTTTTTTCAAAAACGGAATAATTAACGCCTATATGCCAATAAAGTATCAAATGATAGCCAAGCTCTTCGGGGCACCTCTGCCACGCAATGGCCTGTGTCGTCATGAGGCAGTATCGCTGTGATCACGTTTGTGTAAAGGTACCTCACCATCTTGTCTCTTATGGACATTTTGAAACATCGTAGTGTCACCCAATCCTTGTGGTTTTTTTTTTATTTCTTTGCTTACCTTACTTTAATATGACCAATCGTCATTGTTTATATGATGCCACAAGATGGTGGACAGTTGGAAAACTGGAGGCAGGCAAATCGCGGGCTATCTGCTCTAGGGATTTCAGGTTTTTGAGAAATGTGGTGTCCGCTCTGTAGAAATAGTTTACAGAAGCAGGAACAGTGGTTTGCCGACATGGTCAAGGCCACAAAAGGGCTACAATGTCTGCTTAAGACTGTTATTGAGACTTCTAACCAAAACAGATATTTCTGCGAGAGCAATGCAACTGTCTCGCAACCTGTATAATGCAACATGAACATCCATTTCAAGGATAGCAATCTCCCATAGACAATGCAGATGCCCTGTGTGGCAGGCGGCACCTTGTAATCTGCATCCTTTTGACTGTGAACTACAAAAACAACTATCTAGCATGATGCTGAGAACACCTGTCTTGGACAGAGGATGATTGGGGGCTGGTTCCCCTTCGGGGATCAGTCCTGATTTGATCTCAACAGGGACTTGTTCTCATCTGGAGGGAACCCGGGAGTCTATAATCGGCCCTCTAACATTGTTTAAAAGGACCACTTCGGTCGAGATGGTCTGGGCAGGCATGGCAGATGGGCATACCGATCTTCATGTGTTTGATGCAGGTATTCTTAACAGGTCAGCGATACCAGGCGAGATCCTTGCACCCTTTGTCAGACATTTCCGTGGAGCATATGGACCAAATTTCATTCTTAAGGATGATGCTGCATGAACTCACAGGGATCGGTTGGAGGACGAATACCTCCACTTGGAGGATATTCAACAATTGGAGTGGCCTATGATGTCGCCTGACTTTAATCCCATCGAACATGTATGGGACGTCCTTAGACGCTCAATTGCAGCTCAAAGAACAGCTCCAACGGCCATCTATGAGCTCAAGAGGGGGTGCGGTTGCCAGGGGTTGATAAGTACCCTGCTAAAGAGTATGTAACACCGATGTGCTAGTTGTGTAGCTGTTAGAGGCGATCATGCACCCTATTTGACCTGTTTTTCTGACTTACAGTCAGTCAGCTGCTGTGCTGGATAAGTGGTCAGTTTCCTAATTTCATCTCTTAGGGAATTTTGGCCAAGTTTGGTTTTGTGCTTTGTTAGTTTTCTTTTTATTGCAAAAAAACATTTGTCCCTTGAATTGTTTTCACCAGTGTATTTGGTAAATATTTGCTTTATTTTCATGAAGGTTAGTTTTTTCCTCCTTGAAATCTCACCAAAATTCCTTTGTTGAAATTTTAGATATGTATATGCTGGTCTGTATTATAAACTTCTAAAATTTGTCAATTTTAAATTTTGAGCTAGAGTTTGGCTATTTGTATAATTTTATTGAATATATTAAAAATATTTCTACTCGATTTATCAGCATAAACATTGGCTGTGCTCAAGTTAATACATTCATTATTTTTTTTTCAAATATTTTTTATAAATTTAAATTTTACATCTTCTAAATTCAAATAGATAATATTTCAAGAGGCATTTTGTAAACTAGTATTTTGCAAAACCTGAAAAGTGGCATACATTTTGAAAGAAGGATTTTGTTGAAAAAGGAAATAAGTTAAAATTCTAAAATAATTTTCTGTAATATTTTATTGCTAGATAAAAAGATATGCTCTGGGTTCTAGTACCCATGCAACTCAGAATCTACTGTATACAATGATACGTATTGAGTGTGATGAAATACTTACTCAAAAGAATTGGATTTTTCAAAGTGTCCTCTCACATTTTGTATTTTAAAAAAAATTAATGGAGTTAATGCATGTACTTTTATTGAGTCTGTAATATCTTTTTGATTCTTATGTTACCAAACTATTTTTATTATGATATTCATAATTTTATTGTTTATATATTTTATTCTATTGTTATACGTACATATATTTTAGGCTTCTACTATCATGCAAGATCCTAGTATCATCAATGCGTAAGTTTTTATATTTTTTGTGATTATCTATATCTTTTTAATCCAATGCAGTATTTTTTAATTATAATTAGAGCTGTATGTTTTATGTTATGCAATTAAAATTTGAATAAAAAATTAAATATCTTTTGATATTGTCAAGATAAAATGAAAATTTGCTTTCACTAAACTAATTTTTTTGTATTTGACATTTTTTACATGTAGCTGATATTTTTAATACGTTTTTATCAAAAGCATTTTTATCTGGTAATTTTTAAAAACTTTTTATCAATTTAAAAGTTTATTCTAAATTTCTATTAAATAAATTCTAGAGTATTTCCTTCTTGAAATTTTCTGTAGGGTTCTGGCTTATTGTAGATAAAAGTTTTCAGTAGCATTGTGTCTGAATGTACACTTATTTTATCAGTGTTTTTTTCCAGTTCAAATTATTTTATGGCTCATTTTTGTTGAAATGTTAGCCATTTGTACATTTACACTATGGTTTTTCATACGGTTATATGAAAAGTTATAAATTTTAGGTATTTTAATATTGTGAGTTTTGTTTGTTTTGAGGTAAATATAAATAGTCACTGTTGTTTTGACATGAAAAATGTGGCCATAAAAAAAACATGGTTGGTGAATCACAAACTTATGGTTAGTGAGTTTTGAATTCAAGTTCTAATGCCTCTGATGACCCACTTTGTAGAGAGGCTGATGTATGCAGTGCCAATTTAAACTCTTTTCGGGGCTCTGGGCGCAGATCTACAGGCCCTCTTGGCAATGGCAGATTGAAATTTATAACCAGATTTTCTGATGAAGTCCAGCTTATCCAGGCCCATGGGCACTCGCCCCATGTGCAAAATGGATAAACTAGCACTGAATGTATGTTAAATTTGTCGTAACTCAAAGTATTCATGTTGGAGTGGACTGACAGCTCAGGTGTCATTTAAATTAAGAATGAAAACTTCAAGCCCCTAGCCTGCATGTTACTTTGAAGTGTAAGTTGAAAAAATATGAAACTAAATAAGGCAGATATATGCAAACAATTTTCATGGAAATCTGGAATAATTTTATACATTTTCGAACATTAAAGCCCTAGATGTATGTCAAATCTATCAATGCTGAAAGTCCTCACATTGCATTGATAACAAATTAAGTAAAGCTGACAACAGAATTTATGTACTGTACAGTAGGAGCTCAATGAATGAGTGAGTGAATATTAGCGCTACACTGCTCTGTTACTCTTGGGCTTTTAGTGACACACCTCAGAAGTTTGAACCATGGTTAAGTGACAAGGATATCACCTGAGCTAACACCCCCTCTCCTAACTACCACACCACACCAACTTGATGTTTGAGCTCTCGACAGATTTAATGTACATCGCTCTCTACATGGTGGGTTTTCAGCGGTACTAGGCTCAAACACATGACACCACCAATCACGAGTCCATTACTTTGACCAGTAGGAGCTCAAAGCATCATAAATTACACGGGCCTTCAAAATTGTTTTTCAATAATACAAATGAATTTTAATGTTGATTTTTAAGTAATTTGGTGTGCTGATTTCGAAAAGGACCACTATATCTTTTTCCATCACGTTAGTATTTTTGTAAACTCGATATCATTATTTTTGCTAAAATCCTATTTGAAAAGGAACTTAGCATGTACTATCTAGCAAAAGTAGCTTTTAGCCAGTTAAATTGATGTGAATATCAATTTTTGGTGAGGCAAATGGACTCTTCAGTAAATTGATGAAAACCAATGTTGCCTCTGGTTGAGAGAAAAACATGAAGTTGTCTTGGTGGAATCTTTCTTCCTGTTCTTCACTAACTTATCCTAAATTTTAGGGGGGAAAGTCCACATGTGAGTGAAGGGAATATATTTGAACCCAACCTACCCAATCTTTTTCTTTTGTCATGATAGTTTCAAGTACTTAATCCTTCATAAGCTTGGAGATATTTTTTTTTGGTCACTCTTTCTCAAATATTGACTTCAGTTAAGCATGGAAACTTTTCGTGCAGGTATTAGAAACAATCGTCACTTTTTTTAATAGCCTTGCCAAACTGCTTTATTACATCTAATTTTATATGCACAAGGAAAGGATTTTTTGGCTCATCTAAATTCATATTCTCGGTGCCAGGCTTAAAAAAAAAATTTTTTTTTTAAAGATTTAAAAATTCAGGAGGTAGAATTTTTCAAGAAAACGTGATGTGATTGGAATTTTTCATCATTATTTTTGAAATCAGTATGAAAAAATACATAAAGTTCAGCTATAATTTTCCTTGTAATTTTTCTAATGCAAGCCTGCCTTATTCACTATGCAATTCATTTTAGCAGAAAATTCCAACATCAAAAAGTTACTATTTGTAGTACATTACTTACTAGCAATGAGATTATTGAAAACTATGTATTTGAAGTTAAGTCAACAAGATTTCTAATTAATTTTGACTTTGAGTTCAAATGAAATTCCTTGACTTTTAATTCTTAACTACTTTGATATAATTAAATTAGAAGATATGTGTTTTTCTGTGTGTGTGTGCCTACAAATTGTTTGTTTTATTATTTATTTTCTTTCACTCAGAAAACACTTAGAACATTTTGTTCTCTAAACTTTATGTCTTGGCAAAGAATGTTCCAACAATGTCATTTGAATAGGGAGGGGTAAATATTACTCGATTCAGAAGATTTTGAAAGCACACTCATGGACAAAAAAATTAGTGCACCAAGAAGGATTCGTCGAAATGAAACAATTTTACATACATAATGACTACTTTGAAATAAGTAAATTTATTTATTGAGGTTTATTTGCAATTACAAGGTGACAGCATAAATTGTATTAAAATACGAGCCATCAGTATAGTGTTTCTTTCCAAAATTGCGCTAAAGAAGTGTAATATTGGACGTCACGAATTTTCCCAGTTTCTCAATTTACCATGGACAATCTGCCAGGAAATTGACGCTTTAACCTACATTCAATACTTAAATGCTCTTTATTTAGATTTTGAAACTAGATTTGACAATGCTTTGGCCTTGGTGATACTACAGTAGAATAAATAAAGAGAAAAAAAAAAGACTGGCCACCACTCACCAAGAAGATTTAGAATTAAACCTGGCAAGATGGATGTCATACACTCATGGACAAAAAAATTAGTGCACCAAGTAGGAGTCGTCAAAATGAAATGAAATTTTACCTTCGTAATGACTACTCTGGTGTAAGTAAATGATTAGAAAATAAAAGAGTAATTTATTTCAGAGAAAAAGACAAAAGAACGGAGGATTTCATATCCTGCGAATGCACAATGCAATACAATTTGGCATTGAGGCATACAAGTTCTGTATGATGTCCTGAGACATTTTGTTCCATATTTGCTGTAACTTTGCCTCTAGTTCGTTCAAATTCGTGGAATGCCCAACTCGCCGTCCCAAATGACCCAGATATGCTCAATTGGAGACAAATCTGGGGATCGGGCAGGCCTAGGAAGGGTTGTAACAGTGTGGAGACAGTCTTGTTACACCCTTGCCTTGTGAGGCTGAGCATTGTCCTGTTGCATCAGTGGCAACACCTGGTTCCAGGATGTTATGGACATACCGCTGGGCTGTCATGGTGCCACGGATCAATACTAGGGGTGACCGTATATTGTAGGCATTGGAACCCCACACCATCGTACGAGCTGTCGGAGCTGTGTGTTGCTGTAAAGCAAAGATAGGATTGAGGCATTCATGATGGGGTCTCCACACAGGAACACGATTGTCATCACTACTGAGATTGAATCTAGATTCGTCGCTAAAGACGACCTGGTTCCATTCCGCTGCAGTCCAGTTTCCTCGTGGGCGGCACTACAAACGTCGGGGTTGATGGGTGGGTGTCACAGGCAGCACATGTAATGGGCGCCTCGATCCCAAATGTCCTTCAGCCAGGCGTCTTCATATGGTTCCAGAAGACGCAGGGGCCCCTAATGAAGGTGCTACCTGTGCCTGGATGGCGGCCGATGAAGCAGTTGGCTGTACGTGTGCATTTCTTACGATGTGGCTGTCTTCTCGACGATTGGTTTGTTGATGAGTCTGGTCTTCATGTAAATGACATCTCTCGGATCCACTGGTCCCAACACCTCACAGCACAATCAGAACAGCCTAATTGATGAGCTACTCGCCTAGCTGACCACCCAGCTTTTATCATGCCGATGATTCTCCTCTCTGAGACATACTGCTCATACTGTCTTGGAAAACGGTGTAATTAACGGCTTTTTTAATGATCTCTTCTATTTTTATTATGAAATTGTTTAAAGTTTTTGTTGTCTTTTAATTATTTTATCGTACAAAAAAATTTAAAATTTTAGATTTTCTGCTAGAATGAGTACCTCTTTAGGTCAAGCTGCGGCAGCGAGTAATATGGGTACTTCTGAAAATGCATCATCTCCATCTGCTGATTCTGAGGCTGTGGGTAATCGAAGCCTGGAAATGTTGCTTGAAGCGTAAGTTTTTCAGTAGTTTGTATACATATATTATTTTTTTACTAAGATGACACTAACTACACATTTGATTACTTTTAGTAAACACACTAATTGCATAGTCTGGTATTGCATTTTTTAATATATATAACTCTTTCCCTCTTTTTCTTCAGCCAAATTTTCCCTTTCTCTCTCGACTTCAGCACTTGATGGAGATTCCTATGTTTGTCAATAAAATTACGTTTTTTAAAATTTCTTCTACTTTCCCCTCCATTCTATTTTTAGATTCAAGGATAGTGGGAAGGGGATTCTTGGTGACACTTGAAAGGAAAATGAATGTATAATTTCTAGATGTATAAAGCTTTAAATTTCTTTTTGAGGGTTTAATTTTTTAGTTTAAGCTTTTAGATTTCATACCAATAACAAACACTAATTTAGAATATTAAATTATAAAAAATTCACATTAATTTAATATGTAACATTTATAATTTAACTATTTATAAATTTGCGATTTATAAATAAATTTTCAATCTTCAATCAAAACACTGATGATTAGGTTCAACACAAGGGAAAAGTTTTGTGTGATTATTTTCAGAAATTGCTAAATTGAGTAATTTCCAAAAAAAAAATAATCATAAAAAAAGTTTAAGAAATACGATTTTTTAAATTATTGGGTTTCATTTTATATTAAATACAAACGGTTGGAACATTTGATTCATGAAAACATGTCAAAATTTATCATTTTAGAAGAAAACACTATGCATCTTTGTAACAAAAGTTATAGGTGGTGTGTGGAAATAAGTTGTCTGATTCAGGAAACATTTTTTATTTGATTTTAATGTAGAAGGGAAGGGATGGTAGTTTTAAAAGCAACGGAAAGTTTCAAAAATCTTCCTCGCTGCTGATTGTTCCAAAGTCTACATGATAGATGGCATTACAGGGGTAGGCGTATAATTTATTTTAATGTTTTTTTTATCCATCTCTTAATTATTTGTAATTTTAAAATTTCAATGGTCAAGATGAATTCCTTGTATTATTTATCTTTTGGTACCTTACTCTTAGTATTCAAATACCTTAGCTCAGATGGTACCTTATTTTCAGAGCTACAATGATATTCTAAATTAGGAAGCATTTTCAATTAAATATCAGTAACATAAAACCGCAACTGGTGATTTTCTGAGCTGTTGAATGAGAAAAAAAATTTTAATATTACGTTTAATTCATCCATTCTTGATCCCTTGCATATTTTATTGCCAATATCTTGGCAAGAGAAAAATAACCTTTTGCAGACAGTGAATTTTTTTTAACATAATATTCTGCAAATAATGTGCGATTCTTTGGTAATTCTTAGAATGATTGCAAAATTTATTACATTTATATTGATATATGTATTTAGTTAATTTAGTTCTGATTGTTCTTTAGTGGGCAGTATTTAGCTCAACAAATGCAAGCTGCAAATCCAGATCTTGTAGCTCAGTTTAGAACAACATCTTATAGAACTCCTCCTAATGAGGAAAATAAAGGTAGGTAATTTTTTTATTTGAAATATTATATTAGTTTGAAAGTGGTCTTTATATACAAGTAAAAGCAAAACATATGGCTCAGATTTGGATTATATATAGTGAAATTTTGTAATTGATCATAGCCCCGTCATTTTCAAAACACTTCTACTTTATGTTAAAAAGGTGCCGTAAAATCTGGCGTATAACACACACTTTTAGCATAAAAAAATAAGATTGACATTTAAGGGTGCGGTATGCTGAATATAAAAAGAGATAATTATAGAACAAAATTAGACATAAAAATATATCAATATACTTTTTATATAAAAGAAATGACATTCTCTTTATTAACTTAAAGGGTTGTAGTTCTAGAAGTATACTAATTTTTCTAAAGATTGGAACAATTACTCGAATAATTAACTTAGAAGTGTAAGAGCATTACACACATATATTTAAGGTTTCTTCATACAATAGGGAGTACTTGTTATACAGTGAATATACCTAAAAATTAAAAAAATTCAACTTTTAAGTATGGGTGCACATTATATGCCGGATTTTACGGTTATTCTTTCATGCTAAAATATATTGTTGGATATTGCTCTGCTATAAATGGTACTAATGGATATCCATTTCAATAAAATGATAATGATGCTGCAGTTACGTATTTGCTTTTATGTGATAAATTTTCTTTGTGTTTTGTCTAAAAGAAATTTTCAAATTTTTATTACAGTTTCATTTTTATGAAACATTTTTGCTTTGGGAAAATGTTCCTTGACATAAATATCTCTATAACAGGGGTCGATAAGCTATATTATGCAGTACAATTCTCAGTGAAACTCTGCCCTACTCTACAAATCTATCAATTTTTCGAATGGTTGGAGGTTGATAAATTTGTATTGTACAAACATCTTCAGAATTATGGCATTTAAGGATTTATGAAAAAATCTGAAATATAACTCGAAAGATAAATTTACAGCTATTTTGTAAATTGTTGAATGTCATTGCTGGAGAGATTTAATTGTTTGAAGAGAAAAAATTGCATTTACTTTGCTTTCTGCTTTTGGTTCTACATATCCAAGTAAAAATTCTTTCCTCATATGAAAAAGTTTTGAGTCCGCAAAGAAATTGTCCAACAACTCTGATTTTGTGATATAAAAGTAACACAGTGCAAGTACTAGGGTAGTATTAAAATTTTTATTTTATCTTTTTATTCAACTATAATGATTTATCTTTAAATGTGTGATGCAAAGTTAATATAGAACAAAACTAAATAATCTATATTATTGACCTCTATTCTCTAACTCTAATTTTTGCAGGAATCGAATCATTTCAAAAATGTCCTAATATGTGGCTCGCAGAATCATATTGGCAGATAGGTTTTGCATGCCACAGCTAAAAGGTTGCCGACCCCAGCTCTATAAAATTCTGCCCCCCTTCCCCATGATGTAACTATTTTTTGAAGCATTAATTTTGTTAAGTATGAGGCTTTCTTTAACCTGTTCAGAAAAGGGCGATTTTCTGCGAGCCGCTTGCTAGGGACAGGTTGAATGCGTAAGGACTACTCACTTCTGAACGGGGCATTTTTGTCTCTAAGCCTAACTTAAGAAAAAAAACGCATAAATAATAAAATTTAAGTCCTAATGTCGTAATTTTTGGTACCTCTTTAGATTATTGCACAAGTTGTCAGTTACATTAAAACTAGAATGTAATAGCGTTTTTCCTTTAACTTACATGAAATTATATAAAAAAAATATGACTTACCTTGGGAAATAAATTTCGTAAGCACTATTCATTTTTTTCCAAAATTTTCATGGACAAAACACATTAATACACTTTCAAATTAGTAAAAAAAATTACGGCAAAGATTATTTACAAAAAAGAAATAGCAAAATTAAAATGAAGATTGAGTGTGGAAAGTGGATGGCAGAAACTCAGCAAGTTCCGTGTCAAATGTCCATGTCAGAATCGCTTGAAAAATCACTTTTTAATTCTGCTGAAAAAGAATCATCACTTTCATCTACGTCACTAATTGGTTCATTTAAGATACGAATATGTTCCTCTTCTGATGAGTAACGTTTTCTCGCCATAATAATTTCGAGACAAGATTTTACGAAATAAGAAAAGTAAGCGAAATATATCCAAAACCAGCAAAATCTTAAATAGAACTGATGCTAAAACACTGCACACTGTAGTAAAAAAAAATATGATAAAAGTATTCAATGAGTTATAAGAAACGCGAATGTTTCATTTCAAGAGGAAAGTTTATGAGCCGAGCTCTGTTTGTTGACCTTTCAATTACCCACCCCCCATCCCACTCAGCTAATGTGCAAAATATCAAATCCAGGCATAATATAAACTAACTGAAGGTCAGGTTACTCTAGCTACATTCGATTTCAATATAATGAACATAGGGTGCCATCTAAGGGTTATTAAAAACGTTCCAGCTGAAGTCACATTTGTACTGCCTGGCCCACCACAGCACCTTTGTAAAATGCAAATTTGCACCGCCTGACCATGAGATGCGTCCGTGAAGAATGCATGTTTGCACTGCCCATCGCGAAGGGGTTAAATTCTGAGAATTTTTTATTGTGTAAGAATCTTATCTTGAGCAATATGTGCTAATTGAGTTGTATATTCATATATTTATCTGAATGATATTTTTCATCAGCTTTTAAGATTTTATGCTTTTAGAATATTTATGCGATTGAAAATGTTCCTAATTTCAAAGAAATTATTTGTTGAATTTTTTAAAAAATTTATACATTTTAGAATAAAAAGTTTAGAATGTGTGAATCTTACAAAAGTGTTTAGTTTAAAAAAAGGCTAAAATTAATTTCAAAAGTAATGTAACAAAAGTTATTTTTTTAAATGTATTGTATACACTATGACAAAAAAAAGGACGCACCAAGAATGAGTTGTCCGGTAGAGACAATAATTGGTGGGTAAAAAGATTATGTACAGAATAGAAAGTGATTAAAATTTCAAAAAATCAAATGGTTTATTTCAAAGTTACATATTTACAGTAAAAAAATGAGCTCCAATAAGGTGTTGACCCCCCACACACATCTCTAGCCTGGATCCAAGCTGTCACATCTGGCATAGAGTGATAAAGCACCCTGATGTTCTGCGGTATTTCTTGTCAAATTTGCTCCAATTGTCAGGTCAGGTCATCAACATTCCCTGGTAGGTGCAGTTGCCTTCCCATCATATCCCAGACATGCTTGATTGCAGAGAGATCTGGTGATCTGGCTGGTCAATGAATTGTTTGACAAGCTGTAAGACAGTAGCTACTCATACCATATGTGGTCTGGCATTATCTAGCAGAAAAATAAGGCCGGGGTGCCGCAAAAGGAATGGCGGCAAAACAGTTCTCAGAATATCGTCGACGTACGGCTGTGCTGTAAGTATGCCTTTAATGACGACCAAAAGGGTCTGGCTGTCAGAAGAAATGGCACTCCAGACGATAACTTCTGGTTACGTGTCTGTGTGGTGTGCATTAGTGAAAGCACAATCGGCACGCTGCCCTGCGCGTCTCCGCACACGTCTTTGATGATCGTTAAGATACAATTGGAAGCGGAACTCGTCGCTAAACACTATACGTCCCCAGTCAGCTTATTTCCAACCTGATCGAGCCAAGCACCATTGTAATCTGGCTTGACAGTGTGCAGGTGTGAGTGCCAGGTGGCGTAGTTTTCGGTACGAGCGTAAATTTCGCTCTACCAGCCGTCTGTGAATGGTCGGGGTGGATACTCGTGTGCGGGACGCATGTCTGATTGTTGGCAACGATGAATCAAGTGCTGTGAGAGCTGGTCTGACAATCTGTCCTGATCTGCTGTGGTCCTAGGTCGACCGCTACCATACTGATGCTGAACTCTGCCATTGTCCACCCATTCGTGCCAGCATAGCTTTGACCCGTATGACGAACAATTCTCCAATTTGCCCAACCTGCATCTTTCAATCCAATGATACAACCTCTTTCAAACTCTTGACAGTTGCTCGTAATGAGCTCAAATTCGGCAGGGAGGCATTTCTTCAGTGTTTGCAAGGTATCTAAATCGCAATACAACAGAAATGATCATTAGATTGAGCATCGCTTCTTATAGACACTTGCCGAGTGCACAGTTCCGATGTGCTGTAGCTCCCGCTATTCATTCATTTGACACCAAAATTTTATCATTTGCATGTTCGGTACAAATGTCTTTGCATAGGAAATTTCATTACAATCAGGCAACTCCTTCTTGGTGCTTCGTTTATTATTTTTTTTTGTTATAGAGTAGTTTTTTTATCATGAACATAACTTAAATGTATCGATGAGTTCACAGTGTGTTAATGATTCAAATACTGAACTCACTTTCTGATATCTATTTTTCTCTATCTCTCTTTCACCCTCAGATTCACCAAAGTAGCAAAATACAATTTTTGGACAATACATTTCTGTTGAGAGCAACTAATCCTTGTTACCATGCAGTTAAGAAGACATATTTCTGCAAAGGAATATACGGAAGAAAAGAAATGAATGGCGATCGTTTTATGTATAATGTGACATTAAATTTAATGTTTCATATTTTAAATTTAATATACTCTTAATTTATAATGATTTATTTTGAAGAAATAGATTTAAAAAGAAGAGCAATGTCCTTTTGCATTTATGTATATTTTTTACAGTGTTACAATAAACATTTAAATTCATTTGTTTTCATATATGAATAAACCTGGTTAAAAAAATGTAGAACATATTTTTGCATGTGGTTTTATTTTGTATTAGTAAATTACTTTAATGAGAAGTCATTTTCATTAAGATATCCTTTTACTTAAAATGTGAAATCTCAATAGAATTTTTTTTTATAAAATTTATACTAACTTCATAAGGCAGTTTGATTAGAATATGAGTTAAAATAGTTTTAGTACGTATAATAATGTTATCTGAATGAAACTGATATCAAAACCATGAATAATTTTTCGGTTATTATATTGTAACATAAATACTGAATTTGAACCTTTTGAAGTTTAGAAACTGGTAGTTTGGTTAAGTGTAAAAGTGATCCTTAAAATTGATTCATCCTACCGGTTACGCTCTCTTTGAACAATGGAGCAACTAACTTTTCAAAGATGGTGATTCGGATTTAAAAACTAAAAAGAAAAATTGAATGATTTCTTGTATTTTCTAACTGGTTAGTGCTTCTGACTGTTTATTCAAGTTTTAGATGGTCTGCTCTCAAAATCTAGTACTGAGCAGCAAAAACTACCACAATACATTTATCTTTTGATTCATCAAATGCATTGTGTAAAAATAAGCATCTGGTCGGGGTTAGGTTTACCAGTGATTGGGAATGGATATTTATGCTTAGAAAATTCATATATATTGAACTTTTTTACTTTCAAAGACATATTTCAGAAAATCAGAAAGTATAATTACCAATGCTTTAAAGTTATCCAGAAGTAACATGGTAAGATACTTATGATGTTAGAAAGTTTATATGTTGTGAAGTAAACATCTTGTACTGTGACATGTTTGTCATTCAATGATTTCTATTTTCTCTAGAATAGTTGCGTAGGTGTCATATCCATCAACACCAAGATTTTGAATATTGAAGTATATCATTTTTAGATTTGCATGAAACATTTTGGGTTAAATGGTAAGTTGTCACAATCTTGCAAGATTTGCTGCAAGTGTGGAAAATGTTGATGTATTTAGAATTTTTGAAGATAGGAATCGGTTCAAGAATTGATGAGGTTGTACTTCATAATTATTACTGTTATGGAGATAAAGAGTAAAGGAATTAAATGCCAAAAAAGACAGTGTCTATGATATGAGGGCTTTATCACATTCAGAAATGTGTTTGTGTTAACCTTCATAAATTTGATCTACAAGTTTTTACTCATATTGCAGGATTATTGGATTGACATTTGTAACGTCATTGATAATTCTGTGGAATAAGCAGATCTTGGTGATGATTAAATTTTTTCTGTTATAATTTTAAAAATAAAATGCAAAATCATAGCAGTTGTTTCAAGTTTTAGGAATGAAGTAGGAGTTATGTTGAGTTTTTTTATCAAGACTAAAATTGTTTTATGTGATAAAACTCAAAGAAAAGGTTTCAATGTCAGATACTGAAAAAGATTTGTTTAGCTGAAAACTCTTCAAATGGAAATATCTGTGACTTAACTACAATGAATCAAAGGGGTTACTATTTTTAGAATATAGTTGAAATTGTCCAAGGATGCTATATGATCCAAGGGAGCAGTAGCATAGATCAAATTTATGATTAATGGTCCAAAACATCATGTGCTTTAAAGATTTTTTGTTATAAGTATAAGGATCTGAAAAATCATCAGTGAATTTTGAGAATGTTAAATAGGAAATTAATTTTTTAATATGCATGTTTGCTTCAAATGCTTGTTCATTGTGAATGAATTCTTTGTTTGCAAACTCATCTCGTACACTATGTGGCCAGAAAGAAGTTTGGATCATCTTTTGCTTGGATTACAGTATATATTTGATGTGGCATGCTTTAAGAAGGTTTTGTATACTTAAGAACTCATTGTTGTCCATATTTGCAGTGGTTTTTCACTAAGATACTGAACAGGTGATGGAAGAAATTAACCACCTTGTAATTGCTGTTTTAGTATATCACAAAAATTTTCGATTGAGGCATAAGTTATTGTTTATTGCTAGTCAAGTTGTGGGATAATATATCATGTTTCCTAAATTATTGTGAATAATCTGTGTACTTGACATTTTTGTTCTGGAATATGCCAGTTTTATTAGAGAAGAAAAATTCTGTTTTTTGGGTTGACTTGGTAAGTAAAATTAAGTAATCTTGCATCTTTATTATTGCACAATGTTGCTGATTTCAGACCAGGCCCGTTACATCAAACCCAGTATCTAATATTGCCTCCATTTATCTGCACAATGAACAAACGTTACAAGAAGGGTCCATCGCTTTATCAAGTTTTACACCTGGTGTCCCATTGTTCTTAAAGAGTTAGAATCTTTATTCATAAGATTGCAGGACATTTCTCCTTTGCTCAACAGTCCATTCTGATTCTGATTGCTTTAGCAAATTGGAACTGTTCTCCCCCCCCCTCCCCGGTTAATTGTGAAACAAGTTATTTTTATAGCTCTTCAACCCTTCCTTTCCTTTAAACATGTGTAAGTCTTTTTGTAAAATGCAATTATGTTCATAGTTAAACAATTGTTTCAAAAATGTATTTATTTTTTTGCTATTTTTCTTCACCATTGGTATTGGAGATCGTTGATCTAGAACACTGGTCTTCAAACTTTTTCAACTCATGGAAACCTTAGAACAAGGTGTTTTGGGGAACCCTATTCCACACACAAAATATCCTAAAATATTTAAAGTAGATCAACATGTTATAAGTACTTCATGTAAAGATGATTAAACTAAAGTATTGCATTATTAAAGAAATGTTAATGTAATTTTAATATAATTTACTTACATTAATAATATTAATTTGTGATCCAAGTGTCACCTCCCCATGCATTATATTTAGTAGGATATGTTCTTGAATTTATTTTCACAAGCTGTCTAGGTCTATTGAAAGTATTTGATGTCAAGTGTATTATTCTTTGTTTTGTAGACTGTTACTTTAAAAAAATACTTTGTTTTTGTAGAAAAGTATTTCTCACTAAAATACACATTATTTTGAATGGCATTAAAATGTTAATAGCTGTGTGAGAAATTTCTGCATATTCTTCACATTTGCAACCTAAAATTAGAAGCTAGTCTTGCTTAAATTTAGATTTTAATGTCACATCTGTTGATATGTAAATAAAAATTGTTCCCTCTCCTTCACTAAGTTTTTTTCCTAAAAAAAAATTTCCACTAGAAAACTATTTAGTTCTGCAAAGCATTGTACTAATGAGTATAAAAAATCATTGCTATATGAACTTTATAAAGAATGTGAATCCATTTTGTATACACACTTATAAATTTTTTCGTTTTTTTCTACGACTTGTGGAACCTCTAGTTATGCCTTATGGAACACCGTTTGACAACCACTGATCTAGAGCAAGTGTCCCCAACCTTTTTATCCCTAAGAGCACATGCTAGAATATATGTTTTAATGGAGGATAGTGATTTTTAAAGGCTAATTTATAGTGGGATAAAGTCAGTAATACATGCACATAATGTACAAAATTATATTTAAGTCTAAAAGTAAAACTTAATGTACAAATTTATTGTTTTTGTTCATGTACTAAATAATTAAGTTATGCCTACAAAATTTACAAGTTATAAAAATTCTTTAAAACATACAAATCTCAAAGTCAATGCGATTTTTGGCATTGCATTTCATTGGCTATTGCTTCGTAGTTAGGTCAATATATTCCTGCTCATAAGCAATCTTCAAGGTGTTCATCTGCAAGTCGTGATCTGTACTTTAATTTTATGGTATTCACTGTCAAAAATAATGACTCGCACAAGTATGTGGAACCAAAAACTATCTGCTGCTTTTTTCAAGAATGGAAATTTGTTTCTGTCAATTATATCCCAGAAATGATACTCAGTGTTGCAATATTCTGTTTGTAGAGACTTGGCTGAATTTTAATACTGTGTGTTTAAAAACTATTAAATTACTAATTTTTTATCGCCCAATTTTGTATCCCTGCTCTCAAGATGAAGCAGTTTATTTCATTTTGGATTATATTCATGGGAAATTAGGTTGGCGAATGCAAGAGAAAGAAAAGAGATCGGTCACATTTCGCTTTGTGCTGGTATCTGTGTTGGATGCAATTTCCGTTTCATTAAAAATTAGAAAACTTGAACCAAATCTTATTGTAAACTAAAACATTCTTATTGTGATCGGACAGCAGTGGGCACACGTTAAATGATTCCTGCGGGCATATAGGGTTGGGAACCTCTAATCTAGAGCATAGGTTTCCGAACTGGTTTCTACAAAACTTTTAGGGTGCTTGCGATTACTGATGAGGTTCGTGGTAAATTAAAATTAATTTGGGGACTGTAGACAACTTTACTTTATCAAACCTTTTGAGCACTCCCTAAATTATTTGTGAACCATTTCTAGTGTGAAAGTTAAAATAAATTAGTCGCGTTTTTTTATGATAGAAATTTTTTTGAGTAAAATATTAGGTTGGTATATCAAATACAAGTAATGACAAGTGTTACATGATGGATTTGGGTCGATCACGGATACGGCCATGCATGAAGTTTAAATAGGAAGGGAATCTCAGTGCTGCATGCAATAACTGGTCTAAAATATGGCTGCATAAAAAGAGCGAAGATGTGAAGGCCTTAAATTTTCCATATATTGTATCCAAAAGCAAAATCATTCTTTGTATTTTTAAGAAGATTAAGTATGTTACTTAAGTATTTTTGAATACAATTTATATCTCTTGTACATAATTTTAATAATCAAAGTCATACTTTTGTTAAGTTCATTTATAAAATTGTCTTTTGAAATGCTTATCAGTATAATTTTCAATCACCCTTTTCAGAACATTAAAGTTAAATTTGTAATTTTTTGGCTATGAGTTGAAATGGTTATTTCCCTTGGTCATGGCCAAATTTTTTACATAAAAAGTGGTGCATGAGCACAGTTAGTTCAGGAACCATTGGTCTAGAGAATTTGAAAGTTTTTTCGAGTTCTTTCTTGCTGGTTCACTACTATCCTTTCAGGTTTTTATAATGCACTAGCCGAAAGTCTGACTGACACAAGTGCCTACCTTTTGTAAAATTTAACATGGGGGCCCAAGACCTGACTTTGCAGGGGGGCCCAAATGTTCTCCGTTACGCCTCTGTATTTTTCTCCTGTAATATCAGCAGTATCTTCTTCGTTATAGATCAATCAAAACCATTCTTGTTCCTGAATACATATTTTTTTAATTGCCTTTGTCTGGAATCCATAGAAAATGGTTATTCCTCAAAAGCTGTGCTTTTGTAACTGGAACAGTGTTCTTTTGAATTTTACATACTTTGAATTAGAAAATGCAAGAATTTTTATTTTTATTTTACATATAATAAGAAACACGCAGCAAAAAAAAAAAAAAATATATGCTAACACAATAATGAATAAAATCTACAAAGGATTTTAAAATGTTTGAGATTTACGTTTGTGCTGTAATTTAGTTTCTCTAATACCCCCAATACATCACATATTTTCATTGTACTGGTCTTGATAGCATCTTTTGAATTTTGATGGAACTGCCTGCATTGTGTTTCCTAGTATGCTCCCATGTTATTAAATTTATATAAATGAACATTCATGACATAGGTTATGAATATTGTGCACCCCATTTTGCATTCTATCAGTGTTAACTAATTCCACAGTTTTCAGATTTACGATTGCCGAAAAATCCCTTAACCACTTTTTTCAAAGCAGTTTTTTCCCAAAAGTTTCTGCTTACTGATTTGCTTGGAACATTCTACTCGCACTTTTGAGTCTATCTCTAGTCTGAAAAAGACACCAACTTTGACAGCTTAGGAAAAAAGTCTTGCTGGCTGCTGAAGCCTTATATAAAATTTAACAAATTGTTTAGGTTCAATTTAATATGGAATGAAAGGGATGGATATATATATCACCTTTGAGTATTGCCCTCTTGTTGATGTATTCCCAATGATGAGAAATCTGTCCTTTGTGATCAGTCCCATGTATTATAATGTAGCAGAAACAGAATCCATCTTGATGCATGAAAATGCTGGAAGATTTTTGATGCTTTTTCCAACTTGAGACTTGCACACTTTCATGCCTGGAAATCAACAGTTTGACATGAAATTTTGTGAGACAAACGTCTCAAGTTAAGATAATTTTGATTAGGGTAGTCTATTGATTCTCCTGTTTACTTTAAAATTGCTGCTTAGATCTTCAGTGTTTTCCTCATTTATTATTTTAGTCTGGAGATGGCATCCTTTTTTCCAGAGAAGTGGATACAAGAAACTTGGGACAGAGTGTGACTTGTGGTGATGAAAAAAGGTATATCAGGATATTTAATAACATATGTTTTCTTTCTAACTTGATGATATGGCTGGCGAATGCCAAGACCACAGTTCATTTCAATTATAGGGAAGTGGAGTATTTACTACAACATACAATATTAAAATCTAGTCATAATTAGGAAAAACGCGCTGGAAAGTGGTGAATCTCTTTGTCCTTGTTACAAAAAAGAAAGTAAATTTAGAGCCAATACAACTTAACTAATAATGGGACATTAGAAATTTATGCAATAATTTTTTTAACCATTAATAATTTTTATAAAATAGTATTTTTCTTTTTTATTTAGAAAGCAGGAACATGAAATATTTTAGGGAGAATTAAAGTACCAAGAAGTTTTGCCAAATCAAGTTATAGATTTTTTTGTTATGTTTTGTTTCTTAATTTGGTACAAGTAGAGGAAAACCATATCACAAAATGTTAAACCTCATTTGGATAATAGTGTGAAAGTACTGGCAGTAAAGATTGCTGCAATGAAGTAATTTTTTGCATATTCAGCAAATAGAAGGCTGAAAAATCAAAGTAAATTAATCCTAGATAAAGTCAAAGTGCGAAAAATTTCAATAGTTTCTGCACCACTGTTCATCTCACAACAATATTAAAGATACTTTTAAATAAATAACCCAAATGCACTGTATTTTGTGGTTTTGCAATGATGGTGCTGCAGCATTTGCAGATAGTTATAAAGGACTAAGAGCAGTGTTTCTCAAACTGGGGGGTGGGGGAGGCGACCATATCGAAAATAAAAGATTTAAAAATATTTAATTTACTGGAATGAATTAAAACAAAATGCTTTCAGACATAATAAAAATGCTCTTTTACTCTGATAAAATGTATAGGCGCGCGCGCGATATTAAGTAATCAAAAACTTCTTCAATACCTAATTAGCTATCTTTGATCCTATAACCAAACAAAAAAACTTTTACTTGATTTGCTGTAATCCCATGATGTGAGAGATTTTTTTTATTACGCTTCCTTTTTAATCCTAACATACTACTCATTCAGAGAAAAAACAGATCCCGGACCCAGAATCGAAAAAATTTAGGAACATAAAAAATTCATCACTGTCATTATTTTTGAAATACTGCACATTATAGCTGTAATCTGTTTGACCTTCTAAGTTATTGGTACAGTTAGTTATGACCCCTCTCTTATGTGTTTGTTTCTCATTTAGGGAAGTTGTAAGTAATGTATTTCTCTGTTGTGCTTTTTTCCATGAAAAGAGTTTTATGATATTTGGAAAACCACGGAGAGTATATTTAAGAGTGTTCTAAAATATATAAAGCACAACGAAAAACGTTTTACAAAATTTTTTATTAGTTACATATATATTATAATGAATACACTTTTTACCCGGAAGTGGTCACGCGGGACACACAGATTACAAAATCGTTAATTCTGGCAAAACTGTTTGTTACCGAAGAAAAATTGAAAAGTCCTTGAAAGTAGGTAAGTATATTTTCTCATAAGAAAATTATTTATTCACTGGAATTACGATTTTTATTGTGTACTATAAAAATAATTATAAAAAAAGGATTGTGTGTGTGTGTGTGTGGGGTGACTCAATAACCCCGCTGAACCATTAGTATCGAGTGCGCGTCTGCTCCAGGGTTAAAACATGTTGAAGTCTTTTCGTTTTAAATATTAAAAATAATACAATTATTCTTCATCTGAATTTTATATTATTGTTCATTATTCAACATCAATTCTAAATGATAATTCTGTAAGGCTTAAAATTACAGTTCGCTTTAAACTAATTATACTTTGAGCAATCATTTTACATTTTTGTAAACATTGTCGCGCACTTGGCTTTACTCTCCTTACAAAATTCAGCGATTATTTCAATAATGTTTTATTTTCTTATAAATGAACTCGTGCAAGCGGGTACTTCAGCCGGTATACTTTTAATGTATCAGTGCTCCATAGTAGTTTATAACTAATTAATTAATACTAAATTAAGAACAAGTTTAATAACTATTAACGACTTCCATGGGCTTGTCTTGCAAAGCAAAGTTTTTATTAGGAATGCTTATGATTAGAAATTGACCCTCTGAGTTCTTTTTCTATATTTAGCAGATATCTATATTTTGTCTTCTAAGCAGCCACCACATTTTGCAATATGTTCGATTTTTAAAAATTAGAGAAAGGAAAAATAACACACATAATAATTATCCTATTATTTTATTTATTTATTACTTAAAAGTAGTATGCAAAATTTAATACTTATGTTACTAATTTGTATGCTTTATAATTAAGATCGCCTATTGTAGCTTTAGCATCAAAGTTCATTATTATTGCATTCAGTACATTATTAATGTATAAGGGGGCGATAAAAATTGTGATCGAAAAGGGGGGCGCCAGTATTGAAAGTGTGAGAAGCACTGGACTAAGAGGATCGTTAAAGAAAATTGTACCCTGTATATTGTGTTCAACCATTGTAAGATACACAGACAAGCTGTTTTTGTAACAAACGTTGATGAAGAATTATGTAGATGTTTACAGAATGTTATAATGAGTATTTACATTAAAAGAGTTACCACCTAAACAGTCTTCTCTTTCAGTGTTCTGTAATTGAGATTGGTTTTGCATATAAGACAAATATTTAAGTCAGTGGGCTTTTATGCATCAAAAATACGCGACATATTTTCGATTTGAGAAACCCAAGTTTACTTTATCTGCAGAAAAGAAACGGACATATATTGGCAAATTCATTCATTATTGAAAATTGGTTTGGAAAATACTATTATATGCTTGACATTTTCTTACAATCAAGGGTTTGAATTTGTCTACTGTGTAATAAGTACAAACGTTTTAACATTGAATACTAAATTTGTGACTTAAAAGAAGTTGATACTTTAGCATGGAGAAGGGCTGCGGTAGCCCAGTGGTTAAGGCATCCAACCATGGCAGGCATGTCATGCGTTCGATCCCAGTACCACTAAAGACCCGCCGTGTAGGGCAGCGATGCACGTTAAATCTGTCGAGAGCTGAAACGTCCTCCCGTTGGTGTGGTGTGGTAGTTAGGAGAGGGGGGTGCCAGCTCAGGTGTCGTCCACGTCACTTGACCATGGTTCAAAATTACGTGGTCCGTCGCCAAAAGCCCTCGTGTAGCTGAACAGTGCGACGTTAATATTAACTCACTCACTTAGCATGGAGAATGGGGGAGGGGGGAGAGAAAGGCTTGTGTTCCCATGGTTTCCAGAATTTATTAAAAATTATGTAGATTTATTGTAATTTAAAAACATTTCTGTCATACAATAAAATGGGGGGGAGCTTTTTGAAAAAAAATTGTGAAATAATTAATTTGATTGGATATGGTACCCATCTTTGACATTTTTCATTTCACTATTTCTATTATTGAAAAATAACAATTACTCGTGTTTCAAGCAAAGAAACTGCATTTAAGTTTGGCTTGCCAAATATTTTATTGATTGGAGACTTAATCTGCAGATTTGAATAAAAGGGCAGGTAATATATTAATTCATGGTTTACATGAACATCTTGCACTTTTTTTAAAAAGACTTCTGAAAAACATGAAATAATATCGATCATGTTTGAATCCAAAGCATTACATTATGGTTTGCGATTTTCAGTACTCATCCAAGCATAGAAGCAATCAATTCTTTGCAAGCACATACCTCACATTAAATTCTTATGACGTAAAACATTTTAAATGTATTCTTCATTAAAATTATATTTATGCATAAATAAAACTATTGCTTTGCAAAATTATGTGTTTTATTCAAATCTCTAATAAGGTGACCCCCACTCATAAACATGATTTACAGCAAAAAAAAAAGTCCATTCTTGAGGTAAGCTGCACATCACTGTTTTATGTGGAAACAATACAAAAATGGGTTATATTAATGTGCCCATCCCTAACTGCAATATATCGGTATCAACTTTCTAATGCAACCAATTAAGTTAACAGACGCCAAAATGGAAAAAAATACCAGAATAGGAGTAGTCCTTGTTCCAGCTCTTGTAAAGACCTTGAAGGAAGATTTAAAAGAGCAATATGTGGTCTACCAAGGTTATCCCAAATATGCTATTTTGGATCCAGATCTGGATATTGAGCGGGTCATTTCATTCGTTCTAAACCTTGATTACCAAGATAGTCCTCGGGGCTGCGGTAGCCCAGTGGTTAAGGTATCCAACCATGGCAGGCATGTCATGAGTTCGATCCCAGTACCACTAAAGACCCGCCGTGTAGGGCAGCGATGCACGTTAAATCTGTCGAGAGCTGAAGCGTCCTCCCGTTGGTGTGGTGTGGTAGTTAGGAGAGGGGGGTGCCAGCTCAGGTGTCGTCCACGTCACTTGACCATGGTTCAAAATTACGTGGTCCGTCGCCAAAAGCCCTCGTGTAGCTGAACAGTGCGACGTTAATATTAACTCACTCACTCACCCAAGATAGTCCTCGGGGGCTGCGGTAGCCCAGTGGTTAAGGTATCCAACCATGGCAGGCATGTCATGAGTTCGATCCCAGTACCACTAAAAGACCCGCCGTGTAGGGCAGCGATGCACGTTAAATCTGTCGAGAGCTGAAACGTCCTCCCGTTGGTGTGGTGTGGTAGTTAGGAGAGGGGGGTGCCAGCTCAGGTGTCGTCCACGTCACTTGACCATGGTTCAAAATTACGTGGTCCGTCGCCAAAAGCCCTCGTGTAGCTGAACAGTGCGACGTTAATATTAACTCACTCACCCAAGATAGTCCTCAACAATCACAGCTTGGTTTAGTTGTGCATTTATCAGAATGAATTTATTGACAATAACAGTGACATAGGAGAGAGAACATATCAATCAAAGATCTCTAATATTTCACATCAGAGTTCTCCCATGGAACACAGGTAGACTTGTTTGACCAGTGAAAGTGGTTCTTATTCAAACCCCCATGATTCCACACCTGTGTCTTTCAGTAATATTGGATTAGTTGTATCTGGTGTGTTGTACCTTCCAGATCAAGACACCCTGAATTGCTCTTCAGTATGAACTTGGACTCGTTTGTAAAAAGTATAGATTGGCCATTGTTGACTGGTTCAGGCAACATGTTCTCTTTTCCAACACGGATGGTCAAATCTCTGTCGTCAGTTTAGGGAGCTGTGTACAACTGGTTATCTTGCATAGAGACCTGCATTGGGAAGGTATCTTCGCACTATGGTAGAGAAAAGAGGATCTTGTTTTTAATGTGACAAAATATCTGCAACAAACTGAGGCATAATAGTTCTTATCCTCCTTCGGCTAAAAGAGCTAATAAGCGCTCTCCAATAACTATTATTCGACATTTCTTCTCTAGTCACAGAATCTTCAAATTTAAACTGATCTGTGTCATTGGGTCAATGCAAGACAAACTAAGACGTCTAATAAGATCAGCTTGTTATAGCCCCATTTTCATCCATCCAACTACCTGCCACCAAAACGAATTGAGTAAACGAATTCTAGACTTGGTTCAACTGTCATGGGGATATTGTCAACGAAATAATGAACAATCAAGTACAGAACGTGGACACGAAATTGCAAAAGGATGATTTGTGCAAATTTTTTCCCCACTTCTAAGTGTTCATTTTTTAAAATTAACAGTGGTAGTAATGTTTTTTGTATAAGTTTTCCGTTACCATCAGTTGTACAAACATTACAACTTAATTGTTACTGCCATTTTTCTTAACAGTGAACTTCTAAAAACATGTAACTTAACCCTTGAAGGCCAATGTAGATATGAATTTGTTGCAGTTATATGAAGGAAATAATATATTAAACAGTTTGTACTCTGTTAAAAAATTTTCAACTGTATATATATATATGATAGAAAAATATATACTGGTACAGACTTAATTGTAGTCCTCTTACTGCAAAAAAAATTCTGTTGTGTTGAGAAATGAATTTGATTTTAATTAATGGAAAGTGGTGTTTTTATTAATTGATATATTTTTTTGCCATTGTTTTGATTACCATTTGACTCTTGAAATTATCATAACTACTTAACTGTGTATTGATTATTATCTTTCTGTGACAAACTGTTTTAGCTTCTATAAGTTCGATTCATAATCAGACTACCCAATTCACAGCAAAAATTACATACTTTTATGAAAAGTAAAAAATAAATAATAATTCACATGAATAAATTAATGTGATTATTATGAGTTCTTTACATATTTTTTAAAATATGTTTCCAGCACTATTCGTTATGAAATTATTTGGAGGAAAAAAATGATTTAGCTACTTTATGTATTATAATAATAAATAATGCTTAGTGGGTATTAGTCATTCATTAAAAGGAGAAATGTAGACAATATAAAAAGAGAAATCTCGAATATACATACACACATATATATACATACACACATATATATACATACACACATATATATACATACACACATATATACATACACACATATATATACATACACACATATATATACATACACACATATATATACATACACACATATATATACATACACACATATATATACATACACACATATATATACATACACACATATATATACATACACACATATATATACATACACACATATATATACATACACACATATATATACATACACACATATATATACATACACACATATATATACATACACACATATATACATACACACATATATACACACACACATATATACACACACACATATATACACACACACATATATACACACACATATACACACACACACACACATATATATACACACACACACACACATATATATACACACACACACACACATATATATACACACACACACACATATATATACACACACACACACATATATATACACACACACACACATATATATACACACACACACACACATATATACACACACACACACATATATATACACACACACACACATATATATACACACACACACACATATATATACACACACACACACATATATATACACACACACACACATATATATACACACACACACACATATATATACACACACACACACATATATATACACACACACACACACATATATATACACACACATATATATATACACACATATATACACACACATATATACACACACATATATACACACACATATATACACACACATATATACACACACATATACACACACATATATACACACACATATATACATATGTGGGACGGATGTCTAGGGGTAATGATAAAATTCTTAACGAAAGAGAAAGTATGAACCAAATTTAAAGAACAAATCAATTTATTAAAGTAAGAAAACAGATTATATTTATAGATTTAAATTGCTTACAAGAAAATAGATTAAAAGTTAATTCGGAAAGAGAACAGGATTCACCTGTAGAGATGGGGGTGTCAAACATTTCTAGGTTTAAAGAAATGCCGTTTCTGAAGGCCAAGAGGCATCGAGCTCACTCCATCGTGTCCGGTGTGCGAGTGAAGGCAAGCAAGCAAAAAAAAACGATCCCGCGCTTAGGGATTATAAGCGCTCGACGTCTTTGCTCGAATCCCTGATTGGGCATTGAGATGCCTCATGCGTTTGACGTCAGACGCTCCGAGTTCCTCGATTGGCCTCTAAATTCAATTCAGTTCGTTTGAGGCCACCATCTCCTACATATCTCTCTCTCGAAGTACACTGGAAATTAAAAATATTCTAATTATTCGAAATCGTAAAGAATACAGATTTCCTACAAGTTCGGCCATCCTGGAATCACTGACCCCAGTGATTTGACATAACGTCGAATAATTTGCTCTAGAACATTAAAAATTTAAGAAAATACAACACAACTCACGCAAACAAAAAACACCAATGACAATAGATAAAAATAAAAGAGAAGCACAGTACACAATGAATTAAAAAAACGTTCAATCTCTCATCCCGGTGAATAAAATTTCATTAAATCGGCGGAAGAAGAGGTTAATTTAGGACCTTCATGGTTGCCTACTCTTTCTAAATTATACCTATCTCTAGGTTTAACTTCGATTACTTTGTATGGTCCTAAAAATTTAGGCCTTAATTTTGAACCTGATCCGAATTGTGTTCTCTGGAGGGCCACTAAGTCTCCCTTCTGATACCCAGGTGCCTTCTTGCGTTTCCTATCGTAGGTTCTTTTATTTTCTGCTTGGATCTTCTGAATATTTCTTTTCGCATCTTGTCGTAGTTGGTTTCTCTGTTCCTGCAATTCTTCCACCATCTCTTCTATTAATAGGTTTCTCAGGTAAAGGTCTTCCTTATTTCTCATGGTAACACCAGTCAATAGTTCAAATGGAGACCATTTGGTACTTCGGTTGGAGGTGCTATTTAGAATTCTTTGAAGTCGGTCTACGAATTTGTACCATTTTGTAGGATCGTCGATTGACAACTTGGTCAAAACGGGGATTAGAGTTCGGTGGATTCTCTCCACTTGACCGTTCCCTCGGGGTACGCCGGTGGTGATCTGCAGATTTTGGATTTTCTCTTCGGTACAATAATCATCAAATTCTTTTGGAGTTAAAAGGAGAACCCCTGTCTGTTATTCTTTTGGGATTGCCGAAAGTCTTTTGTTGTAGCTTTAATTTATGTAGTGCATCTTCTAGGGTGGTGGATTTTACGGGATAAAGCCAGGTAAACTTAGTAAAGGCATCAATTATTGTGAGGATATGTTGATATCTTTTGTTGGTAGACGGCAAAGGTCCAATAAAATCTACATGATAAGTGCTTAATGGCACGTCCTCTTTTGGAATAGGATTTAGAAATCCCTCCTTTTTCCCACACTTTTTGTTAGCTAGAATACAAGATACACAGTTAATGATCACGTTTTGTACTTGTTTGCTTAAATTAGGTATAAAAAATTCTCGTTTTACAATTTCTTCTGTTTTAGCGGATGAGAAGTGCCCTTTCTCATGAGCTAACTTGATTAGCTCGGTTTGCATATCCCTTGGTGCAGCTATTAATTCGCGGCCATCTACGTATTTGTATAATATTTCATTTTTAATAAAAAAGTCCGCAGCATTATTTGTTCCTATTAGTGACTTTAAATTTTGAATGTTTTCGTCTTCTTGTTGGGCTCTTTGTAGTCCTGCGGTGCGAGTATCGCTTGTAATTATGGTGACTGGGTACCTGCTCAGAGCGCCTACATGTTGCATTCTCTGGCCGGAACGATGTACAATCTCGTAGTCATACTCTTCTAACAGTAATGTCCATCTTGCTACACGAGTAACTAAATCTTTTTTGTCCATAGTCTTTTGAAAAGCTGAACAGTCCGTTATGATTTTAAAATGATTTCCCAGAAGGTAGGTGCGAAATTTCTTTAAAGCGTTGACAACAGCAAGAACTTCCAGTTCATAGCTACTATATTTTCTTCTGCTGGAGTCGTTTTCTGCGACATATATTGGACAGGATGTAATTTTCCGTCTTCTGCTTCTTGGAGTAAAACGGCGCCATATCCTTGTTGACTCGCATCGGTATGTAATTCGGTAGTTCTTCCTTGCTGAAAATGCTTAATACTGGACTTTCAGTCAACAATTTCTTAAGCTTTTCGAATGCTTCCATTTGGGGTTGCTCGAACATAAATGGGTTGTCTTTCCTTGTTAGGTCACTCAATGGTTTCGCTATTTGAGAGTACGCTGGAATAAATTTGCGAAAGTAACCGGTGAGTCCTAAAAAGCTCTGCACTTGTTTGACTGTTGTTGGTACCGGAAACTTCATGACGGCTATTGTTTTTGCAATTGAAGGACGTATTGTCCGATTTTCGACGATGTGGCCCAAAAATTCTACTTAGGAATTGACATTTTTTAAACTTCATTTCTAAGCCATACTTCGAGGCAACCTCTAATACTTCCCTTAGTTTTTCTAAACCTTCTTTCTCATCTTTAGCAGGAATCACCAAATCATCCATGTAAATTATTACAATGCCTTTCCGCATGAGCTCTCTGAAGATACTATACACATATCTTTGAAATACGCTGGGGCTGGTGCTTAGACCGAAAGGTACTTTATTAAATTTGAATTGTCCGTCTGGAACAACGAAGGAAGTGAGGTGCTTGCAATCTTCATTAACTTCAACATGGAAAATCCATTTTTAAATCTAACGTTGTGTACACTTTGGCTCCCTGTAGTCTATCTAATACATCCTCTATCAACGGCAATGGAAAACGATCCTTGACTAATTTCCGGTTCAGTCTTCTGTAATCTACACACAACCGGGTGGTACCATCTTTCTTCTTAACTAATACAATTGGACTCGCATATTCGGATGAGCTTGGTCTTACAATCCCTTGTTCTAACCATTCGTCGATTTGTTTGTTGACATCCCGATTCTCAGAAAATGATAAGCGGCGTGCAGGTTGGTAAACCGGTATGTCGTCTTTCAGGATAATTCTCATGGACACACACACATTTGTCATTTCGGTCTTCTTTGGCTCATAGTTGGAGATTAATTCAAACAGTTCTCTTCGTATTTGTGGATTGGTAACATGTTGAACTACAATTTCGTCTTCCACTTCTGCTTCGTAAACTTGCATTTGCAGGAAACAATTTTTATCCTCATTTTTTCGGAACTGAACACTTTCTTTATAGAAGCAGACAGAGGCTTGCTCCAGTATATCTGAACCTATTACTGCTTGAAATTCCAAACTCTGCGTAGGTACGACATGCCACGTCAGAGAATATTCTTCTCCATCTAGTTCAATCTTTCTCTGGAACGACCCTTTTGTTTTGACTTCGTACTTCCCCAGTCCGATCAATACTGAAATGTCTTTCGAGAGTTTCGAAGGTTCGATGATTCCTTTGCTTACATCTTCTCGAATGAGTGAAACTGAACTGCCGCTGTCAACGAGAGCTTCAATAATCTTGTTCCCCATGGTTATTTTTCTGGTCTTAATTCTTTCTCGAGAGATTCGTGAGCAGATTTGGATTGAGGAGTCTGTAGAGTTATTAATTTTCGAACACATTTGGGGCGCTTCGTACAATCCACGGCATAATGACCTGGTCCTTTACAGTAGCTACAGGTTAGTGGTTTACTTTTCCCGGAGTAGGAGGTACCGTTCAATAGAAAATGTTTTCTCTCACGCCTATTACTTCCACCCTGGGGATATTCAGTTCTTTGAAAGTAAGTATCGCTTGATCCGCTGGCTTCGTATCTTCCCTTGGCAAATGAATTGTAAAATTTCGGTCTTAATGTTCTTCGGACACTTTCATACTCTTCAAATTTTTCTGCTATCTCGGCCGGTGAGTTAATAGTAGACCATTCTCTTCTAAAAAGTGCTCCCGAAGCTCGTACGGTGCACTCTTCTTTATTTGGTCGGCTATAATTAGTTCTCGCAGCTGGTCAAAAGTGTTTACATTTGAACCGGAAATCCATCCATCGAAGTATGTTTGTATTTCGTAGAAAAAATCTTGCCAAGTTCGTTCATTAGATTTTCGGTGAGAAATAAAGAGTTGACGAAGTTTCTCCGGGGATAACTTAAATCTTTTTAACAGTAACCCCTTAACGTGGTTGTAATCGTTGCATTTATCCGCTGGCTCTCTGGCAATCAAATGAGCAATGTCGATAGGAATCAGTCCTATAAGCTTCTGTACCCAATCCTTCTTCGGCAAGAATGTCAGTTCCGCATGTCGTTCAAATAATGTCAGGTTCAAGCTAATATCATATCGTCCTTCATATTAAACTTATGAAAAGTTTCGTGGATCACTTTCGGTGCTTGTACATTTTCGGGGTTATTCATAGTATTAGCATTCTTTTCAGCCTGTATTCGCAACTTCTCTAATTCATATTCTCGCTGTTCTCGTCGCAATTTCTCTTCATATTCTCGCTGTTCTCGTCGCAATTTCTCTTCTTCTGTACGTATGCGATCCTTCACAATGCTATCGATCATTACCTTGACGTCATCTTCGATGTAATCTGGGCTTTTCACGATGGGATCCTTTAGCTTGGGTTTAGTCAAGCTCGCTTCGACGATCAACCCTAACTCTTCGGCGAGTTCTATTAGATGCTCCTTTTTCTTTGAGAGAAGAAATGCCATTTTTACAACCAAAGATCAAGAGTGACGGCTCAGAGAACAAATTTAAAATTTTAAACCAAGCCCAATTTTCCCCTAAATACTTAATCCGGATG